>VWYE01028337.1:430662-533746 GCA_013398995.1 Alaudala cheleensis
GGGCGGGGGTGAGAGCTGGGGGTAGCGCGGGGGCGGCGGAGGGTGGGCACGGCCTGCAGAGCCTTTGGGCTGAGGGTTGAGGCGGCGCTGGAGGGGAGGAGGAGGAGGAGGCCGAGGC
The DNA here is from genome assembly GCA_013398995.1 of Alaudala cheleensis. Lineage (NCBI taxonomy): Eukaryota > Metazoa > Chordata > Aves > Passeriformes > Alaudidae > Alaudala > Alaudala cheleensis. The sequence goes on from VWYE01028337.1 coordinate 430,781, forward strand.
GGTACAGCAGCTGGCAGCGGGGCAAGGCTGCTCGCTCGGCGGCTGGTGCCTCTGCGTCCCGAGTGGGTAGGAGAGGGGTACTGGAAATCCCCTCCCGGGAGGACAGGAGGGAATGCCAGCCCTGCCTTGAGGTGTGCAGCGGGTCCCGGGGCAGCCGCCGGCGGGGGGAACTTGTGTCAACCTCTTCCCCAGAGCATCATCCCGGTGCGGGGATGCTTTTCCCTGCGGATGATTGCCCCATGATGGGCGAGAGCCCTGGGAGCATTTGAACGTCTTGGCGTTTGCAGCTTGTCTGTCATTTTCCTCGCTGCTCAGATTTCCTGTTTTGAAAACTGGGCTGAGAGCTTTGTTGGGCTTTTAGAGCTCATGGCAGAAGTACGGTTGTTTAATAGCCACGTTTAGAATCCCATTAGTTTTTGAGGCTTGGCATTGATATGGGAGAGCAGTTGAGAATACCCCGGTTTGCCCCTGTGACTTGGAGCCGCAGCATTTGGAAGAAGCAGCAGGGACAAAATGGACAGTTCATAAAAGGAACAATTGTGCACAGCCTGTTCTAGAGGGCACTTGCTGCCCTTCAAGAACTTTCCTCATCGCATATGCTCTTTACACAGCAAATCTTTATCTTCTGTTTCTGGCCTTTTTTTTTTCTACCTTAGTCCAGAAAATGAAACTGGAACAGACATTTCTGGAAATGAACTTGATTGGTGCAGTTGGGAAGATGTAATTCACAGTTATAGTGAACAGTGAATTTTGTCCCATTTTTTATCAGTTCAGGATTTGAATTATGTATTTCCAGATTTTTAACCTGTTTACACAGTTATGCTCGGTAGGTTTTTAACCCTTCAAATCAGGCATTCATAGTGTTGGATTGCCAAGAGGTACCCCAGGTACATCCCGGATGTAGAAGCTGCTGTTATTTTAGAAGTATCTGATGCTTTGCCTTGTAAATTAAAAGGTTTAATCGTGCGTTATTTTCTTCTTATAATCCCACTCTGTGCTTGGAAGAAGCAAAGCTGTTATCAGTGAAATCTGGAGTTCGTGGAGATCGAGTATTTCCAGGATTGGCCAAAAATAAATTATGGGGTAAAGAATGTTGCTTTTTTTTTTTCTCCTAGTCATGCAGCACAGATGAAAAGCTCTGAAGCTTTTAGTCATAACACTCTGGTCCCATGTTTTCCTTTTAATAAAGCATCCAGTGGGAGAATGTGACATAATTGGTTTCTTGGATTTAGAGATCTTGAAATGGCTGATACAACAGAGGAGAGGAACTCCAGCAGGGTTATGGTTTACATACTATAATATGGTGGCAAAGTCATGTTGTTACTACATGGTGATCTTGCATTTCTCTTGCAAGAAAATGCTCTCTACACGATTGTGCTGCAGAACAGGCACTTTCAAGTCTTGTCAGTGGCACGGAATATTAAATGTGTCTCTCCTTACCTTGCATTGCATAATCTGAGTGTTATTCTTTCATAGCAGCAGAAATGATGGAAGAATTGCATAGCCTGGACCCACGCAGGCAGGAGCTCCTGGAGGCCAGGTTCACTGGGGTTGGGGTTGCCAAGGTGAGTCCCTGTGGTGACAGGTATGACTGCTTAGCCATCCTGCCTTGTGCTTTGGTTGGGTTTTAAAATTTCTACATGGATAATTTTGTTTTGCAAACAAACTCTGTATCACTTGTTATGTTTTGACCTCTAATTTGTGTGAAGTATGTTCGAGAGGAATGAAAATGGGATCTCTGTGAGCAGATGTTTTGCTATACGGAAGGTTTTGGGCTCTAATTAAGTCCTTAGGAGTTGTTCTTAAGGCAGCTTGTACACCCAAAAAACTCTGTGACAATTTTGTAGAAGTGGGAATCTCATCTAGCTCTTCCTTTCTCCAAGAATACCTTTGAGAGCTGAATTTGGCTGCTGGTGGGATACAGTTTCAAGTATTGTGTGTTGGATGCAGCACATAACCAACTGAAACATTGAGTTCTCTCCTTTGGGATGCAAGAGCTAAAATTGCATACCCTATCACGTGAAACACACACGAAACATGTTTGCAGGGCAGTTCTCCTGCGTCTGATCTACAACCTGCCAATAAAATCCCATCTTCATCCTCACGTACAGCTTCCACTTGGTCAGGAGCCATCTAAAGCAAGGCACCTGAGTAATAGCCTGGTGTGGTTGCTTGGTGTCCTGGCATTACACTATGAGTTCTCCAGGTGTTGCTACTGTTAATGTCAGTCTTTTGGAGCAATAAAATGGTGACAGAACTTGTTTTAAATTAGGTCAGGGATGATGAGTTAATTTTTGAAGGAGATACTGAGTTTTGAACAACATCAAGGTAGATGGTGAAGCAATACATCATTAGGTGATTTTTCTGAAGCCACTTAGAATTATTTTGAGAAAAAATATTTTAGGTGCTGCATTTCTCAGAAAAACACAAAGTAATTCAAAACTTGAAAGAGTTTTGTTTGAGTTCTCAGTTTTCTTTCTGCTCTGCCTCTCAGACAAAGTTGAGTCTGGGAGGAGAGCATGACAAAGCCAAATGGTCAGCTGTAAGAAAGTGTAGTAAGGAGGATAAACACTAGAAGTTGAGGTGACAATTTCGGTTGCTGAAGTAAGGGTGTGGGGATTTATCTTTTCCCCTATGCTTTAGACTTTTAACATATTAACTTCTTTTTAATGCATAGAACTTGATGGCTTATTCTGTACTGTGCTCGTTTCATACAACATTATAACTTTTCATGTACTTTATCACCTGTTTCTTACCTCTTTTTCCCCATTTTGTCACTTCAGAATCTTTAGCTGTACCAGTACAGATAAACCCAAACATCTTACTAGAGTAGTTAAAAGCATAGACACTGGTATAGCTTTAAAGCAGTGCCAGTGTACTCAGTGTTCACTAAGAATGTTAGGAACTCTTCCTTATAAAGAAATAACCTTTGAGAGATACAGGAAAGCAAATCTTAATTATGTTTCCGATGTTTGGAGCAGAAAGTACATGCCTTTTTCTGTAGGGGTGAATATTGAAAACTCATTTCTAAAGTAATCCAAGGAATAAAGCCTCATTTGTTGGAGGCCTCACTTCAAGCAAAGCTGTTCTGTTACTGAGTTTTATTTTTACCTGTTGTTACGCAGTTTTACCTTGTACTAGTCAGTAAACTGTTAGAGTGCATTACACTTATTGCAAACAATATATTTATTTATTTATTTGAATTCTTGCTAGTTTGCCATATATCAGCCAACCGTTGATATAAATTAGCATGACTCTGCTATGTTGCAGCAAATCTTGGTTGCAATATTAATTTCGGCTACTACATTCCCTCCCAGGTTGGTGCTTCAAATTCCCTCCCTACCCCCCCAAGCCTCCGTCCGTCATGCTCCGCACTGGCATTGGTAGGTCACTGTCTTAAAGGGAATATATTGGGAAAGCTGTGATACAATTTTGTGTGATTCAGCTAAGATTTTTAGCTGGCTCCAATGAAATGTTTCAGGAAAGAACTGTGAAGTGAGTGAGTGCCATCTAGTGGGACAGGGCCTGGCCCATTCTCCTGGGATGGAAGGTATCTGGTGCTGTTTATTGCATAAAAGGAAGAAATGTCATCTCAGATGCTCAGATGTGATTGGGTGAAGGCAGCAGGCAGTTGTACTGAGCTTCCTGCTTTCTTCCCACTGAGTGTATCTCGCTGTGTATGGCTTCTTTCTTTAATGTTTAGAAACACAGCACATATTTTGGACCTGTATAAAATGAATGCAGTAGTTTATACCTTAATACAACTTCAGCTTCAAGCCCACCGTTCCTCTGTGTTATTAAAGAACAACTACAGGTGTTTTGAGATATGAATGAGAGCAAGCTGATCTAGAATATGTTTTCAGGCTGGAAACTAGAAAAAAACTTCTAGCCATCAGAATCGTGGTATTCTGGAAGAGCTGTCCAGTAACAAGAGTAGAGGACAGAAATCCTAAACTTTTGGAAACAGCTGTGTGCTTGTCACCTCTGGTAGCTGAAGGTACAACCCAAAGACCGAGTTCATTTGCAGCCCCAAAAGCCTCAAAATTCTGTTGCAAGTCTGTAATGAAGTTTCTTACTTAGTAGCTGAGGAATGTATTTCACTCGAAGCTTGGAGCTAATTCATTGAATCAAGTTTATGAGCAAGGAATGTTTCTTGGCAACTGTTATACTCCTGTGCTTCACCCATGTCACTAGATAGCTTCAGAAAGCTGGTGATGCTTTAGATGTCTATTCTTGCCATATGGTAAAGTGCCATTCTTCCCCAAATTCCCAGAGCAAGTCCCTCAATTAACACATGACACTCTGACAAGACTGTTCCTGCTTATTTAGCTCCTGTTTATATTTATGTACTGGGAAAACCTAAGTGCATTCCCATGAGGCATTATCCGAACTAGATACCCTATTTGGGTCAGGAGGCCCAGGAGGCAAAATGTGAGTTGTTTCTCTAGATAATATTGTTTAATTTAGTCTGTTCTCATCTTCTACCTCCCATCCTCCTATTTGGGTGCTGCCTTTAAGATACCAGGTGGGTTAACTGAAAGGGATTTGTGTCATTTCCACAGACTTTTCCTGAATAAGAATTTGAGTAAGTAATTCTGATGGGTGAATCTGTATTTGCACACAGCCTATGTCAGGCTTAACCAGAGTGGATCCTCACAGCAGCACAAGTTTGGTTTTCAAAAGATGTCTGAACCAAGTTCTGTATGCTGCTTTTATAGTTAAACTAAAATGGCTGAAGTACTTCTAGGGAGAGTAGCTGGGCTGTAGGAATCTTGTAGACCCATCTGACTGTGCCGGAATTGAAAAAGTGCTAGTCTTGGTGGCAGCTAGTGCTCCCTTTCCTCCTGGTTTGAGGTAATGATACAGAGTATATGCTGCCAAAAAATTGCTCATAAAGAACAGTATTTGCTTGTATTAGTTTGGCTTTTACTTATTCTCTGTAACTTAAGAAGTCTTGATCACTTCAGCAATTTCAGTTCTGTCTTGTACTCAGCAACAGTTTTAGCAGCAAAGCTACCATGTTGAGAATTTGTGTTTGGGGGTAATCATGTCCTCCTTGCAGGGAAGTGGTACTGCACAGTGGTGGTCCCCAACAGGTGTCATAGGCCATAAGAAGAACCACTTAATATGAGTTTTAAAACTTAGGATTGAATTTAGCAGCTGCCACAGAATGTAGCCAGGACTTTATGCCAGAGACTTGAAAATTGTTTGGATGCTTCTGTGTGCAACATTACTTCAAATGTGGTGTCTGGCTGCTAGAGCTCAGAAATAGTTGTCAGATCTCAGTCCTATTTCTGCTCCTGAGCTGAGGGTTAGGATGAGTCACATGACCCTTCTGTCCAGTTTGCCATCAGTAAAATAAAAATACCGGATTTCCAACCAGAGAGAGCTCTTGAGGCATAATTGAAGCCAAGCACATCCTGCTGCAAATCTGCTTGCCCATCTGATAGAGAAGGGGTTACCTGTGAACATCTGAGAGTAGATTAACTTCTCATGGCAGAAGGACCTGAGTGATTCAGTGATTTCATTATCAGCTGTAATACTGAGCTTTTCTAAAAGTCCAATTAAGAAGCAGGTTGTAATTCTCATACTTATGTGATGCTTGAAATAAGATAAGAATATGTTAATTAAACCTTACACAGTAGCACTGGACCAGAGTAACGGTAAAATCATTCAATAGTTTCACTTTGGTGTAAACCTGTGTGGAGTCAGCATTAACATTCAGTGGAACTAAGGATTGACTCTTTGTCTTTGAAATCTCTTGATCTGCTACAGAATTCAGAGGAACTCAGGTTATCCTGGCTTGAGGTAATGAAGTGTGTCTATATCTCCATGTCTCCTTCATTTAGGCAGCAAGAGAATTTTGCAGTGCATGTTGCTGTAAGCCTATGTTGGAGTCTCTGGCTAGGCAGCTGGAATTCCTAGAATTCAGTACGAGGAATTGGAGAGCACAGAATGGAGACTGCCCAGCTTGAGTTGTGGATTGATGGATCATTTCTGGGAACTTGGGGAGGCTGTGGAAATGCACAAGTCATTGGAGGCAGGAGATGGTAAGGGGGGCTGAGTCAGTTTGGTGGTGTTCTAGACGATCTGGTGGGAGCTATTAGCAGGATAAGTTGTTTCTTTTGTAGTCTCACCCATTGAAGCCTCACTGTGGGCTTTCCAGGGGCTCTGGCAAAGGGAGAAATGACTAACCAGCTCCTGTGAGTGGCCAGATTTTAAATTCTTGCTTCTTGAGTAGGAGTCTTTAGAGTGCTTGCTGCTGTTGCATCCAATTCTCAACATGGAGGCTTTATTGTGCATAGGTAGATCACAGACTTCAAAGCAGCAGTTGATAGGTGAATCACAAGGGAAAAAAGCATGCCAGCTTATCTTTGAGAGAAATTCCTTGTGGAGGAGGAAGTGTGTGCTGTTCTTGTGCTTGTAATTTGGGTAAACACTATAGGAACTATTACCTTGTTTCAGATGACCCACGTATTTTGAATTTTTGCTTAGCCCCATCACCAATTGCCTTGACAGGGCACTGTGGATAGCTGGAAGTGAGAGCAGAGAAGTGCAGTATTATCCCAACGTGGTCCATGCTAGAAAAGTCAGATAACTTCTAGAATAAAATGCATAAGCCCATCCTGTGTAAACTATTGCACGTTAATTATTCCCCACTGCTACTTCCCTGGCAATATACTCATGTTAATGTTCTTTGCTTACTTTGGATTTTTTTTTCCAAAATTCAGGTTCATTCCTTTAATTCCTTTTGTGTTGTGTCCACTTTAAAATGGTATGCTAGATTAAGTACTGAACATTTGTCCCAAGTCAGTTGCTGAGTTAAATATAAACAGTCAGAAATGATAAAATATAAGCAATTTTTTTACACATACTCACTGACAGTTAGCTGAGGGGAGGTACTCAGATGTATGGCTTCTCACGCATATGCCCAAATTTATTGCTATAAGCAGTTGATACTTGATTTCACACATAAACTAATGTTATCTGGATAATCAGGAAGATTTTCCTTTCTCTTGACTCTCTACATGAGAAGAGGAGCAGCTGAGCACAAGGTCACGTTCCTGAAACATTCTAGGTATTGCATCTTTGTTGCTTTGAGTACAGCAGGTTCTAGTGAACAATTTGAGTTTCTGTAGCTAGAATGCCTCAAAACAAGACTTTTTGCCAACTTTGCCAAGTTCGGCTCTTGTCTGTAAAGGTCTAATCCTTTAGAGTAAGAAAGGTGTCAGTGAAAGGTCCTCTCAAATGTAAGCAGAGGAAAGAGAAAGTCATGCATTTGATCCATTGCATTGGTCAAAACATGTCTACAAAGAACTAATTATGTATTTATTCACAAATCAATACATGTGACAGTGAAATTGCTGGATACCTGTAGACAATGACAAGGTGTTCTGTTCCAGTTTCATAATGAAGAAGTTGGTTCCTTCTCACCCTTTCTCACCCTTACTACTATACTGAGTTGAATTTTACCACCTCATCAGTGTAGGTTCTAGAGGAAGGTTTAAAATAAAGGTGGTTTTTTGTTCAAGAATCTGACCAGCATCAAACTCCTCTTTAATTGATACAAGAAATGGTTTTGATTCCAGCTGGTACAGCTAAAAATTTCCTACTCAGGGCAGTACCGGTACTTGTAATACTGGAAGGAAGAAAAACATTGTGGATTTTGTATTAGGCATTTTCCCAGCTGCTTACATCCCAGAACTTTACATTCAGGTACAAACTAAGTGGATTTCTTGCACTGGACAAGATAAACTTGTATTTCTGCAAAAAAAGTTAGAATCATTTCTAGCTATAAGTGGCCCCATCAGTTAATTCTCCAGGTGATCCCAGAATACAGGGGCCTTGCAGAAGAATTGTCCTATGCAAACCACTGACATTCCCCTTCAATCATAATTCATGGGAAGCTCAAATGTGGCGTTTTTGGAACACCTGCTCCTGTCATTTGCTATCCATCTGCAAAATGGAGGCAGCGAGATTTAAAGCAAATGTGGAAACAACTTTCACTTTCATCTTCATCATGTCAGAACCCCAGTGTGAGACCAGCAAATGCTCGTTTGGAGAGATGCTCCTGTATCTCACCAAGTTCTCACCTGGAGTTTGATTGGTGCCTCAGATGTGCTGTTGGGGTCAGAGTTCCTGAGAGAATAGAAAGATTTTGGAGGGCAGCATTTGTGCAGTTTATTAACAAGTTTTTTTCATGGGTGAAAGGATTCACTTTCTATTCCCATAAGATTTTACAATTTTTTCAGCAGTGAGATTTTTACGTGGATGTAGCTAAGGTTAGTGTTGGCACTTCTGTTAAATCCTGTTGGCCGTGGAGTAAATTCCTGGAATAACCAGGAGTTGCACCTGTAACATTTGTGAGCCATGTTGGGTAGTGAGGAGCTTGTTAATTTACTTAAAAGAAACTATTGCTGAAGAGATGAGATGAAACATTTTTCTGATCCTGGCCTATTTGTGAGTTGCCTTGAAGGGATAATGGTATGACTTAAAGAATGTAAATCTGCAATTTTTTTCTTAAGGGAATCCTAAATATTTAGCTTCTTCAGCTACTCAGGTGTTGGGGGTTTTTTTTGTTTGTTTGTTTTTTGTTGTTGTTGTTCTTGTTGAAGCAATTGAGCTTGTTGTTTTAGGAGGAACAAATTTGATATTTAACACTCACAGTGACCACAGAAGATAAACTTTTACTTTCAGCACATGCCTGCTTGGGAATCAGGGTTAGTAATAGCTAGGTTAGGTCACAATTTAATAGTGGTGTTTGTCTCTTAAATGGGGCAGGGAGAACTGATCTGTTCAAAAATTACCTACTGTGGGGTTTCTCTGTGGTGTTAAGGCTTCTGCCCCACTCCATCACTTGAGTTTTCTGCTCAAGCGTATAATGAGAAGTGGCTTTGCTTTGAGGAAAAATTGATTGGTGGGAAGTGGTTACTGCAAAGTTAAAAATGCTAAAATAGAATGCATCTTGGGGAAAAGATGCTCACAAGTTATTAATGGAGAACTGGCTTTATCATGACATTCTTCCTGTTAATACATTCCATCATTAATTGTGAATCTTGTTTTTACATCTTTGTCAAATTTGTCTTCATTTCTTAAGTTAGATCTGTAGGAGGATACTTTTGTGCCAGGATAAAACACAGTGACTTTGCATGATTCACTTTTTCCTTTTAAAACTAGTTTTATTTGATATCTTAAATAATTTTCAAACTACTTGGATATGTAAAAATGCAGATGCATATCCAGCAGAGCCTGCAAAGATGCAGCAGACTCTTGAGGTACATGGTTACAATGTTAATAAATCTATTCCGGCCTCTTGAGTTTCTGCTTTGGCCTGGTGGGAGCAGCTGCTCTGTGAGCAGATCCACTCGTGGGTCCATAAAATAGCCAAGTGGGAAAGGTTGTATTATGGGTACCACTTGTACTGTGTTTGTACTGCTGTTAACACAAGTTTCACTTGTTCACTTTCCTAGTGTTAAAAAAGCATAAAATGATACATTGAAATCAGTGGTTCAGCCAGCATCTGATAACAGTAATAGCTGGCTTGCCAGATAAAGATATGTCTGAATGCTTAGCTTAGGGTCAAGCAGATGCTTGCCTGGAGAGCCAAGCTTAGAACTCCTGCTACTCAACAAATCAGGTTTTCTTCCTCTAGCCTTAGGCTTCTATAAATACCACCTTGGCTGTTTTGTGGATGTGGGTAAATAGACCAGTTAGGATATGAACTGATGCAGAAATATCCCAAAGGCTGGATCATTATCCAGTTGTCTAAATGTCCATTGTTGAACAATCCAACTGTCCTGCTGCAAATGGTTTCTGAAGCCTCTTAGTGCCCCATCCTGTGTCTGTGAGTTTGACCCGTGGTGCAGCTGTAACCATAGCTAGCCCAGAGAGTGATTGTTAGGATGGGTCTGCCTTGTAGGAAAGTTGTTTCTAACAGTCTTTGCTTGCTTTTCACTAGGGTCCATTAAATAGCGAGTCTTCCAACCAGAGCTTGTGCAGCGTGGGCTCTCTGAGTGATAAAGAATTGGAGGTAAGCAGGCACAACTGCTCGGGGTAGTCAGGTTTAAGGCAAACATGATTGATCTCAAAGCTTGGAAGAAATTGTGTGAGAGTCAGTGGCAGTCATTTTATTTTGGAGAGAGAGAAAGGGACCAGGGCAGTATTTAGCTTGACCCTGTAGGCTTTTGATCTCTCTGGAGCTCCTCCTTGAAACTTCCCACCATTCCAGGTAGGTTTTACCCAATCCCAAACAGCATTCATAAAGCTCAGTTTGGGAAACTGTTTTCAGTTCATTGGAATACATTTTTGGATACACATAAAAAGCCAGAGAGCATTAATGGAAAAGTTTGCTGTGTCTATCAAATATGTGAGTTTGCCTAAGCCTATACAAGACAGCATTTTGTGGGTTGCTCTGTGAAAGTGCGGGAAGGTGAAAATTGATGCTTTGTCCCTGGTTAGTCTCACTTCTTTAGGATCAACTATTCCAAAATGCTCATTAAAGCAGCAAAATGAATTGGATTTTTATTCTAAAATTCTATGTTAATAAACCTAAATCTCAAATTTAAGTGCATTTTCTTATGCATTTCTTCTGAGCTTCCCCCATAGTTACCAGGTAAGTTTTGGATCGTATTTCCCTCTGTTATATGGCAGTACTGGTATGAAGAGCTTTTGAGAATGCAGTATCTTAAACTCCATAAACTAAATGTAGTTAATAATGGAAATCTGAGTATTCATTCTTCTAATTATTTTTTTTTAAACTTTTGTGGGGAGATAGAAATGGACCAAGCTGACATACTCAAATCTCCCATTCCTTGCTTTTTCAGTCTTGTAGCAGATAATGTTGTGTGTCACTTTTTTATGTAAGTACTTGAATGAAAAAACAACTTAAACTGAACCTCAGTAATCTCACAGCTCCATGGAGGCTGTAGCAGAGTCTGTGGTGTTACAGTCACACCAACACTGTTTAGGAGCTGTTCTTCACTATACCCTGAGGAGGCAATGTCACTGACTTTTACACAGGTGCTGGAGCTGCAGCTGTCTAGGTAGTTTTGGAGTTTTCAGTCGTCTCTTTCTAAAAAGGTACCTTGCAGACACAATAACCACCTTTGCCTTAATATCCCCTCCATCCTCTTACCAAAAAAACACTGTCTGTGAGTGCCCAGCTGGTAACATGGGGCTGTAGATGTCCAGCACCCACTGGGGACACAGCCAGATTTAGATTCAACTTTATCATTTTTATCCTGCTAAAGGAGGGAGATCGATTTCTGTGCTAGTTTGTGTAAGTCTTTTGGTAGAGGTCTTTAAAGAAGTTACTTGAGATTTGGGTTTCCAAAGAGCATGAAACTTAGGTTTACTACAGACTCTCTGGCTGTGGCTTTCCCTCCCCCAGAGCTGTGTTTTGCACATAGTTTTTCTCCCAATCCCCAGGCTATAGTTCAGTGGTGGCTGCAGTGATTGGAGAACATACAGCTTGGGAATTATTTGGGGCAATTTGGGATAAGAGATGTTTTTAAAAGGACAGTGGGAATGACAAGACATCTCTTTCCAGCAACCTCAGTAAGCTGCTTCCAGCAGTGCTTCCCAATGTCTTTGGCAGGTTTGGCCACAGATGTGACCCTGGTGATGGGGAAAGCACCGTGTCAGGGTCTCCTCCATTCTCACATGTTTAGGCTTGCTAGCCTTGTACAGATAGGCATGACACTTCTGGAGCCCTCAGGCCTGTCAGCTGTGCTCTATATTGTGTCTCTGTCAAAATAAATTGTGTATAAATCCACTGATCAGCTGCCCATCAGGTCTCCGGGTGCTCACAAAAATGGCACATGGGACTGACCCTTGATTTTAATGAGAGCAGGTGAGGAGCAAACAGAAGTATAGGTGAATTGCTGCATCTGCATCTGCTTTGACCTGGCTGCTGTCCTGGGATAGTTCTTGTAGCCATCTGCAGTGAGATTTGAGAAGAAGCATAACCTGCAGGCAAAGTGAATTATCTTAAGAGACCGTGATAAGACTGCTGATAAGATTTGGATGTCAGTACTTAAACCTCTCATCATTATTCCCCTTGTACCAGTACTCTGATCACCTTGGAGGGATCTACATGGGTTTTAATAAAAGTTTGAGCTTGCTCTGCTAACCCTGTGAGGTCGCTGGACAGTAGAGGCTGGTTTGCAGCAGCTGAAATAGAAAAAATAAATTTATCTCCTTGTTAACCACATTCTCTCCCTCCTGCAGCACATCTATGAAAAGGTAGCAACTCTTTGAGAGCAGTTGTACCAACAATAGAAGCAAATGCACCAGAGAAATGTAACAGCCACTAGGGCTATGGAGCAGATAATTGTGTTTGGGCATCTTCTTTAAATCTTGGAATAACTGCAGTAACGTTAATTTTGAAGTATTGTTTAACAGACTCCCGAGAAAAAGCAGAATGACCAGCGGAATAGGAAGAGGAAAGCAGAAGCCTACGAGACCAGTCAAGGTAATCCATGCTCCGACCCTGCCATCGGATTGCCGCATGCTTGGTAACTCGGGCACAATGCACACAGGCAGTGTCCTAGGAAACCATTGGCTCTTCTCAAGGGTATGTCAGGCAGCTTGTTATAAACTACTCCATGATGGTGTATTCTCTTTTGGGAGCCTTGTTATCCTTATTGGCAGTAAAATACTTGGCTTATTCACACAAACTCTTGCATTTTTATGGGACAGGCTGCCCAGAGGCTTCATATGCTGCTCTGAAGTGTTGTTTTGGTCCCGTGTCACTACAGAAAGACCAGTCAGACTTCAGAATACAGCCTGTACTCTCTTCCTTGCTTTCCAAGATGTGTGCCTGCCTTTTTATAGCAAATTCTCACCATGACAAATCAGGAACAAGCTGTGCCCAAGTAGACAGTTCTGTCCTGAGTGCTGTGGAGAGCCTGGCATGTTTGATCCAAGTTCAGATTTTTTAGCAAATGAGCAGCAGGGCAGATTTTGATTTCTTCCATTCTTCAGCAAGAAAGTAATGAGAACTGCTGTTGACAGAACTGCTTTGATAATATGATAGTAAGAAAAAAGGACTACATTTTAATGAGCTGATGGTAAGCCACTGCTAATTATCTCTCAAACTCTTAGGAATCCTTATGAGAGAGCTAATATGCAATAATTTATCTGAAGGCAGAGGAGTAAAAGTACCCTTTGCTCTCTCCTTGTCTTGAAGGAAGTTTTGTAGAACCTATGCAACAGTCAAGACCTTCAGTGTTTTCTAAGTACTTCAGCAAGTGTTTGATTGGATCTGACAGGTTTGGAATTGAGAGTTAATTGAATTGTCAACTGTAGAACCTCCCAAAAACAGCACAAGGGCTGTAACCCTGGGGCAGGCTTTTGTTGTGAAGAAGCTTTGTTGTGATAGGTGTTGCACTGAACAGGAAAAGGAGTGTCAAAATGTAGGAGGAGGTTTTTAGAATGGCATGGTAACTTCTTTTCTTAAAAGTACAACTTTTATTTTAATCCTTTGCTTTTCTTTTTAGGGAAAGGCACTCCTAGAGGACATAAAATTAGTGATTATTTTGAGGTAAGAATCTTTTCATTGACAAATCTACCTTAATTCACATTTTGCAAAATCTGTGGATAGAAGTTTGTGATGCGACAAGTCACTGATCAGTCATTAAGATCATGGATTGATGATGTCAGTCTGATATGCTCAGATCTGATTAGGCAGACGATATGAGGAAGTTGATTTTTAAATTAACATTTAGTTGGACAGCTGATAGGGCATTTTTTTCACTTAAGTATGGGTTTGAGGTTGATTTCCATTGGAACCTGTATCTTAGTTGAGGCTATCTCTAGGTTTGCAGACAATTTTGATAAGGGCCTGGTGCTGCAAAAGAGCCCATCTGCACAATCCTGCTGATTGGAGTGGGAAGTTGTTTACAAGGTTCCCTCTGAAGAAAAACTTCCCATGGCAGGCTGGCACCATAGAAGCTAAACCTCTCCACAGAACAGCGGTGGACATTCTAAAAATCAGTGTTCTTTTTGCTCTGCACAGTATCTGAAGTTTTTCTAGGTCAGCACATACAGAGCTGTAGTTTTTCTCTTAAGTTTGTTCTTCATTTTATGGAGTAACTCGGAGTTAGAAATTAAGTGCTTATTAGTGCTTACTTCTTTCCTGGGTAAATTTTTTTATGAGCAGTACACTGTAGGGGTTTCTGTACCAACTGGAGCTGTTCCCCAGTTCCATACCTATCCTGCCTTTTAGCAGTGACTGGCAGATGTGCTTCAATGGAGATGAACATTCTCTACTGCGCCTGTGGTGCACATCAGACTCGTCTTCTCACAGGGAATGGGCTTCCTAATTCCAAAGAGTAAATTACTGATCTAAGGCCAAGCAGGTTTATATCCTTATGTGTTACACAGGAGAATGTACTTGGTGCAAATAGAAGTGTTTATCTTAGGTACTCTGTTATCTTGAAAACTCTGTGAACTGTTAATGTTTTCCTCTTAATTTATGTTCAGTTTATGTAAATTATTCCCTGAAGCCTATAAAGCTTCATTTTTAAGATATATGTGTTTCTTCTTTGTTAAATCTGATTAAATGTAGTATCTCTGTGGAACTTCTGATGATCAAATCTGTTTGTGTGCCCAGTTTGCTGGGGGCAGTGGCCCAGGAACCAGTCCCGGTAGAAGCGTGCCGCCCGTCGCCAGATCCTCTCCACAGCATTCCCTGTCCAATCCCTTGCCGGTGAGTGTTCTTGGGGACACAGCTGGTGGCCTGGCGTCGGTTAACTTGGTGGCCATGCTTCAGACAGGTAATACAAGGTTCTGGACAGGGAAGTGTCTCTTGGTGAATGATTCAGCTTGTTCTCCATTTTAAATCTGAAACTGGCTTCTGAGAGCAAAGCCATGTCTAGGACCCTGGGACAGTGGCTAGTCCATCTGTAGCTGATATGAATATCTGAGCTTAAATTGTACAGAATGAATGTTTTTAACATGCTGTGTGGGTACAGAAGCATGCCAATCCATAATAAAGTTGGAACTGAGCCGTTAGTTACCCTGTATTCTATTGTAGCACATGAACTTCTCCATGGAGTTGGGAGTATGTTGTGTGTTTGTCCAGCACTAGTCAGGGATATTCTTATCTTGATCGGGCCCCTTGGGTATCTTGAACAATCTGACCACCACAATTATTATGGGAATGCCTTTTACTTCTCTTTGTGTGCATATGACTTGCAAGGGTCATTAGCAGAAGTTTGCAGAGAAATGTGTGTACATGCACTGCTGGTGCTGGTTTTTCGCATTAGCTGGGCCCCTCTTTAAAAATTTTCAGCATTTGTTGAATGTTTCAAAAGTCTGGAGACATTGTGGGAAAGCCAAATGTGAAGTCTTAAGTGATTACATTATTCTGCAGAGACCTTTGTGCAGTTCCTGAATGTACTGAACCAAACCCCAACACTGAACACTGCTCAGAATTCCATGTGTTGCTAGATTTCAGAAGCTTTGTAATACTGCTTGAAGGGAGAGCTTCACATACACTTCTGGATACTTTTTAATGCTTCTAAAAGTTAAAAGACATCTTATTAATTTAATGGACTTTCATCCTGTCATGTATCAATTCACTAATACATCTCTTTAAAGAGTAGTTAATGAAAAAATAGCATCTCTTAATGTTGCAGATGTGTGAGGGATTAGGGACAATTCTTTATTCCAGCAGACTAGATAATCCACAATGGACAAGTGGATTCTTTTGGTTTTCTTCTTCTACGCTTGTATGTGTTGAGTTGGTAAAAGTTGAACAGAGTGTTTCTGGTGAATATTGATGTTGCAGTTAGTTTCAGACAGGCCAGTTTGTCTCTCTCCTTACACAGGTGCTTATCTTCTGTTCTTTACTCTTGCAGCTGAACCCGTGATGATTGGTTATTTTTAACAAACTGTTCTGGGTCTTTGCAAGATCTGTCCTCTTCTTACAAACTGAATGTCAATGGTTTGATCTAATTCCCCCAAAAATGGGAGGATGAGTGAAAATTGGAGGACACTGAGTGTCCTACCCTTTGCAGGTGTCAGTGTGATCTTGAAAGGAAGCAGAGTGTTAAAATGTTTTTCACATGATACAAACCTTCTCCAGACCTGAGTTCATCTGTACTGTATTGAAAAATTTCTGCAATCAGAACTTGCAGAGGAATTGTAATGGCCTCAGGATGTTAATATTTCTCTTCAAATCTCTTGGCTGATTTGAATTGCCTTGCTTCTCAGTTGATTAGAAGAATCTGCAGGTCTTGGGACTCTTGTGAGGCCGCTCTCAAGCACAAGCATTCCTTTGGGGAAGGAAGCACACTCCTTCCATGATATTGGTAATGTTAACCAGAAAACAGGTTGCAATTTAGGTTTTTAAGAAAAGCTGAAGCTTGACCTGTTTGCTTTCTCAGAAGCATTTGCCTGTCCTGGAGTTACAGCTTGGAAGAACTTGGATGATTATTACTCAGATTGCCAAGTTTCAGCAGTGATAGTGTGGCTCTGGAAGCCAGGACAATGAGATGCTGTGTGCTGTAATCAGTGTAACTCAGATGATTCTTGTTGTTAAACCCAGTTCCTCCACCACAGTTAGAAAACTAATCTACTACAGGAGAAAGGAGCTGGTGCTTAAGCTGTAATAGACCTTAAAAGGATTTTGGGAATGAATTAGTACTTCACTTACCTTGCAGGAGATGATGGGCCACAGCTGTAATGAAAGAAGTGGTATTACTCTGATGTCTGGGTCCTAGACATGGTTAGGTTGCTGCCATTTAGCACTTCTGACTCAATTTACTTTACCAGAATAGCAATGTATCATGAAATTGGCTGTTTGAAAATGAGTCCTTAAGAAACATAAAAATATAATTGTGCATTGACCAAAATCCCAGTGTAGGTTTTTGGACTTTTAATCTATTTTGCCCCACTGACTCTGAAGCACATGTATTTGCACAGGAAGAGGATGTGTTAACTGACAAGGAATTCTGTCCTGTGTGTTCATTTGTTAGGGTTTTTTTCAATTGTTAACTTTATTTCCTTGTTGCCATCTGCAATTGGAACAATCACTGCAGGAGTCCTGTTTGAGTTATCAGATCCTCACCATGCTGCCTGCTCATTCCTGAGCTGCTGCTTCGCTGGCAACAGTTTTGGCAGAGTCAGAGAATCAGTTTTTTTAAATTAAAAAAAAAAAGTAGTTCATTGTCTGTTTTTTGACTGTGTTGCAGCGGCGAGTGGAGCAGCCGCTGTATGGGGTAGACGGCAGCGCAGCCAAGGAGCCACAGGAGGAACACGCTGCTCTGCCAACGCTGATGTCGGTGATGCTGGCGAAGCAGCGGCTAGAGAATGAGCAGCTGGCACAGAGGGGAGGTGGCCTGTGTTTTACTTTTGTCTCGGTGAGCAGCTCTGAAAAGATTTGTGTCCTAAGGCATGTGCCTAGTTAAGGGATGGGGAATTTGAAGCTTTTCTGCCCAAGTGCAGCCTCGTTTTTCTGACTGCAGTCTGTCACCTTCTGGTAAGTTTATCTCCCTTGTGAAGAGTTCTAGGTCCCAGGCTTTGCTTGTTCAATAAAATGGTGCGAGTTTTAATTTAACGGCTCCAAATCTTACGTAGATCAAAATGATGTCATCTGAGAGGATAATCTGATAGATGCAGAAAAGCAAAAGATTGAAGTGTATAGTCTTGTTGTGAGAAGTGTTTGGCTTGGCCTTGCTTAATCTCAGCTGCTGTGAATTATATCAGGCTTTTAGAGGCTTTGTCTTCAGCAGGTTGGGCCAGGTTTCTTGGAAGAAACTAACTCTGCTTTTACTGAACTGAATCTCTAAAGCATCCTTAAACCTGAACATGAAAGTTTGGTGCAGGCCAGGCTGCAGCTCCAGTGTGGAGATGAATGTATCTGCACAGGCACTGGTGGTCTTGCTGAGGGACATGTAACAATACACAACTTTCTTTTACAGGCCCAGCAAGGCAGCCCATCTTCTACCGGATCAGGGAACACTGAGCATTCCTGCACCTCCCAAAAACAGATTTCCATCCAGCACAAACAGTCACAGGTATAGCTCACTAGACAGCATAGCTCTTGGATGTGAGATTGAAGCTTGATACAGCTTGTCTGCTGTACTAGAGGGTGCCACTGGTAGTGGAAATGATGGTTTCCAGTGAGAAGAGCTAGTATTCCCAATTCCATCTGTAACTACTGAGTGAAGTTAATTGCTCTGAGCCCCTTGTTCCTCATCCTGTGAAGAATGTTTTCAGTTGCTGCTGCTGGAGTTTGTCCAATCTGCTTCTGAGGCTTTTCTGTGTCAGTGCTGTGGGCAGTTCGTCAGCTGTGTGTGATTGTGCTTGGGAGAGGAACACCTCAGCTCTGTCTGTTTCTGCTCTGTTGTATCCTCAATGTTCTTCCTCACTCTGGAAGTTGAAGGTTTGAAGGAAACCTGAGTGATAGTTGTGAATGTCTCTGTTCAAGCACTGGGTCGTGGGTGCATCACATTGCTTACAGCACAAATAGCCACAGTTTGGCTGGCAGCTCTTTGACCTCTGCAGAGTCCACTCATGGAATAGTTTGTCCTGTCAAGGTGGAACATGGTGTATTCCTGAAAGTGCTTCCCAGCAACTTCACTGACCTGGAGTCAAGAAGAGGAGTAGCTCTTCTGACTGCACTGCTAGCTTTTTTGGTACCTTTTAAATTACTGAGATGTTTTTTTTTTTTTAGCTGTGTCATCTTCTGTTGCTTACCAGGGTGCCCAGCTTTATCTGCAATGCACCTGGTTTATTTCTTCTCTAAGCCTGCTTTTAATCTTCTTTGGATTTCCATCTCAGATCTCTCTGGTCTTCCTTTGACCAATTTTTAAACAATCATTTCCTCACACTAGTCTGTGTCAGAGATGATTTTGTTGCTGGGAAGGTCCATTCTCCATTAATCCTGAGAGTAGTACAAGTTCTTTGTTCTCCAAGGACAGCAATCTCCCCTATGGGAGTACTCAGTTGTTTAGGTCTGGGCTCTGTTGTGTCACTCGGGTCACATTTGTTGTCTGTATTGTTAAAATGCTGGTCTGGGAAGATCCCTGTTTCCTGACAGTGCATGGAGAGGTCTGTGTGTGAGAATCATGCCACAACTCAAGAACCTGCCAGAGATTATGTCAATCTTTGCTGTCCCAACACCCATGCTTAAAACAGTGGTCCTGCCTGGAGGGAAACAAGGTGTTTTTATTTTCTTCTGTGTGCTTAACAGGCCCACAAAGGTCTGTGTTCTTAGCAAGACATTATTTGAGCAAGCTTTCTGCCAGTGTTCAGCTTCATTATATTCCCCAGAGGTCTAGGTGGAGCTTATATGTGCAGGAAAGAATCTAAGAAGATGTTTGGTGGCATGATGACGACACATACACATTCTTGGTTTTTCCCTTCCAAACCTGTTTGGAGTTGATAGAATTAAAAAATAGATAAACTTTAGCGATTCCTAGCTTGAATCACAGTGCCAAAAGCAAATGAGGATGATGTGATTTCCTCAGTGTTTTCAGTTAGAACTAGGGCCTAAGTACTCTGAGGTGACTTGGGGTGAAGTCACATGTAAGAGTATGTATCCTGACTTCATCTGACACAGGGCATGTCTGTGCGCTTGCCTAAGTGAAATAACAGTCACTTACTGAAGAAACTTTCTGCTGTTTGGCCACCAGCTGGACCAGGTTCTCCACAGACACCCTGCGCGGTGCCTTCTATGGCAAAACTTTTCCTTTAGGCAAGGAAGTATGAATCAAGTTGAGTCAGTGGTGAGGTGCCCTGCCCAGGCCACTTCTTTGTGTCTTGGGATCGAGACCCATCTTGCTTGATGTGCCATACTGGCAGGAGCTCTGTTTGAGCTTTTCCATACTGGGCATATATCAGGAAGCAACAGTCAGCCAGGTTTGTCTTTACTCCATGGTGCTGGCTTCCAGGCAAGCTTGAAATTTGGAGAACAGTTATATAACAACTCCACAGGTAAGTCTCTGCAATCTCTTCTCGGAAATGGAATAGGTGCCTACTAACCACAAGTGTGAAATCTGTGTGTGTGGTCCTTGCGAGTTTCCTTTGTGTTAACTTGGCTGTTCAGATTCTCTGTTCATGTACATACTTACTCCTTCTCTTTTTCTTCCCCACTATTTAATTGGAGTGCTGAATCTAAAATATTCAAAGAATAGAGTGTGTGTTCTGTTCCTGGGTATAACTCTCACTTCACTGCTTCACTGAAGGTATTTGAGATGTTCTGCACCTCATGAAACTTTCCAGATAGTTTTCACTCAAGAGCTATAAAGCTCCTGTCCCCACTGGGTACTAATACATCCGTTTATCAGAAACAAAAGCTTGTGCCCAATACTCCGCTGTCAATCTGTTACAATATTTTAAAATTAATACCTGTGTTTTCTGTCAGGACCACTTTAGAGCCTGCAAGGTGTTGCCTTGTCTGCAGGTGGTTGTCTGTGGTCATGAAAGATCATAAATTTGATATTCCAGCTAAGGGCTGGAATTGGATGTGAGTTTTTTTTTCTTAAGCTTTTTTTCTGTCCAAACTCTCCTACATAGAGACCACCAAAGAGTGTGCAAAACTCAACTATAAATGTAAAATTCACAGGACACAGAGGATATTTTAGGCTGTTGAGAGTTACCAGTTTGTGCTCTTCTTCAGAGCTGCTGGCTCACCACACCTCTTATGCTGGAGGAGCCTGCCAGGCAACAACAAAATGAATAATGGAGAGTATTCTTCCCCTGAATGCTGGGATGCAGGGGATCAGTTCTTCTGAGACCAGCAGTTCAGATCGGAAGGGGTTACTCTGAGATGTTAGGTGCTGACCATTCAAAACATTATCCATTTGTCTTAAACATGGTTTATGGTGATTTTTCCCTACAGTCTGACCTCACAATGGAAAAAATATCTGCACTAGAAAACAGTAAGAACTCTGACTTGGAGAAGAAGGAGGGGAGGATAGATGACTTATTAAGAGTAAGTATTTAAAGTGGGACAACTCTTCTAAAAGCTGCTATTTAAAGATACTTAGAATGCTTGTGCCAGCCAGGCTGCAGAGCAGGGGCTTGTATACCAGCTGTAGAACCAGCACTTGCAACGTAAAACAAATCCAATTATCTGTTACCAGCAGCAGGGTAATTGTCTATCCTGTGGACATTGTTTGGGCCTGTTTGAACCTAAGCAGTGTCTGGAGATGTACAGTGTAGAGTTGTTGTAGCTCAATTGTTTGTGTTCTCAGCAGTGCTGGCTTTCCTTTGATCTATTCACAGAATCATGGAATCATTAAGGTTGGAAAAGACCTTGAAGATCGCTGTAGTGGTTTCCTGTTCACCAATTTCTGTTTCTCAAAATTTCTGCAGTGGTTTGAGTGTCTCGTAGAATTATTTACTATTTTTCTGCTGTGAGATAGGATTAGGAGAAAAGCAAAACAGTCTCAAAACTTAAAAGGTACAAAGACAGGTTATTAATACAATTACAAGAGAGAAAAAATTAATAATAATCATAATAAAACCTTTGAACCACTTCCCTCTACCCCTAACAGCTTCCTTTTTTTCTCACAGACAATGTATAAAGACAAAACTTGGAACTTTGGGTCTGTACCACTTATAGTCTTTCATCATTTCATTTAGAGAGAGAAGTCTCTTTTGGTCTGTTATGGTAACTTTTCATAAGAAAGAACAGTCTGCTTGTGGATCTTCACTCTCACAAAAGCAGCCGCCTGGAAAGTCTGCAGTTGCTAAATCCCTCACATGTCATGAAGCCTTTCCCATGGCTGCATATGGGCCATGAAGTTCATTGGGGTATCATTTTAAATATGAACAGTTCCAAAAGCAAAGGGTTTTCTTCACTATCTCTAAAATCATCTCCATCCCAAGAAACGGAGGTCATCTTTTTCCCTGGAGGCAGAGGGCTTCATATCTATCTCTCTGTCTTCCTCTATCCAAAATTCTCCCTTAGATCGCAGCTATCTCAATATTTACTGAGTCCATCATAGATACCTTTGCTCAAATCTACAATCAGAATACTCTCATCATCTCCCCAATGCATATTTTTTCCACAGTTTAAAGGGATATTCTAGCATAGCACAGTCTGTTACCAATGGCTCACAAAAGACTTTCAGCCCAAAAACCAAGGCATCTCCTCATCTAAGAAGCTACTTTTCCTTAACTGACCCCAATATCTTCATAGTGTCTCTTTACATGTCTCCCACTCTGGCTGTTCTCTCACTTAGAGAAAGGTTAGTGCTTTGCAAGTTTCATCTGTGCAAGGAAAGAGTTAGCATTCTCCTAGGGCTGCAGAGGGCATGCTGGTCCTTTTCCTGGGAAGTGGCCGAAGGTGGTAGATTCAGGCCGGGGGAGCTCTCCTGTGGCTGGACCTTCTCCCCCGCTACCTGCTGGAGGAAGGGCGGGGTTGGCTCTGCCCGGGCCGGGCCACAATGGAGGTGCTGCGTATTGGCAGATGGTAGCAGCCACTTCGGCCCGGGCTCAGCCAGGACAGGGCATACTCTCCTCCCCTCCCTCTGCCCGAGAGTCATCGAGCCCCATCCAGCTGAGATGGCTGCAGGCTTGGCCCAGCTGGCCCGCCAGGCTGGGGGACAATGTGGCAGAGCAGGGCCGGCCCTGTTACTTGTCCTGAGGCCAGGAGGAAAAGGAGTTTTCCCGGAATTCCTCTGATTTTTAACCTGTGTAGCCCAGAGGCATATCCCATATTTAATTGGTCAGTCAAGCTGTCAACATTTTGCTATAACTTCTTTGGAAAAAAAAAAAAATCACTTCTGTGCTAGACCAGCACAATCACCAAGTCCAACCATCAGTGTAGTACCATCACCATATTCTCACTCTAAACCATCCTCAAGTGCCACATCTGCATGTTTTTTGAACACTTCCGTGGATGGTGACTCCTGTTTCCCTCCACACACTTACTCCCCTCTTCTAAGTCCTGAGGAGCTGACTCTGCCTTTTGTTAGGCAGCATGTCCAGTAGCCTCTCAGTAGCCTGGGAAGCCATGTTCTGAAATGCTCTTTCAGGAGAATCAGAGGCATGTATAGAGATGAGAACATGCTTTGGCCAAAGCAAAAGAATAAAGCTCTTAACCCATTAGTATTTTTCAGTAAAAGATAAATACCTTAAAATCAAGGCTCTTGTGGAGGAGTTAATGGAGGAGTTCTAATTGACTTAGCTTTCATCAGCTGAAGAGGCAGCTCTTGTGAAGTGTTAAAAAGCATTAGAAAGCACATTAAATGGAGTAGAGGGAAGGCTTTGTGTGTGTCTGGTTTCAGCACTGAAAGAGCTCAGTCAAACTCATTGGAGACATAAGGGCACATGAGACCTTGTGGGAAACAATCCATGAAGCTGGAAATAGATTTTTTTTAAATTACTATTATTTTTGTTTTTACCAGACTATTACTTGTAAGGGAAATGGTTAAATTTAACTCTGTTAATGAAAGTGGTTGCACATACAGTCCTGCTGCATGCTTTGGTGGTGGTGTGAAGCAGCAGCTGCTACTGGGAGCAGTCTCTGTAGAAGGGCTGATGGAAAGTGACTTGAACAAGAATTTCAGAGTTCCCCCATCCTTTTCCTCTGTCAATATTGTGGCTAAAGAGGGAGGATAGTTCAGCAATGACTAAGGTGTTTTGAGATTTCGTAGCTGTGGCAAGGTCTTAAATGTTTAACGACAACAACAAAAGAAATGAAAATACTTCGTTTGTCTTTAGTCTCTTTGCACCTTAATTCCTTACATGTAATCCAAGATGACAGAACCTCCCTGTTCTAGAGGGGTGTTAAGATGTGAGTGAGTTAAAAACTTAAAAGAGTTTGTCGTGAATGTTTTGCTAAACAAAACCTGTTCTTTTACCCTTGTGGTTTGCTGACTTTAATCTGATCCCCACAGCTAGCTGGAGAAACTTCTTAAGTGATGCTTAGTTTGGTTCTTCTGAGTGGTTTAAAGTCACAGACTTTGTTCTCTGTTCACTTTTAGGCGAACTGTGATTTGAGACGGCAGATAGACGAGCAGCAAAAGATGCTGGAGAAGTACAAGGAGCGGTTGAATCGATGTGTAACAATGAGCAAGAAGCTTCTTATAGAAAAGGTGGGCAGGGGACATCTCTGCAGTCACAGTTCATGTCCTTGAAAGCGTCTCTATCTTCTTAGCAGTAAAAACCTGCTCCTGTTGCTGTAGTGATAAAAGATAGTTGGAATTTTGTCTTGAATTATTTCTCTGCAAACAGGAATGTAATCCAAAGACTGAAGTGGTTCAGAATCTTTAGATTTGGTCACTGCACAGTGGCAGAGTGATCTCATCCTTAAATGAAAGAGCTCTAAATGCAACAGGCATTGCTTGATTTGGAAGCCCATACACTTGAGAAGCAACTCTGTACAGGTCTGGGAATGCAGGAGCAGTGTCCCATTGTGCAGTGGGACAAATGTCACAGTGCATATACACTGTGACATGGACAGGTGATTTTCCTTCTTTCAAATGGCAAAGTTGGAGATTGTTGCTTTGTGTAACACTGAACACTCCGGAGACAGTGCCAGGTTCATGAGCATCCAGGCTGGTTCAGTATTGAGAGATTTCCAGCTTTCCTGATGGTTAAACAGTGTGGGGGTTTGTTTGCTCTTTCACCTGTTGGCCAGTTACACCTATTGTTTGTGGGCACTGGATGGTCAAAACTACCTGGGTGCTGGCTGGGACATGCTGTCTGTTGGAATTGATTTTGTCAGAGCTGACTGTTCTTGGCTGAACAGGGCTCCCCTCTCCAGAGTGGTGACCTAGCTGAGATTGTGTCACTTCTGGACATCATGCAAGACTAGGACTGAACTGGCTGATCACTGTATCTTAGTCTTAATAGTGATTCAAGGTACATTTTCTTTCTTCATCTCCTGAATAAGGGCCTGGTCAGCTACTGATACAAAGAGATAGCTGTAATCCTACTGCCAGGCTGATCTCAACTGATCATAGGCTGGATGAGCTGTTCAGGCAGTCATCAGGAGTTAAGAATGAGGTTGAAATGTCGTGATGGTGGTGAACAAATGCCTGTCAAACCAGTGTGAAACACCAGCAATAATTTAATCAGTTGTATTCAGCTGGGTTTCAGATAAGCAGAACTGAAATAATTGGTGGTGATTTAAAATGCAGCATAGCCCTTAGCTAGTAATTTATGGCTTATATTTTTATATGGCTTTATTTTGCTTTCAGTCGAAGCAGGAGAAGATGGCATGCCGAGATAAGAGCATGCAGGATCGATTGAGGCTGGGGCACTTCACCACAGTGCGGCACGGCGCGTCCTTCACCGAGCAGTGGACAGATGGCTATGCCTTCCAGAACCTCATCAAGTGAGCACAACCAGGATTGTCTTTAACTTCAGAGGCAGAAATGGAAAAAATCCTAGCAGTTGTGTGTGATGTCTTGCACGTCAGAATGTGAGAATGATGTGATTGATGCATGGAAGGATCAGATAGTTCCCCATTGTCAGGAGTTCCTTTCTCACACTGAAGTGAGTAATCTATTTCCACTGATACTTCCAGAGACTTGAATGGACTGGAATGAAATGGTTTGAGTTGGCCTCTGGGCCAACTGTTGTTACCTGTTGGGAATCCTCAGTGCACCCACCCGGCTGTGTAGTGTTTGGGGAGGTGGAGGGGTGGACCAAAACCTCGCACATATTGTGAGTCAGTCCATTTGATTTGCATCCTTGCCTGTGTTACTCAAAGAAGGCTAATTAGCTTGCCTTTTTTTTTCCTCCCTTTTTTTTTCCTCCCTTTTTTTTTTCTTTTTTTTTTCTTCTCCTTACTTAGTGGAGAAGCTTGAAAGGGAAAATCCATACTATTTAACTTGTTTTGCCTTCTGGTAGCAGTGATCAAAGGGGCTGCAGAAACCTGGAAATGAAGATCAGAGACCCTTTATGCCAGATGTTAATGGAAATCTCTAGTCAATTCCCACCTGGCCTAGACCTTTAAGTAGGACTTGGCAAATTAATTGCACTAGAGAGCTATGTGTGATCCTTTAAAATAATATCACTTCTCTATAGTCTCCCTCTGATAGGGAGGTGCAGCTCTTGTTAGGCACAGATTAAGGACTTTAAGACATGGGAAAAATACTTCTGGAATACTTACCTGCAGTTGCAGTCCTTTTTTAAAAGGAAATTAGGTATGCAAGAGCTTAGGTCATTTAGACTTGTAATTTCAAGAGTCCTTTTATCATTGTAAAATGTTTCAAGATAGTCTTTTTATCTTGGAAGAGGGACAGTTCCTTAGTTAAATCAGGAATTATGTTGGTTTTATTCCAGAGAATTTAGGATAGCTTAACTGTACTTTCGAAGTATAAGAATACTTTCTCAGACAATGCCAGACAACAGGAAAATCTGAGATTTTGAACAGAGGCTTCTAGGAAAAAGTGTGTGGAAGGAAATGTGGCTTGCCATGGATCCTAGGTTTCCATGGGGTTAGCAACTGCTTTGGATGTCCTCTGCATGAGTTAAACCATTTACTTACTGAAAGATTTCTGTGAGCCAGGAAAAGAATCTCATTTTATGTAAAAATACGTTTAAAACTCCTGACTCATCATGTTTTGCATGTCCCCCTTGTCTGTAAAAAATATTTTGTTACAAATCTTACAACTGATTTGAAATTCATGGCTCCAATCTGGTAAGAACAGATGCTGAAGACAACCAAGTGCACTCCCTTAGGTAGCTGTGTTGTGTTTTTTCTCCTCTCTGCTTTTCAGGCAACAGGAAAGGATAAATTCCCAGCGGGAAGAAATAGAAAGGCAACGAAAAATGTTAGCAAAGCGGAAGCCACCAGCGATGGGCCAGACTCCTCCAGCAAGCACCGAGCAGAAGCAGCGCAAGAACAAGACCAATGGAACAGAAAATGAAACGTAGGTTCTGTGGCCTTCTTGGTGCATGGCAAAGCCACATGCTTTGATTAGAGCATGAAATATCTCCTGGGGAATGGAATCTTACCTTTGCCTCCAGGCTTTACTCCATGCACAAATGAATGTTGTGGAATCAGCCTGGCATTCAGCAACATCTGGCTCCAGTTCTAAATAATTTCCCTTGAAGTAAAACAAGGATCATTGCTGAATCCAGATTTAGTATGAGCTTAACTATTTTTTTTAATGAGTCTAGTAGTTTTTTCGGTATTCCTGTTGTGGTCAGGTTTGAAAAGTGGGCTCTGACTTCAGTGTTGCACGTTCAGAATTGATATGGGTGTCAGGATATACGTGGTGCTTTTTTTAAAGGAAAACAAAATTGTACGCATTTAGAAGCCTTGATTTCTGTGTATTTACTGTTGAGAATTATGAGTTAAGAGTTCTGAAACAATTCATTTGAGATGCTGAAGGAATAAGATGTTCTCTGTAGAGACAGTGCATGGAGCATTGGCCTGTTCTCCAAAACAGTTCTTCACACATACGTGACTCAGAGAAATGGTGGAAGTGCTACTCATCTCGTAGATTTTTTTTTTTCCCCCTGCCTCTTGGAAGTTACGGATGCTCTAAGCGACTTGGTAGTCTTCTAGAGTAAAAGCTAGGGCTTGAAAGAAATTTAGAATGTTATTTTTCAGAAGTTTTTGTGAGTTGGAAATACGTTTAGTCAGAGACTTAGCTCTACCTTCTCCTAGTTCCCTGTGTACACTTCATTTTTTTGCTGTAGGCTAATACCATAACCCTCATTGACACTTTTGGATTTTCATTATTAAATCTCCTGGGCTTGATGTGACCTCAAAGTTCCAGAAGCCCTTTGAATTCTTGGTCTTAATCTTTAAAAGGGCAAGTGAAGCACAAGCTCCCACTGCCTTTGCAGTCTCAGCAGAGATGGCAAAGGTTGGGTGAATCCTGATGTTCAGGGTACCCTCAGCTCCATCACTGTGCCCCCAGAATAGGGTACAGGTGTCTGCAGATTTCGTGGATTGTGTTGTAGAGCACTGTGTGCTTCCTGCAAATAACTAAGTTGGTTGGAGACA
This sequence comes from Alaudala cheleensis, assembly GCA_013398995.1. Lineage (NCBI taxonomy): Eukaryota > Metazoa > Chordata > Aves > Passeriformes > Alaudidae > Alaudala > Alaudala cheleensis. The sequence goes on from VWYE01028337.1 coordinate 458,709, forward strand.
TTTCCCCCTCATTCTAGCCAAGGGAGCCTGAAAAGAACTAAATAAAACTTTAAAGTCATCTTTTTGTATTGCCAGGTTTGAGCTGGGAGAAGCAAATGGAATGTCAGTACATGGATATTTTGAAACATTGCTATTCACTGTGGCAACCTTTCACTTCCAAAGGGCAGGATGAGCTTTCCCCATTTTTGTGGGATTCTTTTTCTCCAGCAGTCTGGTGCAGCTCTAGTGTGGCTTATTCTTGAGTCGTGGCAACACAGGTCTTGATGTGCCCTGGGAATCCTGGTCATGTCTGTGATGCTTCTGCTGTGCGCCTGCCTTGGCATAATCCAGCTTTAACAATGCTCTGCTAGGAAGCCTTTTGGGCTCCCAGGTCTTTTTCTGTGTTTCTTGCTGGTTTATCATTCTTCACTGATACAATTTAGGGTGATATCTTTGTGGTTTAGAAAGGTTTCTTGTCATGTGCTTGATAGCAACTGCTTGCTGGGGTATGGATGTGGTTCATGTGGAGTATTGTAGCTTATGTGAAAACACTGGGGGTTTTCTTAGTCAGCTGTAGCAACTGACTGACTACTTGCTTAATCGTTAGTTATCCAGTAAGTGCATTTGTTGGACCATTGTTTATCAGGAACAAAATTTTAGTACTTCTGGAGGGAGGCTTTTTATTGTGGAACTCTTACAGAAGCTGACTTTGTAGGCAACTTAAATGTTTCTAAAAGTTGAATGAGGAGCAGACAGCCAAATTCCTTTTTGATTTTTGGTTTCTCTTTGGTTCTTGGTTGTTGCTGTGTCTTAAAAAGGAGAGGAAGGGCCTGTGATGCAAATTTCAACACAGGCTCTCCCAAAATGAGTTTTCTAGCCTGTGAATGAGAAAAGAGTTTTCATTCAGGAAGATAAATCCACTGGGGCTGGTTGAGATTCATTAGGACAGCTTGGGCAGCCTTAAGCTGCACTAGAGGTGGGTAGGGTGTTTCCACCATGTTTCACTGAAACAGAGCAGTATTTGTCTCCGAGTCCCCTTGATTTTTGTGATGGTTGCTGTGACAGACAGCTATTTTGGGCAGTGTTAGCCTGGTAGTACCTGTTACTCTGCCGTAATGAGGAGGCTGATGGTGTTTGTTATTTGTGCACAAATGCATGTGCAAACCTTGTTGCGGTTTTATTCAATTTTCTCTTTATTCCTTACACAGCAACAGCAACCAAATAATCACAGAATCAGAAAGACCTAAACTCTTGGGATGGCCTTTTAGATTATCTGAATCTAATTAAAATTCAGGCCATGTGTGTGAATTAGAATCATAGAATCACAGAAAATCCTGAGTTGGACGGAATTCCCTAGGATCATCAAGTCCAGCTCAGGGCTCTCAGCAGTTCTAAGTGAAATGAGACAACATGACCATTTTTGGTGCCGGCTTTGGTTTATATGTACCTTTACTTTGTAATAAGCAGTTCCTTCTGGTCAAGATTCTTTTATACGGAATTTGGCTTATGAGTTTTCCATTAAATTTATCAGGTAACAACTGCTTTAGGCTTTGTTTCAAATACCTGGACTCTCTGCATTATCAACAGAGGGAAGCTGGGACATTTCAAGATGAGCTCTTGATGAGCTGAATGCTCTCTGCTTCTCAATTTACTGAATAAGGTCTCCCTGCACAGACACAGGACTTGGTCTCTCCTTGAAAGAAGCTGAGGATGCTCTGGAGACCTCCTGCGCTAACCTTGTGTGAAGTACTGTGTAGAGCATAACTGCTGTTGCAGAAATCCTCCTGGGATATGCTTTGAACTCAATTTAGGCTTTTAAAAAGATATTTGTATCCTGTCAAATGCAGGTCTTGTTTACAGAATGTTTACAGATGTAGTTGTTAAGAGCGTCCTAGCTTTATGTTCACATGTGATGCTTTTACCAAATTCCTTCTTGGTAGTAGTGAGTCAGTTCATATACTGATTCATTTTTCTAATCCTAATGTTCTCAGCATGTCATTGCATTTCACTAGTGATGGGCTTTGTCAGTGTTTTCATGCAAGGCTGTGTTTTGTCCTACGTGGCACACTTGGCATGGAAAAGATGTTGAAAACATGATGAAACTTATTTTGACAAACCACGTAGAGCAGAAACTTTGCAGATCTTTTGCTATCAATAAAATAGGGATTATTCCCCTTATCCCATTCTTTCTTCTAACTACACGTGAGGTCAAAAATATGATAAAGTAAATTTCCCAAGGTTTCCCAGAAGCCACTTGGCAGAACCTGAAACAGGAAAAAGTTCTGAATCTCAGATCATTGCTCTGTTTGCAGTGGCTGCATGGCCAGGTGGGCTTCTAGTCTCAGAGTGAATAGCTGGGTTGAATTATCCAGCTTTTATTACAAAGGAAAATTTGAAAATTACTCAGTAAAACAAACTTTACATAGAAAACTAAGATGTGGCATATTCAGGCTTCACTTTTCTATATTTAGACTATGGTTTAGCTATCTTTGTTAAAAGTCAGTCAGTAGCCTAGATAGGTGTTATCAGGAACTTGAATTTGAAATGAATGGATATTGTTGAGGTTTAAGGTTTTGTTCTCCTTTAGACTGATAGTTTAAAAATATAGGTTGCAAAGTTTATCTAAAAAATTTCATGCTGGCTGTTGATGTACTCTGTGGAGTTATTTCCACTGGCAATATGCATTCTGCAGATTGTTCACTTTATCACCTTTGGAAATTTAATGTGTTGAATCTTTCTTTTTCATGCAGGTTAACATTAGCAGAATACCATGAACAGGAGGAAATCTTCAAACTCCGACTAGGTCATCTTAAAAAGGTAAGTACTAGTTGCAGCAAAGGCTTTTTGTGCAGTATTCTGTGAACAAGACCATTTCTCTATAGAGGTCACTACTCGTTTGATAATCAAGAGAGTTTTGTGCTTGAAAAGGATAGCAAGGATTTTGTAATAATTTTTTCGGGTATTCACAGAGGATGTTCTTTTCTTCAATAAATAGATTTCTGTGTCCTTACCGTTAGGATTTCATGCAGAGTTCTACGTTTTTGTTACATCTTCTGTCCCTGTGACCTGCCTGGTGCTGGACTCTGAATGTGTTTAACATGGAGGAGCAGTCAGGAATGTACAAAGGGAAGAAAATTATAAGAACATAGCAGAAAAAAAAAAAAAGCAACAGTCATTGACTTTTCCAGTTCATTGCAATATTGAGTAACCAACGTTATCAGCCCAATAAAATCTCTTGGACTGTTGCAAACCAGTCCTGTTCAGGCAGCTGCAATGCAAGTTTGTTCTCAAATACCTTGGCCTCAGTAGGAACTGTACCTGCAGGTGAGGTTATATTTAGATAAGCTGTTGGTTATCTTGAAAGTGTTTGCAGTGACCTATTAATAAGTTTTCTGGGACACTTCAACAGATGAAATATTGAGAAAGAAAAATAGATGTCTTCTGCCATTTCCTGGTTAGGTGTGATGTCTGCTAAGGCCAAGGAGTTTTCTTTTGAAATGAACCAAAGAAGAAGCAAATGTCTTGCTGGAGTGCCTTTTTCTTTCTCAGGTGGTGCTCAAGCTCTATGTTGACTTTCTTTCCTGTAACCTTGACACACAAGCTGAATGCAAGGCCTCATTAATGCATCTGTACTCCTTGTTATTTTCTGTGGAAGGGAAAGTTCCTGCACACCCAGAATCTGTTGGCAGTCTGCCCATTATGCTTTATTGACCTGTGAACAAAGAGAAGTGATATGGGCAGGAGAATGCTGCAGGCATGCTGGCTCTACAGCTCCCACATTGCTCCAGGGGATTAACTGCAGGTCCTTCTATCCTGGCATGTAACATTGCCACCTTGGAATGGAAGAATCCATTTGGAAATGGACCTTAATGGAAAATGAAGTAATGTGTTGGGACTGTGGCATTGTCTGAAGCTGTGCTTATCCTTCTCCACTTTTGGAAACTGGCTCATTCTTTATGTCTAAAAATAGAACCAGTTGGAAAGGAAAGGAGCAGAGTCACAAGAGAGATGGGTAACAGGGTCCCCTGAGTTATATACACAAATAGTATTGCTCAGGGAGTACATTTGAATCGAGGTTTGCAGCCCTGGCCACAGTGGTGCGAATTCCCATGTTGTTTTTGAGGGCATCAGAACTTCCAGCTAGACAAACACTATGTCAGAACTTCCACATGGCAGTGAGGAGCACTCTGACCTGTTGGAGCAGTTACTACTAATAAAAATGTCATTCTCTTACACTTCCCATCCTGACCAGATGCTGCCTCATGTGGCATCATGACATCCCTGCTCTTACTGCTGAGCCCTATCTTCTTTCTCTTCTCCCACCAGAACTGAAATTCCTTCCAAAACAGCTGCATAGCCCTTATTCAGGGAAGGAGCAAGATCAGAGGAAACAAGACTTCTTAATTACAGAAAATACTAGAAACAAGGAGGTGTAAAGATATGTCTCCTCCTGTCTGTGTAGGTGTGAACAGAATTGCTGAGTCAGTTTTCATTCCTGTTACTTGGCACATGACTTCAAATTGACTCTGACCATCTCACTGATCTCCCAGACAAGTGTTATGCCAATAACCTCTTCAGAAGAGTAATTGCATTTGTGTTTCCATAAATCAGGTGGAAACACTACCTGCAGTACCTTACAGAGTGTTGTTTTTTCCTTTTGGTTTTTCCTTTTTTAGGAAGAAGCAGAGATCCAGGCAGAGCTGGAACGGCTAGAGAGGGTTAGAAATCTGCACATCAGGGAATTGAAAAGGATACACAATGAAGATAATTCACAGTAAGCACATGGAATTCAGGGATGAGAACTTAAAGTAATTTTTTATTTGTTCTCTTCATAACAAGAAACAGTCTTTTCATAATGGGGAACACTTAATCCTTTTTAAATCGATGTTATAACTCAGTAGTCACTTGATTGTGGGTGGTACAGTTATAGCTTGAAGTTCACTTAAGACAAAGGCTTCCAAGTGCATCAAGGTACCATTAAATAATCTTTCATTGGTGTAGAGTGATCAAATAGTATTAAATTTGTCAGTCATTAACACAATTCTGTTTCTCTGAAAGTGAAAATGTTGTTTCTTAGCTGTGCGGTAGCTGTAATTTATCATGCAGAGGATACAGTTATATCTGTCTTCTTAAACTGTGTGTTTCTCACCAGGTTTAAAGACCATCCAACGCTAAATGATAGATATTTGTTGCTACATCTTCTGGGTAGAGGTGGCTTCAGTGAAGTATATAAGGTAACTTGGAAGTGGCAATATGGTGTAATCTGGATCTGCAGGAAGCAGAGTTTTTGCACTTGTTTGCTCAATGCTGTGTGAGTTATGGAGGGAAGAAGGGAAGACAAGGTTCGTGGTGCATCTGGCTTGTAGTAGACATCAGAGTTGAGATTTTCAGGTGCTGGACTTGTCGTCAGGGGTCAGATTTAGTTCAAATATGTGTCAAAAAATGTTGCACCAAGTCTTCACTTTTTGTTAGGATAGAGAAGCAAACCACTTGCTTCTTCAGATGCTACGCACAAATACCTTCAGTGACTAAACCTTACTGAGATGACACAGTAAGTCTGAACATCTCTGTCAATAAGAGAAAATAGCTCCAGTAATAAGAGCAAAGCCTGTACTTCCTGGGAGTATAAGGCTTTGTTTCTTGTGCCTTCATATTACCCTCTGAAATAGCAGACTAGAGGCAGTGTGTGTGTGTGTGTGTAGTTTTGGGACTTCTTAGATTCCTGCTGTGTCAGCACTCTTAACAGCCAAGACCTGGGATACTTTGGTGCTTGCTATTACACTTAGAGCTATTCCAGTTTTCAATATACCCCATTTGTACTCAGAAGTTTGGAATTCATGTTGAATTTGGCTAGAATGGAAATAATTGTGCCAATGCAAATATTGGAAACTTCATGGTGCTTTATTATTTTGATGCAGCACAGCAATAGGAACCTAAACTAAGGGGACTAGACTGTTCTGATGGGGGGAAAAGTGTGAGCTGTGTGTCAGTACTTTGAGCTGCTTTGCTGACTAAGCAGAAAATTTCGGCTCCACAGATGAAAGCAAGATGGTATGAATGTTTCCTACCTGCCTGCTCTTAAGAGTTGTAACTGTCACTAAAACAAGGAAATGCTTAGCCCTTCTTCTCCAGGGTCTTGGCCAATCTATTAAGCATTAAGAATTAAGTAGACAACTTTTGAGATGAACACACATTATGCCTGTTTGCTTACCACAGCATTTGGTCCTGTCCTGGAAATCATTATATTATTGTTGCTGCTCACAGGCAAGGTAGAAGATTTCTGCATTGCTCCATGAGTGCCATTTCAGAGGTCCATTCTTTAAGGACTGTTTAAATAACAAAAATGTGGAGGGAAGGATAAAGCACAAGATCACACAACAGCTCTGCCGTTGAATTCTCCAGCTTTTATCTGTGCTGAAGCATTATGCTCTTAAGTTGGAGAGCTGAGCTACCAGTGTGAAAGAAAGCGCTGAAAAATCCGTGTTTTGGTGGTTGTTTTTTATTAACCCAAGTGTAGAAAATGAATTTTTGACTTGGAGGAATAATAGCAGAATAAAAGCTGTGTATATTTTGGTAATTTGGTCTTCCTGGTCCCTTTGTAACTCTGGTAGTAAAATGCCAAAATCAATGCAACATGAGTTAGATTCTGTGGAGAAGGTCAGATCAAAGCATAGAATATGAAATTGTTTTCAGAGTTGCTTGAATTCATTAGTGCAACTTATTACATCAAAATGTGGGCTAGCTTTTCCCTCACTGTGTTTTAATGCTGATTTCCTGGGTAGGGATATTGGTTTGTTGGAGCTTGTCTGCTTATGAAGTATTAACTTGAGCCTGTAATTCCTACTGATATTCAGCTCTTCTTTCTGCAGGCATTTGATTTAACAGAACAGAGATATGTAGCTGTGAAAATACACCAGTTAAATAAAAACTGGAGGGATGAGAAGAAAGAAAACTACCACAAGTAAGTGAGTTTGTAAAGCAGCCAGCCATGTTTCCCAGTTCCTCCTGCATTTGGTTATCCAGTGCCAGTGAACAGGCTGCCAATTTTTTCCTGTGTTTGCCACATTTCAAAAGCCACCTTCTGTCCCAGTAGCTACTTGCAAAAGTTCTGGTCAGATTAGAAATGTTTTAAATGTGTGCATACACAGGGTTTTTTATGAGCCCTGTGACTCCACATTTTAAGGCACCAGTGCTTTGTGAGGAAGGTGCTGAAGTGGCTTCTTTCTGAAATGTTCAGTTCCATGGGAAATGTTTTTTCCTGCCTATCTTTCAGGTACACACCTGTGTTTTGCTCTGCGGAAGCTTCCCCCTTCCCTTTGTTTCCTAGAATAAGTGATCCTAATTCTGGCTTTCCACTTCCTGAAGGGAGCCTGCAAGAAAGATCACAAGAGACTCTTTTCAAGGGCCTGGAGTGACAGGACAAGGGAGGAATGGCTTCAACCTGACAGAGAGCAGGGTTAAATTAAATATTAGGAAGAAATTCTTCACTGGAAGCCTTTTGCTGTTGATAACTTTTGCTCCCTAATGCCATGGGTTAGATAACTCTGCAGAGTGACAGCCAAGACTTCTCCATAGGAATTCCAAGATAAAGCTATGTTCTTAACTCCCCAACAGGTCACTGAGACAAACTAAGCTGAATTTGAAGCCTGGAGAAGGCTGTGAAGCATAATGGAATTCTTCTAGAACTTGCTGGTTTTTGTATTCAGCTATCTTGAATCTCTTAAGGATTTATGAGGTTATTATATTCTGGCAAGCAATACCATTAATCAAGATGAGTTATTTTGTAACATTGCCAGGGTTGGAGCTGCACTTGGGTTCTGTGGTTCCCAAGAGCTGTTCTGAGCAGTTTCGCCTTCGCTTGATTTTTTCTGAACCTGTCTGAGGAACATGCATGGGTTTGATTGAAGCTGGCTTCTGTGTAGTATGTCTGGATTCACTACCTGGAGAAATTAGAATTAAGTCACTTGTATGACTAATGCTTAGAATTTACTGTTTTCAGACATGCATGTAGAGAGTACAGAATTCACAAAGAACTGGATCACCCTCGAATAGTTAAACTTTACGACTACTTCTCACTGGATACTGACTCGTAAGTTGTGTTGCTCTGTCCTTTCCCATGGTTTGATTATTCACTAAAGACAAAGTATTTAAAACTTTACAGGAGAGTCCAGAAGGTGTCCACACTAATGTTAGACTTTACTGCAGAGATAACAGAGGTGTACTTCCAGCATACACTGGTTTTTTAGAGCCTCCAGCCCACAAACCAGTGTGGTATATTCTGTCAGATGTGGTGCTTTACTGGTAAATCCTGCTCTTGGCCCTGGGCAAATGCCACAGCTGATACAGCTTTCAGCCTCTGGGTGTTTAATGGGAGATCTCTGACCTTTCTACTGTTGAGCATTGAGGCCTGTGCTTCTGGTAGTTTATTTTTAGAAAGGGCTGAAGGACTCTTAATTTAATATATTGGTGAGTTACAGACAAGCAGTAACAAAGTGCTCTTGTTTCTATCACGTGCCTTAATTGCAGCAACTCCTGTTTTTCTTTTAAGGTTTTGTACAGTGCTAGAGTACTGTGAGGGGAATGATCTGGACTTCTACCTGAAACAGCACAAGCTAATGTCGGAGAAAGAGGCACGATCCATTATCATGCAGATTGTGAATGCTTTAAAATACTTAAATGAAATCAAACCTCCCATCATACACTATGACCTTAAACCAGGTATGCTGTGCTGATATGCTTAAGGATGCTAAGGAAATGGAATGGGTTACACGTAATACAAGGAAATTTCCTTTGGTCAGACAGCAAAAAGAAGGCAGGGCTGTCTGGGAAAGCTAACTTGCAACAAGAAAAAAACATAAAATGCGTAGAACATTTGGAAAATGTGTAAAGGGTATTGTCTCCCAGAACTGCAGCATAAAACAAGGAGGTGTAACATTTTCAAGAATGAGACCTTGAACCACCAAGTGGCTGTGTTTGTTTTCTTCATGTCCTGCTTAACAGTGTTCTACTGTTGAGAGCTTCTGTTATTGCTTCATAAAGGTTCCCACAATTACTGGTGTGCTTCATGTTCCCATTCTTCTGGCTTATTCTGTCTGTAATCATCTGTCTGAAAATTTGATGGAAGAAGCTAATGTTTGAAATGTTTGCTTTTTTCATATTGTGTGTCTGCTCCCAAAGCTGAGGACACACAGTCAGACTGCTCAGGTTTGCCTTTGAGTTAATTCAGTTACATCTGCCATGGAAAAGATCCTCCCCAAATGATGTTGTATATGTTCCTTCTACCACTGGGGCAGAGCCACAAGGGGAAAAATGGAAATGCTCTGTTTTGGGATGATGCATATTGGCTACATAGCTTTTCTCCTAGTCTAGAAAATTCATCCATCTCTTTGGGCAGTAACCCCTGGCTTGTCTCCCTGTACTGGTGGCGCCTCATCGGCATTGTGTAACTGCTTTGTGATGTGGTTTGTTGCATCAGCATGAGGAATGTGTACAGGAGATGGTGCTGTTGCACTGGTTGTAGTGGCCCCATTTCCTCCCTGGCTGTTCCCAAGTTGTCTGAGCTCTGCCTGTAGCTGTCTAGAGCTGTGATTCATCCACTGCCATTACACACAGTTCTGCTACTTTATTCTGGCTTGGAGAAAAACAGTGATGATCTGACTTCTTGGGTTTATGAAAGACTCTTGCTTAAGCAGTAATTGTCCTTTTTGAGCTTAGAAAGTCACTGGGGAGCACTGTCAGGATGGAGAGAGTTTCTGGCATGTTGAGAAGACAGGGCAAGTCAGAACTTCTGGGCAGAATGAGTCATAACTGTGTGTGTGTACTCTCCTTAACCCTCCTTTTTGACCTGCCCTTCCAACGGGACCTTTGGGAGGGGTCAAAACAGCCTGGGCTTGAAGCTCATTTGGCTAACAGGACTCAGGATGTGGAGGCTCCAAGCAAAAAAGGTAACTAGGTCATTCAAGATGGGCAGATCAGCTCTAGCACTTGGTGGTCCCTGAGCTGTCTCTGAAGTTCAGGGTTTTGAGAGTTAAAACATCTGGTGCAGCTCCCTCTAGGTCCCTTGTCCTTGTGAGTGCAGGGCTCAATGCAATTTTACTCTTGCTAAATGTGTATCCTAAGGGCTGTTTCCTTCCTCTGTCTAGGTAACATTCTTCTAGTCAATGGTACTGCATGTGGAGAGATAAAAATCACAGATTTTGGACTTTCCAAAATCATGGATGATGACAGCTACAACTCAGTTGATGGCATGGAACTGACATCGCAGGGGGCTGGTACTTACTGGTAAGCAATGCCTGGGGCACTTGCAAGTTAAGATCAAGAACAGCTTTGGAAGTGTGTCAGCTCTGTGTGTGCAGCCATTGGCTGTGACAGCTTGACACTGGAGGTTTGAGACCCTGGAAACTGTTCTTGTCACACAGCTCCTTTTGAGGCTGGCAGCTTTTCACTGTTCAATAGGTCAGTGTTTGAAAACCAGCTCATATTCAAAAGGCTGGTAAAAAGCTGCATATGCTGCTGAGATAGTGAGCTCCAGAGTGGGGTTGGCTGCTCTTTCGCAGTCCTGAGTGGCTCCATCTCACATCTTAAGCAAGAATGAAGAAAATACTATACCTATTTGGAAATTCAGGTACATCAAGGAGGTGAAAAGAGTATTCCTCTGAAATGAGGAGGTGAAGATCCATAGTTAGCTCTTGAAAAAGATGTAAATCTCACTGTGTTGCCTATAGCCAGAGCTTCACTTGAATGTTGTGTTTTCAGCAATTCTTTATCTTCTGTGCCAAGTATCACTGCACCACCCTTGGCTGAGAGCAGACCCTTGGTGAGTGCCACTGAGTGTTATTCCTAGATGTCACTGAAGCTGCAAACTGTCACCATGGGCAACAGAACATTTGTTGGGCCATTCTGTGTTGTACAGCTTTATTCTGTTCTTAAAAGTGAAACTAGTTGTACCCTGAGTGAAGCTGAGTGTTTTTAACTGGGACATGTCATCTGGAGTCGTATTTCTAAAAAGTCGTATTTTGACTGTGTGCTTTTTTGTGGAATTTCAACAGCAAGTACCAGTTCTGAAGATAAAATAAATGGGCTTGTTTTGAGTGCTCTGGTGGAAAGAAACTGACTGTGCTGACTAGCTCAGAATATGAGTGTCTGGAGAGTCCTTGCAATCACTCTTCCCAGAAGGAGTAGGCATTGGTGATCTTGGCCCAGAGACACACAGGAATGAAATGGAACCCTTGAGTCCCAAGCCAGTATCTGATCATAAAATTTTCTTTCTAAAAGAAATCATGGAAAATACTGGAAGCTGCTGCTCATAACTTCTTAACACTTCCTTCTGATCAGGTATTTGCCACCAGAATGTTTTGTGGTTGGGAAAGAACCTCCAAAGATTTCAAATAAAGTTGATGTCTGGTCAGTGGGAGTCATCTTCTATCAGTGTCTGTATGGCAGAAAGGTAAGAAGGCATTTAATTCTTTTTCTTAGTGGTGTTTCCCAAACCTTTTGGGAGGCAACCCAGACTTCTGCTTCCTTTTCCACAGACTTAGAATGTGCTCACTTGTCTCCTTGCCATCAGTTCCAGGGCAAAGTCCATGCCCTTGAAGTGGGGAGCCTAGACTAGTCTGTGTTGTTCTCTACCTTTAGCATTTCCTTCAGAAGAGACATTCTGCAGAACATCCCTTTCCCCTGGGCATGTTCCCACTGAGGCTGTCTTGGGCAGGACAGGTGTGTCATTTGTGGTCTGAGGTTTTTGGTCTGGTCTTGTCAGTGACACTTTCAATGCCCTGAGTCTTTGTTGGTCTTGATGGCTGCAAGTGCTTAGGGGGGAGGAAAAAAGTAGGTCCAAAGACCCACTTTAGAGGTTTTTAGGATGGCTTTTGGGAGGGAAGAGTGTGGATCAGGGAAAGGTGATTTGTCGTTAGAAAAGGTAGTTTGCTTTATGACAACAGGGAGGATGGAGAAGGGAAAGGATTCCATGGGCTCTAGTTTTCAGGAGTCCCTGGTGACCAAGTGTTGTGAAAGCCAGGGCTGACGTGTGTGCTCCTCAAAGCTGTCAGTCAGACACATGGAACCAGCCTAGCAGAGATGAGTGGGTGAATCTCTGCCAGCTCAGATGGATGACAAATGCTGTAACAGACACACAAGGTCTGGAAACAGGTAGAGGTCCCTGCTGTGTTCCTGCTTGATATCTTTTGATCAGTTGAGTGTGGGAGCAATGCATCCTGGTCCTTTGGTATACACAGCACCTTCCCAGCATTTGTGGGCTGCTTGCCTGGAAAAATGCTGCTGTCAGGTGATGATAAACAGCAGAGCTACAGGGTTTTTTGCCTGTCACCAACCTTTTACAACTTTTTTTTTTTTTCTTTTGGTAGCCCTTCGGTCACAACCAGTCACAACAGGATATTTTGCAGGAGAACACAATCCTGAAAGCTACTGAGGTGCAGTTCCCTCCAAAGCCAGTAGTCACACCAGAAGCAAAGGTAAATCTGCTTGAGCGTCAGACAGCACAGGCAGTTCCAGCCTCCTGGTTTCCATAAAACCAGCAGGAGTCCTGTGTTTAATGCTCACCTATCACACAGTGATCGGTGGCTTTTCATGTCCCATCCTTGGAGGTGTTCAAGGCCAGGCTGGTTGGAGCTCTGAGCAGCCTGGTCTAGTGAAAGACATCCCTGCTCATGGCAGGGAGGTTGGAATGACATAAGCTTTAAGGTCCTTCCAACCCAAACCATTCTGTGTTTTCATGATTACTGCAGCAGTCAGGCTGAGCACTGAACACTGGGTGCCTCTGCCCATGCTTCTCCTGGTACAAGATGAGCTTTAGTGCAAGAGCTGGGCTGTGTCTAGGGAAGGAATCTTGGCACTGGGGCTGTCATGTTGGCCCCCCTCCCGGAGTCAAAAGCTTCCTGTTTCTGTCATAAAAAACTAATTCTTGCTTTGCCTTTGGGGCGCTGCAGGCATTCATCAGGCGGTGTCTGGCCTATCGAAAGGAGGACCGGATAGATGTCCAGCAGCTGGCCTGTGACCCCTACTTGCTGCCTCACATCCGCAAATCTGTATCCACAAGCAGCCCAGCTGGAGCTGCGATTGCATCAACCTCTGGATCATCCAATAACAGCTCTTCAAACTGAGACAGAGTAATAGGCCAAAAACTGCTTGAGAAACCGGCAAAAAAACTTTCAGAAACACCTTTGGAACAGAGAAATCCACAAGGGTCTCAAGAAACCTGTACCAGGTGCTTTTTTCTCTTGCTTTTTTCCATCCATAGAGCATGACAACATCAACTCTCATCAAGAAAGCCTTCGTCATCTAGGCCAAGCCATGTGGATAGGAGGTGGCTTGAGGTTTATCCAGTCAGTGACCACAAAAGGGTGGCTGCTCTGAGCAAGGAGGGGAAACTCAAGAAAAAATACAAAAAGACATGGTTCCATGTACTGTGAACTTCTGAACGTGCAGCCTTGGGGAATCCAGGACGCCGTGTGTGCTTCATATGAAGAATGTGGACTTTGAAAAAAAGACTGGGCTAGTCCAGTGTTGATATTTAAACATTGTTCTTTTTCTTTTAATAAAGTTTAGGTAACATCTCCTGAAAAGCTCGAAGCACCAAGGTTCAGCTGGGGATGGTATATGACTCTTTGCCCTTTGGAGGGGAAAAAAGTTGATCCTGCCTGTTCATGGCACTAGAGTTAGTGTTTTACCCCTAATTAATTTCAATTTTTTTAAAATAACAATTTTTTGGAAGAAAACAGTTTTCTGGTCTCAGTGAAACCCATATTAGCAGGTTTGTGGCAGTGTCCATGCTGCAGCTGGTGCAGCTTTCTGGAATGATTCACCTTCTCAAGAGGGTCATGAAGCCCTGGGAGAACTGGCCTGTGTCACTCTGTGATCAGAGTGGGTCACAGCTAATGCTGTCACAAGGTCTCAGCTGCTGCTTTGTCGTTCTCACAACAGTTGCACCTTATTAACGTGTTGAAGTGCTGTTTTGGCAGACCCAGCCCCTCATGCTCATACCAAGCTCTCCGCATTTGTGAGCCTGATCTTGGCTGGCAGGCAGAGAGCAGGCAGGGATTGGAGCACAGCTCAGGTGTCACAGGTGTGATCTGTGCCCACATAGCTCTTTACTGATATGGTTCATGTTAGAGCATTCTGAAGCTGGAGCCTTCCTTGTCTGCTCCTCTCCGTTGCGCAACTTGGCAGCAAAGCTTCCTCTCTTCCTTAACAGTCTTCAAACTTGCTGACTCATGAAACTTGCTGCCATCACTGCATCTGATTTCAGATGGCAGGGAATGAGATAATGTTCTTGAAAGGAGCGAACACCCTAATTATTGTCTCCCTCCTGTAATCTGCCTAGAGGGGTCTTGTACCTTCAGCTGGATCTGCCTGCTGTGGAATGGGAGCCTCCCACTCTGCTTCCTTTTCCCTCCCTCAAGGAAAATGCAAAAAGCGCAGCAATTGAACATGTGGCAGCCAGGATGGAGTGCTCCTAACATGTGGCAGGAGTTCTTAGCCAGAAATACTTAAAGATGCAGTGTTGAGGCGCAGGGTTTGTCCTGGGGTGGGGATTGAGCGCTGCACTACTGCAGTTCAGGATGGTGGTTAAAAACCTAACCACTCTATATGTACTTCCCAAGCCAGTCCCTGGACCACTGTGTGCTGGGGTATCCTTTGTGGGACAACTCCACGATTGTACCCACAGCTATGGCAGCCTGTGGGCTGTTTGGGTGGCTCTGTTATCCCAGTGGCATCTCCTGGCAAGTGCTGTTCTTTGTCATGCCCTCAGAACTGCCCCTTGTCTGCCTTATTGTAAGCCACCATCTGCAAATACTGTGCTTAAACCTGATCAGGAACTTGTTAACTGAGAAATGGAGCAGTCTGTTGGAATTAAGCAACAGGCCAGCGAAGTGGAGAATTCTGCTGCTTGGATTTTTTTTTTTTACTATTTTTGTAGTGACTCTTGGGCTTTTAATTGGATTTACTCCTTTGCAGCTGCATTAAGCTGGTGTCTAAACTGCTGTAGTGTTTCAGACAAAGAGCAAATATTGCATCTTTAAATCCTCAGCCATCCTCTCTTAGCCCTTTCCATGCCTGCTGCTCTAAGCCAGAAGTTAATTGTCCAGTAAGCAGCTTCAACATGTTTATTCAGCCTCTGTCAGGAGAAATCGGGGTTGGTGCTTCATCCCATTTGCCGATACTGGTGACTTGGTATCTGTCCACATTGGTGAGAATTCTAAAAGGGTTTTTTCTATCCTGATCCCATTGTTTCTTGGCCAGCCAGTGTGTGCATCTCTGTGGGTGTGATTAATTTTATGTCAGAAGCATTTATTCCTGCTGTACAACACCCATCCAGGGCCAGGGGACAGTGACAGCCTTTTGGGGCTGATAGCAGGGAAGAACCCTGGTAGAATTCTGGCTGCAACACTTCCTTTGTTAAGATGGGTTTCACTTCCAATAACAGACCCTATTGCCACACTGTTCATTTACTTAAGGTGTATGAAGAATTTGTAACTTAAACCAGGCCAGACTGTTTTGGCTCTACCCAACAGATGAGACATGGATATTAAAATGAGTTTTAAGAAAGTGATTTGCTTGGCTTTTACTGTTTTTCTGCTCTTGGCATTAGCATGAGTTCTCTCGCAGTGGCTGCGCAGAGATGACACAGGACAGGATGAGGAAGGATGGAGGAAGGGTGCATTCCATACTTCAGAGCAGTGAGATCTCTGCATCAAAGGGGGAATCACTGAAAATTACTGAGTCAGTTATGATCTTGGCCTGGAACATAAATTAGAAAGCTGAGGTGGGTTTGTCCCACATTTCCTGTAGAGTACCAGCTGCCTTTAGAAGCCACCTATGTTGAGGACTTAAAAAAAAATACCTTTTCTGTTGATGAAAATATGTGGGTCACAACCTGCCATCCACTTCCCAGCCTGTGGACACCCAAGTCGCCCCTCAAGTCATCCAAAATAACCACACTGAGCAGTGATGAAGCTCAGCTCCTTTAATTTCTTGGGGCTGGGCCTTGTCAGCTTTACAAAAATACACAACAGAAAATGAGTAAGGACCTTGGCAGCTGAAGATGCTGTCTGTTTGTATCTGGAGGGGGCAGCGCTGGGGCCCTTGGCACATCCAGCTCCTCCACATGCATGTGGGGCCACTGTGCTAGGTATCCCTCAGGAGCCAGGGCTGTACCTGCCTCCAGAGCTGCTTCCTCAGGTGACGAATCACCAGACTCCAGTTTACTCTGCAAACCTGACCTGACCTTCACTGTGCTTGAGGTCAAACTCAGCAAGTGCCAAGTGAATCCAAACACTGAGCAAGCTTGGCTCCCTTCCTGCCACTGTAATTGATCATTTTACAGCCCCCTGTTCCGGTTTAGATGATGTGACACAGATGTGGGCCAGGAGAGGTAGCAATGGTGCTTCAGGAGCATCAATAGCATCATCATTGTCCTGCAACAGGAAGGTGACTGCCTACACATGCAGGGATGTGTGTGGGGGACACACCTTGACACCCACAGGATCAAGATTCACCAAGGGGCTGTCTCACTGGATGCTTTGCCTCCTACATTGACAGCTGGGAGTCATGCTATAAATGAGCTTCGCTCTGCTAAATGGGCCAGTCCCAGTTAATTCTGTAACCTGGTAAACCCACAACGTGAGCTTTGCGACCGCTGCCATTGTCTGTCTGGGGTCTGCTGCTAGAGCGTGTTGTTTTTGTGGGTGTTACAAAAGCTTGGCTCAAGCAGCCTTAACCTAAACCTTCCTGCTCCCAGCATGGAGTAGAAGAGACTTAGGAGTGTGTGGCAGCATAATTAGGCACAGCCCTGACTTCCACCCAGCCGGGGCCTAACCTTTGCTACCATATGCTGATACATCTTTGCACCAAGACACTGATTTTGCATGGCTGCACATCCATCTGCCTGTGGTCTCTGCTTCCCCCTGGCCCCAGCGCTGCCCTCAAGGGCAGCTGGGTGCCCCCCTGGCCATCACCCTGGGTGGGGGCAAAAGGCCAAACAAACACAGAGAAGCTCAGCTTCCATTGCTACATTCACACACAGGAGCAGGCTCTTAGCCACAAGGACACTGTTGTCTGTTCTGGGAGCAGGCCTGAGACACACTCCCATTCCATGCTTTAGCTGCATGGGGGTGTGAAAAGGCCAGGAGAAGCTGCTGGCAGGTGTGAGTGTTCCTGTTCCTAAGTGATTAGAATTTGATCTTACCCTTCTTGTGTAAACTCCTCCCCTTCAACTGCCTTATAAAACCCCATGACCCTGCTCCTGCCTCCCTCTCTATCCTCATCTCCTTCCCTGGCCCGGGGAGAAATAAATGGATTCTCGAGCTTTACAAACGGAGATCCTTCTCATGTGTTCCCCTGCTGGCGACTGTAACCTCCCTGGAAACGATGAACAGTGTAGCAGCCACGCGCTGCTATAGGAATGTGCTAATGGTGAGGAGCTGCTTGGTGCCACCAATTCTGTGTGCTCTTCCCTGCTCCTCTGTGCTCCTAGCCTGCATCTCCTCCTGGGATGGATTACTGTAGTCTTTCTTCTTCCATCTTCAGCTGCAGCTTGTGTTTCACTCACTCTGCTGCTACTCACTTCCAAACACATTCAGTGAAGATCAAGTGCTTCAAGCTGATTCAGGAAAGCCTGAAAACAGAGGTTATCCACCATCTGCCCCATCAGTGTGGGATGAGCCTCACCAGGCCCCAGGCAGCCCTGGCCAGGAGCTGCTTTCCCATCCTCTGTTGCTTGGACTGCAGGGATGGTGCAGAGCAGTGCCATGATCCAAATGGAGTTAAAATACAGGGATAGAGATAAAAACAGAGGAATGAAGATAAAAATGCAAGGATCTGTGAGCAGCAGTAGGATGAAGACAGGGACATCCAGCTTCATGTTCATGCCAGATCTCCCATTCCCACCTGGGCTCCCCTGGGGAACGCCAGCAGCAAAATCATAAGGTGATTGGCTCTGCTTTGCATTCAGGGCAAGAAAAAAAAAAAAATCCAGAGCTCTGCTCAGCCCTGTCTTCTCCCGACTGAAGGCGCCAGCTGTGTAGGAGCCACAAGCACACGCTACCCTGTTGGCAACCACCTTGCTCTTAGCTCAGCTCCACATCAGGACCAGGACTCCAAACCTGCTTTGTTCAGCATTGGCTCATCCCAGCTCAGGGCTAATCCTGAAAATCCACATACTCACACCTAAACCCAGGAGAGTGGCTGGGAATTATGCCAAAACCCCTCCAGGCTAAAGGAACTGGTGAGGGATGGAAGTGGAAGGGGATGTGTCCATGGCTATGAGGTAAGGCAGTGGCAGAGGTGGAAATGTAGCACCTGGGGCCAATTAGGCCATGCTGCTCTTGCTGGGAAGAGCTTGGGAACAGGGTGAGATCTCTGCTCTGTGGTCCCATACCTGCTTCCGGCAGGAGAAAGATGCCATTCAGGATGTGTTGTCCCCCACTACTCTTCAGCTGCTTTCCCTCCCCACTCTGCAGCCCAGTTCCACCAATCTGCTCTTGAGTCATGCATAGGAAGTGTTTTTCTAAAAGGCAAATTTCTTGCAAATGTCTGGAATTCCCTCTCTGCCCCTTTCCAGGAGCCCTCCATGGGAGTCCAGGCAGGAAGGAGAGGCAAAAGGCTACGAAGGCAGCACTTCTCCTTGGGCAGCCACCAGCCCTTGTCTCGCCCCCGCAGCGGAAGGCCGGGATCTTGGCGCTGGCCCTCACAAGACTGGAGTGCCCCGAAATTCCTCATGGCAGCTCCAAGCGAGCACATCTGGTTTTAATAAATTATTTGCAGCTTGAACTTGCTTGACTTTTCAGGGCTGCAGAGTACAGAGCAGCAAAGAGCTCTGAGAGCTGCTATGTGGGGTGTCCACAAAGGAACCCCCTTTGCAGTGCTGGGAGACAGTGAAGTTGGGGAAGAGGTCAGGGGGAATGGGGCTGACCAAGCACATTATGGACCCTGGCAAAGCTCCATCTGCTCCTTGCAAGAGCCGACAGAACAGTTGGGCTGGAGGCGGGGAAAGATCCCTTCATTTTGGCCAGGATCCCTTCACCCGCAGCTGCATGTTCAACAGAGCCCCGGCTGATCCTAAACATTGCATTTCAGCTCCTGGGGGAGGAGCTCGGGAAGTAAACAGGAGGCACCTCCCTGACACTCCCTGCTTGGTCGAGCCTCAGCCACCAGCACTGAGACCACTCTCACAGTGTTGAACCCTAATGAGAAAACAAAATTCTCAAGAGCATCACTATGGGGTCCTGATGACCATCAACATGCCTGGGGCTGTGGAGGAGCTGAACCCCTACATGGTGTCCCCAGGCTCACCCCAAAGGGAAGGGTGCAAATGCAAAGCTTGGTGATGAGTCCTTTACTGTACCCCCACCAAACTCCATATCCCAGCAAGAGGATATCACCATCGCTGCCTGCAATACAAAGCCTGGAGCTTGGAGAGGGAGCTGGACTGGCTGTTCCTGCCTGTCTCCAACAGAGAAAGCAACGTGGCCATTCCCTGCTGCTGCCGCCGGCGCAAGGGAGAAGGAGCCAGCAGACGCCAAGACAGCCTCTTCCCCAAGCAGTGACCTCAGTGCACAGCGCCTGCCAGGTGGGTGTTGATCTTGGCCCAGCCAGTGTTACTTGGGGCCAGGATGAGGCTGAGACAGCACTGGGCTCTTGGCAGAACCTAGCAGGTGCTGCTGGTACCCAGCAAAGCAAAGCCCCTGACACCAGAGTCCCCCAACAGATGCCACTCACAGGCAGGGCTTTGCTCTCCTGGAGCCCTCAGTCCCACAGAGAGGCATGGGCTGGGGGGAACACCCTTGGGGCAGGACATGCAGGACATGCTGCCTCCCTGGTCATACAATAGATAGACGCTTAGAACCTGCCAGTCCTCCAAAGAGGCCAGACACTTCCTTAAGAAAATCTGAAGGCTACAGATGCTGTCCACATATCCCCAAATAATTTCCTCTAATGCCTCTGGCACAAACAAACACCAATCATGCCCCTTGACAGTCCCAAACTTAGTAAGTCATGGGGTGCCTCACTGCTCTGAGCATCCCAGCTCCAAATCTGGGGTTTCTCCCCCACCCCTATGCTTGCGTCCCACCCCTGTTGGTGACATATTTTGCAACCTGCTGAGCATCCTGACTGACCCATTTTCTCCCTAGAGCTCCTGACCAGGTCAGACATCCAGCCAAAGGCAGGCAAAGTGGCTTGGATCTATCTCCAGAAATGTTTTTTCAAACCTTCTGCAGGATGACTTTCACTTGAGCCAATGATGTTTCACCCCATCCCATTACAGTCACTGTGACCACTCCCTACATAGGATGTAGCTTTGACCCAGAATTTATTTTTCCAGTTAAACGACAGACACAGATGCTTCAACTGTGGGAATCAGCTACTGACACTGAATTTCCCAAGTTCTGGGTGATCCTGGGCTAAGCCCATTGCCCCCAGTCGATCTCCCCAGACAAGGAGCTTTCCTGAGATTGTGGCTAGAGGTGCAGTTGGCCATCCCCTGCATGCAGCCATGTGCTCTTGTCCTTGTCTGGCAGCAACTCAGTAGGGCCAGAGGGGTCAGACAGCCTGGAAACGTCTCAAGGGAAAAAATATTTCCTCTTGATCCACTCTGTCGAGTAGCGACTCAACTGGTACTAAACTGGATTAGGAGGAGAGTAAGTAAGGAGTTGTTTGCCTGTGTTGAAGAAATTAATTAAGAAGTGCTAATTATCTGCTAATCACATGCAGCACAGGGGCCTCCTAAACGAAGGATGAACCAGGCCAGGAAGTGGCAATGCTCCATGGAATCCAAAGCATTTTGACTCTGCAGTGTTCCTTCTTTTGGATGGGTTCAACTTCCTTGAAAGGGATGTCAGGTTTATCCGGGATGGGTGGAGGGTCCTACTCACAGGATTTCACAGCCCCAGCATGTCCAGCCACTGGTGTCTCAGTGGGTGGCATCCCCCTGGAGTGGTCGCCTAGTTTTCAGGATAGGAGCAATGATCTGGATGATTCCTTGCTCTCCTCTGGGCTGTCATGCTCATTCCCTGTGGCAACCATGGCAGCCAGCAAGGCCTTTTTCTCAGTGCTGCTGCAATTAAAAAATAATCCCTGCTTTAGAAAAACCAACAGCCCAGATGCTGATGTGCTTAATTAGCACCCCCAGATGGTTTGCATCCCCAAAGCCCATCCTGGCACCGGCCTGAAGGTCCTTCCTGCCTTGCTGGGAAATAAGGGATTCCTTTATTTTTTGAAGACCAGCCAAACCCTGGCTGGCTCACATCCCTTCCTCTCCCCCTCAGGGGTTTGTGCCATCTTGGGGCCAGATTCTGCTCCCTGCTCAAGGGAGCTCTGCAGTCAGCTTGGTCTCATCAAAAGCATCTTCTCCCCAAAATTTGTACGTCAGAGTCTGTGTGTCAGGGACTGATTGACCCTCCCTGCACTGCTCAAATCCCAGGAGAGCTTGAGGAGGTGAGGCTTTCACACCCTCAGGGATGCTCCCACAAGAATGGGCACCATGACCATCACCCAAACGCACCAAATGGATGTAGAAAGCCAGGAATATGCCAACTTCCAGTGTTTTCCATGTACACTTCTTTGGGTAGCTTTTGGGGCCATGGTAAGCCCTCCTGGAGTAGAGGTGTGAAAAGGAAAGTTGAAAGTTCTTTAAAAGTTTTCAAAAGCCTTTCATGTTCAGCTCCTGGATGTGGGATATACCCACAATCAGATATTGTGGATGTTCTTTGTCCCATGCCCTCCACAGAGCACCAGAAGCTGGAGAGCTGCCCCAGCACCCCACAGCTGGAGGGACTGGGTTTGTGGTGGAAGGTGCGGTGAATTGTGTCCAACTTCAGCATCCACAGTTGGACTGGGAGCTGCCCAGCTCTGTGCCACAGGGATGGATAGAGGAGAATCCAACTGGGCTGGCTGTGCTTGGGATGAGATAACTCTGCCGGGCACTCAGAGGTGCAAGCAACGACCTGTGGCAGGAGCTCACGACAGCCCTTGGCAGCTCTCCCCGGCGAGGTGGGATCCCACGCTGGAGGACCCGCAGCGGGATCTGACGCAGGACTGGCGGCACCGCGGGCATCTCCCCCACACCCTCCGCTCCGCACCGGGGCACCGTGAGAGAGCGTTGCGTGGGTACTCTCCTGGGGGAGCCAGCCATCCCCGGGCGTCTGCGGGGATGCCCTGGCCAGGCTGGGCTTCGCTTCTGCCACTCCCCCGCTTCACACCCGGACCCCCCGCCCCACCTATGCGCTGTAGCTGGCGGTGCCCCCCCCGGGCTCGGGCCGCGCCCCGCTCCCTAGCCGCCGCTGGGCCGGGCCCCGGTCTGCTGACGCAGTGTCTGAGCCCGGCGCGCACGCTTCGGGTTTTTTTATTTTATTTTGTAACATTTTTTCCCCCCCTTCTTTCCCTCCCTCTCCCGCTCGCGTCCCTCCTCCTCCTCCTCCTTCTCCCTCTCCCCACCCCCCTCCCCGTCCGCGGCCCCGGCCCGGCAGGAGCGGCAGGAGGGGCCCGAGCGGAGCGGAGCGGAGCGGAGCGGGCAGCGCCGGGGATGGGGCGCGGCTCAGCAGGACCGCGGCCCGTCTGCCCCCCTCTGTGCCCCCCTCTCCGCGGCCCCCTCTGCTGCCTCCTCGGGCTCCAGCTGGTGCTCGGCGCTGCGCAGCCAGGTGGGACCGCGCTCTCCCTCCCTCCACTTTCCCGAGTTTTCTTATCGGTGGGAAAAGGGGGGACCAAACCACGTCGAGTAGCCAAACCAGTGCCGGGGGACCTCCCTCGGCCGGGCTCCCCCGGGGAGGGGGCGGCGGGACCCCGGCGGCGGCGCGCAGGGCGGGGGGGCCGCCTCGCTGTAGCGCGGAGCACATCGCTGTGGCTTATTTCCTCGCGGAATGTTTTATTTGCTTTTACTACGGTTTGTTTTACTCCATCCCTCTCCGGTCGGGGTGCCTTCCGCCGCGTTTTGTTTTCTCCGGTTTGGTCGCGCCGTGTTTTCTTCTCGTTCCGCCGCGTTTTCACTCCCTTTTATCACTCTTGAAGTTAACTCCCTGCGCCGAGCGGCCACGCAGCGCCGACCGACGCCAGCGGAAACGCTTCCGCGGCCCTGGGGGGGGACAGGGCTGGGGGACGGCCGCCGGCCCTCTGCGCTCCGTAGCCCCGCTCCGGCCCTTTGTCTCTCCCGGGAGGGCAGTGCGCGGAGCGGGAGGTGGGGAAAGGGCCGAACGGGTTTATTGCAGCTTGTCGCCCTCTCCCATCTTGACCCCCTCCCCTCTCCCGACCTGTTAATCTTATGAAAAAGTGAGCCCCGGGATTGGGGCCCGAATGGTATTTGCAAACTTTTTTTTTCCTAGTAACTCCTCACAATAAAGTCAACGGGTTGTATTTTATCTTTTTTTTAACCTTCTGAAGGCACCATTAGCCAGACACTGGAGGCGCCTCTGCATGGCCCCTGAAACTGCCGTTTGAGAGCCTTTTTATCCTTGGGACTAGTCTAGCCTAAAACTAAGGAACTGCTTTTGGGGCTTCCTTGAATTATTTTGGCCCTATTGATAAAAATTTAAAATTTCAAAAGAACAAAAAATGGGCCACTTTTGCCTGAAAATAACAACTGTAAGCCCTTGGCGTATTTTATCAGAGCCACATTTTGCAAATCCAAAGGAGATTTGGAAGTGGCAGCATAGAAACACATTGATCCCCTGCCGCCACCTCCCCGTGCCCCCCTTGCTTTCCCCTCTCCCTCTAAGTCTCACAGTGCCTGGGGCTGAACTGCCTCACTCAAGGGGCAGACATGGGGTCATCGACATGACAGTGAGTAGCAATGCCATGCCAAGCAAGGGATCAGTTCTGGGATCAGAGGAGAAACTGCTTGTCTGGGAGATGGAGAAAACAGGAAGCAATGGGAAAGGAGACCCCTGTACCCCGGAGCATTTGGAAGAGTGGTCGCAGTTTGCTGCTCTTTGTAGACATCTCAGCTGGACTTTCCACAGTTGAATCCCTGTTAGACTTCCACATAATTTACTTGGGGGCTGTGAATTCCTCCTGTGGGGGTTATTTTATTTCAGCAAAGTTTTGCTACCTTTACAGGCCGATTCTGGCTGTTTCATCCCAAAAAATGTCAGTGGGATCCAGGTCTGGCAATCCCGAGGACAGAGGCACCTCTGTCCCAGCTGTGGGGCGGGAGCGCTGTGGCAGCCAACCCTTAGCTGGGCCTGGGCGAGGAACAAGGCAGCTTTCAGCAACCGCCAGCCTGCAGGGCCATGTCATTTGTGCCTTGCTGGTGCTGAGCACCGTCAGCTCTTTCTCCTCCTCATCTCCCCTTTCAGCTGCTCCTGCCCTGCATCAGTCATGGTTCAGACACAGTGGATGAAGCAGGCAGAGGATGGTGCCAATGAAGGTGCCACATCCAGGATCCCCCAGCAGCAAGCCGGTTTGCAGCTCAGAGAGGATCCTTGCTGGGAGTTTGGGATCAAGATGGAGTAGTCCAAAGAGTTCCTTGTTTCCAAGGACACTTTCAGTGGGGGCCAGTCCAGAAGACAGGCACTGATTCCCCTGGGGAGCTCTTGCTTCCTTGAGAGGTTTGGGCCAAATCCTCACCTCCGCAACAGCCAGAAAGAGCTCTTGGCAGGAGGTTTGGGACTCCTTGCTGCAATATCTCCTCCAGCTGGCCCATCTGTGCAGCACCACGTGGGCACCCACATGCCTTCCCTGGGAAACTGAGGCAGCAACTCCCATCCTGCCGTGGCTGCAGGCAGGACAAGGTCCTAGTCTCAATGCCAGGACTTGGTGCTGGATCGACTTCCCACCTATCCAGTGCTCAGTGTAGGTCCTGCCATGTCAGCCGTGGGGCAAGAGAGAATGCAAAAGGGACCTGAAAAGAATTTACAGCCTGTAGAGCAAACAGAGCAGCCTTTGCGTTAATTTACCCCCCACTTTCCTCTTCCTAATGGAAATAGCTTGCTGTATGGCAAATGCAGCCCCGAGGAATTATATCTTGATCTTCTTCGGACTGTTTGGGAGCAGGAAAAGGGGTCAGAAGTGTTAGCTTTGCTGCTGGAGCCTGGCAGGACTCAAGGGACAGTGGAGGCCTCACCTCCCCACCGTCTGCAGCCACAGCAGCTGCTGGGATGTGGCAGCAGGGCTGGGGATGGTGCTTGTGCCAGAATGACAAGACTGGAAAGAGATTTAATTTAACCTTCCATGCAAAATGGTCCCCTTCCCCTAAAGCCACCCTGCTGGTGTGGGAAGCCCAAGAGGTTTTCCATAGGGAGGTGCTCCTAGCCAGCATGTGCAAAGGCGTTTTCAGGTGTGAGGTCTCTGTGATGGTTGAAGCCACGGTGCAGATTTTTCTCTCTGGCTTCATTTTCTCTCTGGCTGGATTTTGCACCTTTCCCTGCAGGCAGAGGCACTCTCCTTAAGTATTATTTCTTTAAGTATTTTCCAAGGAAATGTTTTGCCCCAAAATCAAAGCAAATGTGTGCTGAGGATGTTATCATCCCTCTGTACTAAATCATATTTTCCAGATAATAAACCCA
The DNA here is from genome assembly GCA_013398995.1 of Alaudala cheleensis. Lineage (NCBI taxonomy): Eukaryota > Metazoa > Chordata > Aves > Passeriformes > Alaudidae > Alaudala > Alaudala cheleensis. The sequence goes on from VWYE01028337.1 coordinate 484,199, forward strand.
TCAGAAGAGGCTCTGGTCCCATTTCCTCAGCGGGTGCTTGGAGCAGGGAAGGGATGGCTTTGGTCTGGCTCTGCCAGAGGTCCCAGTGTTACCCACTGGACCATCATGCCCTGCTCAGCTCCATGAATGCAGCTGGATCTTGAGTGGGAATGGTGGCTGTCCTCCGACCCACTCCAGCCCATCCTGAGCCAGTATTTCCTGAAGGGCTATTTAAGCAGGTTGTAAAATTTGGTATTTCACGTGTAGTGAGGAGCAGGATTTTAATTAATCTGAACTGTGCACAGCTCACAGAGCATCAACATTTTTCTCATTCCTAAGATTGCTTGGAGCGCAAGAGAGACCCACACAGATGCTCTTGTTTCTAAAGAACCCATCTGTAATTTCTTAAGGATTAAAAAATTATTAGTGGATTGATTTGCAAATTCCTGGGAGCACTCTTTAGGCTGGGAGTAAGGGTTTGGCTGTTTCAGGGAGCACAGGGTATTTTCCAGTATAATCTCCACCCCGCTGCTCAGTCCTGCACTGCACCTCATGCTGTCGTAATAGGGACACCTATGGGATTTTCCATATAGAACGGCCTTGTTTGCAGGATGGTGCAGAGGTGGAATGGACAGATTGAGCTTTTCCCATTTCTCCACCTGAATCCAGACATGGCAACTTGGGGCTCTGTAGTAATGGCTCCATTACCCCCGTAATGCCTGGTCTGGGAGTGCTGGGCATGAGGCAGGCAAAGACACCCAGTGAGAAGTTTCATGGTAAATTTTGTTTTAATTAAAAAAAAATACATATATATGTGGGACACCAGAGGCTGCGCCCGGTAGTGTGAATGTTCTTGGGTTTGGTGAATAGGGGTGTCTCTGTCTAGAGACAGTGATACCACTGCTCAGGGAAATAACATTAGGAGTGGTACTGGAGAAACAGGGGAGGAGAAATCTATGGATCTTTCATAATTTTTGGGGGGAGTTTCTTTAGTGGTTTTGAAAAATTTGATAAGTCTTCAGCCAACTGTGCTGGAAGCACCTTGTGTCTGAGGACATGTCAGGGCTGTTCTGTGCTTCGCATCACACCACCGGCCTGTTTGCTGGCCAGGGGGTCTGGGGTGCTGGTAGGTGAGGGAATGGAGACAGTCAGAGGATCTGAGGCCGGAACAGTGCTCAGGGGTGAGTGTTAGGCCACTGTGTCTTGGCAGGGAGCCTTTACCTCTACCACTGTGCTCTTGTGGATGTGTCCATTGCACTCCTCCATCCTGGCTGGAGCTTATTCAAGGGGTGGTGCTGCCTTCATCTCCTGGCTTTCCTGGGGAGTCAGAACCTCTGGATGAATGCAGCTGCTTCAGGGCTGGAGCCTGGGCCAAGTCTAGGGAGAAACTGGGTAAAATTTCCATCCTTCTAGCCTTTGGTAGGTACCAGAGGACAGATTCTGGGGCTCTTGACTCCCTTGTGGCCACTGCTGTGGTGAGTCCCTTGGGCTGCCCAGGGACAAGCATCCCTTCTGAAATGCATTCATTCGTCTGTGTCCCAGGCAGGATGCTGGGAGAATGGGCTTCTTAATGTCTGCAGAGAGGCTGAAGTGAAGTATGTGGCCCTTTTCCAAAACCTTTACGAAACAGCAGGAGTGAGCAGGATGGTAGGTAGCTATCATTATTGCAGCCAAGTAAGGAGCACATCTCATACAGCTCCCATCATATAAACAACAACTTCTCTCTGACTGCTGGGCCAGCCAAGAGGAGTTTCTCAGCTGCAAGTGCACTGAGAAACTGCTACTCCATACCCCTAACCAGACTGTCAGAATTTTCACTTTGCTCTTTGTGGCAAGAGGTCCTTAACTCCGTGAGGTCTGTTTCTTAAAAAACAAAACAAGAACCACGCTCTTTTATTCTGGAGCTTGGCTTGGAACACCCAGAGCTGCTTTTGGCAAGTCTGGCCCCAGACGAGCCTCAGGTTTGTGCTGTGCTGCGTGAGTCTGTGGGATGTTTGGCATCATGGCTCATTTGCTGCAAACTTCTAATTTAGGAGTGTCGGGGATGGGGGTTGTGTCTCCTCTCAGCTCTGGAGCAGACGGGGCCAGTGCCCTTCCTGAGCAAGATGTGTCCTGGGGCTGCCGGTATGGCTGCATTTCCTTCCCTTTTATTTTTTTTTTTAGTCTGAGGTTCCTCTCTAAGGAGTTGCATGGAGTTACCAAAGCCAAAAGCAGCTGGGGGGGAGGTAGAGCTGTGACGTCCTTCCCGCAGGCTGGGAATGCTCTCGCGTTGAGTGATCGCTGGCAGCAGGGATGCTCTAGGTCTGCTGTTGGGAGCTCCCATGGACAAAGCTGATGCTTTTATCACTGCTTCCCATTCCCAGCCTGCAGAAGGATGCACGGGCTCCTTCCTTGGGCCAAAAATCAGTGCTCTTCATGGCAATGGCTATGCTTTTTGCTCTTCTCCACACCAAGACTTGTAAGGATGGCATCAGCCATGCCTGGACTGACTGCTGGAGATGGGCTTTGCTGGGAACTTCTCTCCAGGAAGGGTATTTTCCTCCAGAGGAATAATTTGTCCAGTAATATGAAATTCAGGATGGAATTGGGGCTTTTCTGTGATCCTGCTGTATCCCTCAGAAGAGCTGGCTGGGCATACTCAGGGGTGCAGTCCTGGGGTCCTGCCCTCCCAAATGTCATTAGAAGGTGAATTGTTGTGCTGGTCTCTCCCCATTCCAGCAGTTATCTCTCTTCCTCAGGGCTGTGCAAGCTGAGCCCAGATGAGGCTCTGTCAGGTGAAACTCTCCTGTGTTCCATGAGCAATGATTTTTGGTTCTTTATGGAGTCCCAAAATGGCTTGTGTTGAAAGGGTCCTTAAAGACCACCTTCTTCCACCCCCTGTTGTGGGCAGGGACACCTTTCACTAGACCTGACTGCTTCAAGACCCATCCATCCTGGCCTTGGACATTCCCAGGGATGGGACAGCCACAGGTTCCCTGGACACCCTGCGCCAGGGCCACTCCACCCTCACAGGGACAAATTTCTTCCCAATATGCCATCTAACCCTGCCCTCCTCCAGCTTAAAGCCACTGTCCTGTCACTCCAGATACTTGTCCAAAGTCCCTATCTAGCTCTTTTGGAGACTCTTTAGGCACTGGAAGGGACTCTAAGGTCTCCCTGGAGACTTCTCCAGGCTGAACATCCTCAGCTCTCCCAGCCTTTCTGCATTTTTTTGTCACCTTTTTCTGTGTTGTTCTTTTTTTTTTATTTCAGGAGAATTTTTCTTCTCTGTTGCTGATCTTTTGCTCATACTTGGTGCATCCCCACCATGTTTATGTGAATGAGTTCCCACTTCCTGCAGTTTTTCACCCATCAGTGCCATGTGGGTTCCAGAGCCACTGCTCACCCTTGGGGTGCAAAAATGAGCTGAAAAGATGGCAATTTGGAGTAGGTGGCTTGGAGCTGCTGTGCCCTGTTTGCTGGCAGATGAGACACATTACATGAAGAGGTTCAGGCTGAAACAGGGATTCCTTTCTGCACCGTGTGAAGGGTGGGTTTCTTGCTGTAGGAAGTTACAGGTAAAACTTTTTCCTGGGCTCACAAATCCAAATGAAGGTGTTAGTTAGCACAGGGGGCTGCAGCCCCTGAGGGAGCTCATGAATCTCAGAGCACCCTGTTTGCTGGCATGGCTGGGGCACCTTGTGGGCTTCAAGGCTTTGCTGCCTTTACCGGGTGGGTTGGAGCAAACCACATCCACAGTGTGTCTGTAGCACAGGAACCTCTGAGAGGGATCATCCCTGTGGCTCTGGGGATGCTCAGCCTCCTGCACAAGCAACTTGGAGCTCTGTTTTTTGGGACATCCCATGTAAAGGGGAACCTTGAGTGAGAACAAGGGCAGGGAGCACCTTTGCCAGGGGAGCTGCAGTGCAGGGCTGAGTTCCAGAGGTTTGCGAGGGGCCCTGGCATCACACAGTGCCATGATCACCCTCACAGAGGAGCCAAAGAGATGGCAGGAGCTGGCAGGGATGTGGTAACAGAGCCTCACAGCACTGACATGTTGGGGACAGCATTTGCTTTCAGTTGTAATTGCAGCCAGAGCCCTAGAGCTGCTCCAGTCCACAATAACTGGGACCGGGGTCTAGCTGTAGCTTCAGTTCTTTCTTGAATTTGCTCTCTGCATTTGTTGCTGGTGGTGGGAGGGTGACAAATGCAGTGGAGTAGGGATGCTCTGGGTGTCCTGTTGTGGGTGGCTGAGCTGGAATGTGCTTGGGGCTGGGTGATGCCAAGGATGCCCATCCATGTTGGGCTGCAGGGTTTTCTCTGTCTACTATCCCTGTGGCCTCTGTCATCCAGTGCTGCCCAGAGTCCTCAAAACTGCTGGTTGTGAAGTTTTCTGTATTTGCTTGAGGGTGGTAAAGCTGTTGTGGGAAGGGTTGAACTGAGTTCCTTCAGTTCAGGCTTCTTGCTGGCCAAGAACTTGCTTTTCTTGATTAGGAAAAAGAACCTGGAGCCAGCACAGGGTGTAAAAGCTCTCTTGAGGACTACCTCAAAAGATGGCAGCTTCTCCATCCCCGCAGTATTCAGCCACGAGTGCCAAGGCCAGTTTCTCCTTTGATACTTGGGCATCAGCATCCCAGTATTTCCCACATGGGAGAGGAGAGTGTTTCTGCTGGCAGAGCCAGTGTCCTGCTTTCAGTCTCAGCTCCCCTCTCAGCTGCTTGTAGAACCAGCTGCTTTCTGTGATCCCACCAGTAAGTGAAGGCAGCATCCCAGTGGCTGCATGGCTGGGACAAGACACTATCCTTGATGGAAGTGTGTGGGATTTTGCTTTGCTTTCACAAGTCCTCCGCAGAGGAGGAGGACCAGGATGTGATGGGTCAGAGCTACTCCAAACTGGCCCTGCTCAAAAGAGGGAGGATGCAGGAGGGAGAGACAGCATGCCAATCCCAGCCCTGGTTTCATTTTGGTGATTCCAGCAGGATTGGGTTTTACAGTGCTCTTTGTCCTGTGCCAGAGGACAGCTCCTCTTTGGGAAGGATCTGCAGGTGTTGCTGTGGGTGGTTTTCCATAACTGGGGGGTGATTTTTTTCTGTGTCATTTCAGGTCCATAGGTGGGTAGCAAAACCTGAGGAACATCTCTGAAAGGAGTCAACCATAGCTGTGCCATGGCTACTGAGGGCAGTGCAGGAGAGTGGGTCCTGGAAGGGACAGGGACATTAGCAGGCCCTTTGGGATACTCCTCTGGAGCTGCTTCCTGCAAGTTTTGGGTTTGCTCTGCAGAATACCAGCTTGGGAAAAGGGATTCATTGATCCAAACTTGCCTCCTCCCACCCAGCTACACATCTATCCTGAGGTCAGGAATGCTGAGTGCTCCTTTCAGTGCCAGGAGCCTATCCAAGCACCACTGCCAATGTCGTGGACACCATGAACCCAGTCAACCCCAAATTCCATAGAAATACGGGAAAGAAAGGTGTATTTTTGGTGAAGCACATCTTTACTGGCTTGTGTTGAGCTCATGTGGGTCATCCCCCCTGCTCTTCCCCAGCAGTGTGCAGCGAATGGTTTTGCACAGTGGTTTTGCTGGAAGAGCTGTGGGAGAGCCAGGGCTGAGCTGGTGCTGGAGCTTTCCCATTCCTCCATGACCCAGCAGATACTGGAGACACACACTGCATGGCCTCTCCTGCCTTCTTTGAGCCAAGGGGCTGAGCTGCTTGCAGCATTCAGGGGCCGCCCAAATCCCATAGCCTGTAATTTCCCACCTCCAGATTTTCTCTTTTTAGAGTAAAATGGTATTTTGTGCTTCTCTGGCCCCAGGCCTGCCCCCTCCAGTCTGGATGGCTTCCTTGAACACGGTGCCACTGCAGGGCCACTGGTGAGTGTGACCTTTGCATGGTGTTGCCAGCACCAACGTGGCACTGAGCACCCTGACACTGATTCCTGCTCCAGGACTTTTCCAACCCAGAATTAATTTTTTCTTGCAAGATGGGGCTCACAGGTAACAGTGAAGGGTGTCCTGTTTCTGATGCTCCCTGTGGTGATGCTCATGGTAGAGCAGTTTTTTCTGTTCTAGGGAGCAAAGCACTGGTGTTTGGCTCCTTGCAGAGGAACCACTGTGACATCAGACTGTGCCCCAGGGAGGCCTCATCCTGCTCCAGTGGGTCACAGCACTGATGCTACATCACCCAAACCTGCACCCATGTCTCTGGTGCTGGAGGGGCTGCACTGCCCTCACTGTAGGTGGGAAGGGGAGAGCAATGGGCTGGGTGTGGCATGGTTGGTGCTGGCATGGGGAGAAGGTGTTTGGTGGGGGATGAGTTGGTCTCCCACTGTCCAGGTCAGAGTCAGGCCAAATCCAGCTGGAGAAGCACCAGCACCAGCTTAAAGAACCTGTGCTTCAGCATGCCAGAATCAGCCCTGTCAAGATTTTTGCTTATTTTCTCACTTGCCATGATTTTTAAAATATTTTCAGTGAAATTAAATGTTTCCCTTAAGTTAAATAAAGCCCTGCAAACTAGCTTCACTTTTTTTATTTGACATCATCAAATAAATGTCCTCTGGGTTGGGGAAGGGACCTCTGACATAATTTCTGTCACAGAGCTGGGTCAATGCTGGAACTCCCAAAAGAAATGGGAATGTCTGTCTTTGTCCACTTCTTTTCCCTTTTCATACACAGGGCAGAGAAGTTCTGTGAGACAAGATGTTTGCTGCTTGAATGTGCCAGAGCTGCCTGTAACGAAAGAGCTGGGGCAGGGTGAGGTTGTGGGGAAATAAGAAATGAAAGCTTTTTCAGCCTAAAAAATTCATACAATGGCAAAAAACCAAAGCAAACCAAAGCTAAATATAGTAGGGCCCGTGAGTTCACTTGGACTGCTGGTGGATGTTTGTGGTGGAAAAAAATAGGATGTTTAATTACAAAAAAAGAATAAAAAAAGTGGTGGTGTTGATGTGGTGCTTTGAGAAGATTCTTGCTGGGGTGTTGGGGCAAGAAGAGGCAGTGAGAAGCCCTGAGGTGGCTTTTTAGCTTAGAAACATTAACTTGAAAAAATAAAATGTCTTTCAAACACATCAGCTGGAGCAGCATGTCCCAGCATAATGTCTGAGATTTACTGGTTTATACAGGTTTTGGAATAAAATCACACAGTGAGGTAGCCCCCAATGATGCTGGGGGTCAGAGAATTTCCTTGGGGATGCATGGTTGGCCCATGGCAGCAGGCAAGGCTGTGGGACATGTGTGGAGTTGGGGTTGATCTTGGCCTGTCTTCCCTCATCAGCTGCACCTCTGTCTGCTGGCAGCAAGTCCCCTCACTTGGCTTCCATCTCCCAATGCCTGGGCTGGGATTCCAAAGGGTCCTGACATGACATTTTGTTTTTGCTGAGGCTGAGGCTGTGCAGGCATTTTCCTTCACAGGATGGGAGACCTTCCCCAGCAGTTCCTGTTTGCTTCACAGTTTTTAGCAAATCCCCAAACACACCTAGCGGTGATTTCCCTGCTCTGTTTTTCTGCACCCGGAGCAGATGGCTGGTGCCAAAGCCATTGGCTTCTCCAGCACTGGCATCATTGCAATGCCGGGGAATGCTGCAGCCAAGTGCTGCCCATGGGAGGTCAGTTTTGAATGTCTCTAACGATGTGGTTAGAGTGGGCGAGCACTTTGTGCTGGCTCTGGTGCCCAACAGCTACCCTTGGTGATGCCACGCTGGATACAGACACCCACCCATGTCATTCCGCCCAGAGCCCGGCACCAGGGACGGGCACTGGGACAAACCCTGAGCCTGTGTTGAAGGGAAGCGGTGGTCCCTGGCGTTCCAGGTGCTGTGCCCAGGGATGCATGCCAAAATTTGCTTTGCACGGAGCCAGGATGTTCTGTCAGGGCTCAGAGCCGCGCATGGCACACACTGAATCCCCAGCGATGTTTTCACCCTTTTCATTTGTTCTCTCCCCAGACTCCAAAGTCTTTCTCATCTACAACACGGGCGTGCAGGGCTGCCTGGAGACCAAGGACTCACTGGTGCGACTGGCCAAGGGCTGCAATGCCAGTGCCCCAGCTCAGCAGTGGAAATGGGTCTCCCGAAATCGCCTCTTCAATGTGGGGGCCATGCAGTGCCTGGGGGTATCATGGCATGGAGCCAATGCCACGGCGGGGCTGCACCTCTTGGCCACCTACGAGTGTGACCGCGAATCAGTCAACATGCGCTGGAGCTGCCGTGTGCTCGGGGAGCAGCTCTCGCAGCATCTAGGTGCCCGCCTGGGCAATTCCTCCCTAGACAGGGGGGACCAGGCGCATGGCTCACAGTGGAGGACATATGGTACTGAGGAGGATCTGTGCTCCGTGCCCTACTCTGGTAACACCTCCTTGGGCATTACTGTTATCCTGTAACCCAAACCAACCCCAAACCATGAGGCTGTGGTGCTGCAGAAGTTGGGTCCTGCCTGGGAAGCTCAGTTCCCAGCTTGCTGAAGCTACAGAACCAGGCAGGATCAGGGCAATGGGGAGTGGGAAGCCTCCAGCCACCCCATAACCCCCCACACTGTGCCAACCCGCACCCCTCGCCCCAAATCTCCCATAAGCCCCCATAGATACAGCCTCAAGCAAGGACTCCTCTTTTCCCTCAGAGATTTACACCATCCAGGGCAACTCCCATGGGAAGCCCTGCACCATCCCCTTCAAGTACGACAACCAGTGGTTTCACGAGTGCACCAGCACGGGGCGGGAGGACGGACACCTCTGGTGTGCCACCACCCAGGACTATGGCAAGGACGAGCGGTGGGGCTTCTGCCCCATAAAGAGTAAGTAGAGGGACACATCCCATGGGAAAAAGCAAAAACACCATGCCAATCCCTCTTGGGGACTTTCAGGTTTTTCCTCTCCCTGTGTGAGCAGTCTGCAGTGCCAGAGCAGCAAATTATTGGGTATCACTTGGGTTATTGGGGATTTTTTTGTGTCTGTGTTGGATGCTCACCCTGCTCATCCCCACAGGCAATGACTGTGAGACCTTCTGGGACAAGGACCACCTCACAAACAGCTGCTACCAGTTCAACTTCCAGTCAACACTGTCCTGGCGGGAAGCCTGGAATAGCTGTGAGCAGCAAGGGGCCAACCTGCTGAGCATCACAGAGATCCATGAGCAGACCTACATCAATGGTGAGATTCTGGCAGCCTGGCTGTGCACTCCTCATTTGGGGCAGAGCTGATGGCACTGGGCATTACCACTGCCAGTTTGCTCTGACTGCCCCAGATTTGGGGGAGTGACAAGCTGAGGACTGAGCTAGGCTTGACAGACTGATTCTGCCCCTCTGGCTGTGTTGGCCCCAGGTCTGTTGACTGGATACAGCTCCACACTCTGGATTGGTCTGAATGACCTGGACATCAATGGAGGCTGGCAGTGGTCAGACAACTCGCCCCTCAAGTACCTCAACTGGGAGAGTGGTGAGACAGGGGAGGTTGTAGTGGTGATTAGGCCCAAGGAACTTCCTGTGACCACCAGAGATGGCCCCATGGCAAGGGAGGTGGCCCAGGTTGCTGCAGGGTATACCCTTGCTGCTTGGGGACAGAGGGCCTGTGACATCTGTAGGGCTGGAGCAGGGACAAAGGGTACTAAGGGGGAATTGGTTGAACTTGTTGGAATTGGAACTTGATGACCCTGTAGATACCCTGGGTTGACATTCCTTATTTGGAGCATTGCTGCATCCTGCTTAGTGCTGGAGTGTGGCTGAGGAGTGGTCCCCAGCTGCAGACACCCATTCCTAACCCTGGGGTACTCAGAGGAAAGAGGGTCCATTGGTCATGCCAGGTGCCATCGCCCAAAGGCACTTAGGGGAATACAGTGAAACCCTTGAAGGAGGTTTGAGGACAGGCAGGAGTAGTTCAAGGCTTGTCCTTTGACCCCCTGACTGCTGTCAACATTTCCAGGTAAAACAGTGACCCTTTGGGTTCTTGTGCATTGAGGCGCTATAAATAATCCATGTTGGGGTCATGTATTCATCATGCAAAATAACAGAATAAAAGGGGTCTTTACTGGTGTTGAAGCAGGGAGAGCTGCATTGGTGGATCTGTCCTGGCTCCTCAGGAGCCTGTCCCCTCCTTATCCCTCTCTCCAGACCAGCCCGACAACCCCAGTGAGGAGAACTGTGGGGTGATTCGCACCGAGTCATCGGGGGGATGGCAGAACCGTGACTGTGGCATCGCCCTCCCCTACGTCTGCAAGAAGAAGCCCAATGCCACAGCTGACCCATTCCTGACAGGTGAGCAGATGACCAGCATTGGGAATGGGCAGCTCTGTAACTCATCTGGGTGTGCTCCCAACACAGCATGGTATGGGGATGCTGTCCATATAGGGACCCATGGTGTCCTCAGATTGCTGGTGTCCTAGGTGTGCAGAGTGGGGCTTGGTTTAGGAAAAGTCATCCCCAAGGAATATTTCCAGGAAGTTTTTCCAGGCTTGATGCCATTCGAGGTTGGGTGGTAAGGGAGGGATGGAGAACAGCAGGTCCCCGTGGTTCCCAGGGGAGGGTATGCACTCTGCTCTGCCCTGCCCTCATTCATCTGCAGACAGAAGGGATTTTGTTTTGTCCCTGGAGCTCCAAAGCCACCATTCCCACACCTTGCATTGCCTGTTATATTTTGGCTATGTCTTTCCCACTGCGGCTTTGGCTTGGTCTGCTGAGCACCCGCAGGACTGCGGTCCTTTCCCTGCCAAGGAGAGGGCTGGATAGCTGGGCAGGAACCCTCAGGCTGCCTTGTATCCTGCCAGACTCGTGGTCGGAGGTGAAGGTGGACTGTGAGCCCAGCTGGCAGCCCTTCCAGTCCAACTGCTACCGGCTGGTAGGAGAGAAGAAGAGCTGGCAGGAGGCGAAGAAGACCTGTCTGCGGAGCGGGGGTGATCTGGTCAGCATCCACACCCTCTCTGAGCTGGAATTTGTCACCAAGGAGATCAAGCAAGGTAAGGAGGAACTTGTTGTGCCATCAGCCCCTTTCTTGTCTTATGGGGGTCAATGGAAAAGTCCCTGGATGTGCTAGAGGCTGCAGAGTTGACTTTGTCCTTGTGCAGAGAGCAGAGGTCCCAGGCTGGGAGGTGCTGTGTTCCTTGGAGAAGCCCATAATCTGGGTGCATCCTCCATCCAGCAAATGTGTAAAAGCTCTTCCCGGAACCTGCAGTGCTGAGTCAAAACTGTGCAGCTGCAGATGGGAATGGTGCTAGTCCCAGCTGTTAATGTAGGAAAAGATGGGGAAAAAAATCCTGCTGGACTTGCAGGAGGAGGCCAACAAAGAGGTGAGGTATAGGAAGGAGAGGAAATACTGCTACCACCAGGCTGGTAGCAGACTGGGATGTGTGGGAAAGTAATGGTTGAAAACCAGTAGCTCAGTGGACCTGAGCCTGCCAACCTGGACTTTTACTCCCATACTGCTATTCCCTCCCTGAAAGTTGCAGGCCAATGTCCCTGTTTCCCACTCTGGGGATCCATGTCCTTGTATTTCCCAGTCTGGGGGTCGATCCTTGCAGGCAGGAGCTGCCCTGCCCTCTCCTGCCCATTGGCACAAGGAAGTCAGAATTGAGCCCTGAGTGGGTTTTGGTAGGTGCTGTGCAGAGACCAGTCCCAGCACGAAGGCTGAGGTCAGCAGGGGATTTTGCACAGAGTCAGCCAGGAGGAGAGAATTTCAGTCCCTCCCTTCCTGTCCTGGCAGATGTGGAGGAGCTCTGGATTGGCTTAAATGACCTCAAGCTGCAGATGAACTTCGAGTGGTCGGATGGAACACCCGTGAGGTTCACGTACTGGCACCCCTTTGAGCCCAACAACTTCCGTGACAGCCTGGAAGACTGTGTGACCATCTGGGGACCGGTGAGAACCTGCAGGGGTTGGGGGGGTTATCCTGCACCTCTGCAGGGAGCACTGCAGCATCCTCATTGCTGAGGAAGGCATTCCTTAGGGAGTGTCTCCAGCTGGGTTCAGCCTAGCTCATCTGAGCCGTTGGGATGCGAGGAATCCATCTCATCATCCTTGGGGATTTGGTGTAGGGAAGGAAAGTCTTGGGACCCAAGGTAGGGGTGGAGGGGCTGGGACATTCCCCAGGCTGTCAGATGGGCTCATTGCTACTCCTCTTCCCACCCTGCAGGAAGGGAGGTGGAATGACAGCCCCTGCAACCAGACCCTGCCATCCATCTGCAAAAAACCTGGTCGGGTGAGCCAGGAGAAGGAGGAGGATGATCACGGGTGCCGAAAGGTGAGGGGCACCTGGGACAGCAGTGGCTCTGGCTGCTCCACTGCCCTGCATGGTGCTCGAGGCTTCAGAGGACCTTTCCCTAAAACCATTTTGGGAAGCCCCGATGAGCAGCCCCTGGAGCAGCTGGTCTGTCCCTGAGAGCTGCTAAGCTGGGGCACTCTGGGGCTGCTGAGCCCCTTGCTGCAGTGGTGGAAGAGTCCATGCGAAGAAATTGGGACACAAAGCACATGCGTCTGTGTACATTGTCCAAGACCCTCCCCATCCGGCAGCCTTGGCTGCCAGCAGGGATGTTCATTTTTTCCCCCTTGCCTCTCCTTGTGCCAAAACAGAGGAGCACTTGGGAGCCTAGCAGGATGGAGGTGGCTTCTGGCCCTGTGCCTTGATGTGATGGCAGATTGCCTCCTGCAGGCAGCGCATGGGCATTTTGGGGACACCAAAGCAATGGACTCTCACTCAGCCCATGCCCTGCCTCAGTTCCTCAGCTGTTGCATAGGGCTAAAGCCACCCCATTCCCACATTTGCTTGAAGGTGGTTTTTGTGGTTCTCTGCAAAGCCTCTCAGCACTGAGTCAGGCAGCGCTGTGGCTCTTGAACCTTTCCCAGCCTTTCAGAGCTGGCCAGTTTGCTTGCAGCCTGACTAGCAAGCAGATACTTCAGGCCAGCTCCCAGAGGTGCTGCTGGGCTCTTCCCACGTCCTTGCCCCATTTCCAGCAGCTGCTTGGCTCTGCCAGAGCACAGGGGAGCACAGCATCCAGGAGAGCTGCCATGCAGGGCCAGATTTGAGGGCTGCCAGACGTAGCTGGAAGAGCACCAGTGTCCACAGGTGCTGGGGATCAGACATTCCATGGCAAAGTTCTGCTACCACCAAAGTTCTGTGTGTCCCCGAAGCAGTTCTGAGGATTCCCTATACAGATTTAACTCCCTCCTGGCTCTCCAACCACAGACCTATCCTGGTCCTGAGTGCCCTGCACTGGGAAGCAAACTGCAAGGGACAAATGAACCAACAACCATCCTTCCTCTAGTCACTCATTCTCAATGAGGGCCTTTGCCACCCACAGGCAGAAGCTGATGGAGAGGAGGCACATCTTGCTCAGGGGTTTGGTCCTATCCACTCCAGCCACTCTGCTAGTTTTTCATGGTGGCCTTGCTGCTTTTTCTCCCCTTTAAAAATCTCCTTTATTTCAGGAGCAGCCTTAAAGGAAGCAATGAAGGATAGAGGTTTGGGCAACAAGAAAGGCAGATCAGGAGAGGGATGTGAGGGCACACTGGGATTGGAAGCTGGAGGCAACAGTTGGGGTGGGGATCCTGTTCTGGCCCTCTTTTGGATCACAGGGACTTGCTGTGGTGCTCAGTGTGTGGGAGTGCACACTCAAGGTATTAGGCTGGTGCTTGTTGGGGACCCATCTGGGAACATTGCACTGTCCCAGGACAGGCCCCTTTCATGGCTGCTCAGTTGCATCCATGCTGTTCCAGAGAGACCCAGCTTATGGGTCTGTACCTGGATTTGCCAGCTTCAGAGAAAGGCTGTAGGAGCAGGAACTTGGGGGCAAAACTGGGATTTGTTGTTGTTTTCATTTCCTAAAGCTGCTCTCCTGCTTCCTTCCCCACTGTGTTGATGACACTGCATATGGCATGTGCCCCCACTGTCATTCCAATGCCTGGGGGACACAGGAGTAGAACCCTAGTGATGCTTCCCCTTCCAGGAGGTCCCTGAGCCTGGGCCACTTGGCTCCTTGGCTGATCCACAACCCTTGCAGATGAGCTCCCATGTCCCTCCCCTCTCTGCCACCACTGCTGCCAGCCTCAGGGCCACCCCGCTCCCTGCTCTGGCAGAAAACAGACACTATTGTGTTTCCAGCCCCAGAGAGGCTCCAACACCAACAAGGCAGGGATTAAAGCTGGCTGCGGTGGTATTCGCTTCGGACTCACCCCTGCAGCGTAAAGAGGAGGACTGTGTTCCCCTGTCTGCGCCCTGGCCAGGGCTGGATGCTTGGCAGGGAGAGCTGTTTCCCTAGCTTTGAAGCTGCCTGGGTGTTTGTTTTCCCTGTAGCCATGTCCTCTGGGGCCAGGGGCTTGTTAGAGCTCAAAGCTGAACAGGGTTAAGCTGCGGCAGCTGGGGGCAGGAGACTTCTCAGGAGAAGGCAGAGGTGGTGGTGGTGGGAAACTTGTGATGTTGCTCTTGTGCCCTGGGATTGCTGCCATCCTTCTGGGGAGGTGCAGGTGGGCAGTGGTGGATGTTCCCTGTCACCCATCCCCAGGGCTGGAAGTGGCACAGCCCATCCTGCTTCTGGCTGGGTGAGGACCGTGTCCCCTACAGTGACGCCCGCAAGACGTGCTCCGACTACAGCTCCACACTGGTTACCATCACCAACAGGTCAGTGCCATGCCAGTGTTGGTGGGTTTGCCCCAAAACAAGCCCTGCTTGTTGGTGGGGAGTGACTTCCAAGGGTTGGAGCATCATGGTCAGCTCAGTATTTCGGCTTGCTGTATTGCCCAGTCTCGTTGTCCCTCCAGGTTTGAGCAGGCATACGTGAGCAGCCTCATCTATGGCTGGGATGGGGAGTATTTTTGGACAGCTCTGCAGGACATAAATGAGACAGGCTCATTCCGCTGGCTGAGTGGTGATGAGGTGATGTACACTCACTGGAACCGCAACCAGCCCGGTAAGGGATGGGGGTGGGATGGGGACTCCCCCTTATTGCTGGGTGTGGCTAGCACTGCCCCCCAGCACAGTCCAACCCTAAGGCCGGCATCTCCCCTGCTCTCGTGAGTGCTCCAGGTTACAACAAGGGCGGCTGCGTGGCCCTGGCCACCGGCAGTTCCATGGGGCTGTGGGAGGTGAAGAACTGCAGCACCTTCAAGGCCAAGTACATCTGTCGGCAGAACCTGGGCACCCCAGTCAATCCTGAATTGCCCGGTCCTTTCCCCACGCCCAGCCTCACTGCCACCTGCCCTCCAGGATGGAGCTCTGACCCCAAACTCCGTCACTGCTACAAGGTGAAGGGGGGTTGGATAGGTTGGTGTGGGGATGCACATGCCTCCCCAGTGCAGGGGTGTGAAGGGGCACATTTTGGTGCTTGCAAGAGGCACCCCCCATCCCTGGGCTGGATGGCAGCACTGTGCCCTGGGATATGGCTGACTGCGGGTAGGAAATGTGCTCTCCTCCTGTTTTGCTGCTGAGCCCCCCCATGCTGTGGGTTCTTCCTTTCCCAGGTATTCAACTTTGAAAAGTTGCAAGAGAAGAAAACATGGATTGCTGCGCAGGAATTCTGCAGGGAGCTGGGGGCCCAGCTCCTCAGCCTAGGCAGCTACGAGGAGGAACATTTTGTTGCCAACATCCTCAACAAGATCTTTGGGTGAGAGGCTGGTGGCATCAGTGTGTCCCACTGCTGGAGTGTGCTTGCCACAAGCCCACAGCCCTCCTGGTGCTCTGGCACATGTGGATGGATGGATGGATGGATGGATGGATGGATGGATGGATGGATCTCTCTGAGCACAGACTGGTGTACAGAAGGTGCATCAGTTGGTGTGGCTAATGTGGGAGATGTGCAGGAAGTTTAGTATAATTTGGGGATGGAGCTTGGTTTTAAATCATCTCCAGCCTTAAGACGACATGCCTGTCATCCCAGTTCCTACCTTCAGGTATGTGGGGATGACAGGCTTTTAAAACAAACAGAAAAAAAACAAAAAGAAAAAAAATAGATATTTGTATGTAAATATGAACCCTGGTTTGAAGGGGGTTGTGTACTCACCTGTCCCCCTGGATCCCCATAGGGAGTCAGAACCAGAGCTCCATGAGCAGCACTGGTTCTGGATCGGCCTAAATCGACGGAATCCCACTGGGGACCAGAGCTGGAGGTGGAGCGACGGGCTGGGGGTGAGTCCAGGGGGCATTTGGGTTGTGAGAGGGACAAATCTGGTGCTGGTGGAAATGCCCAACACTGCCCATCTCTCTCAACCCCCAGTTTTTCTACCACAACTTTGACCGCAGTAACTACGATGATGATGACATCCGGAGCTGCACAGTGCTGGATCTGGCCTCCCTGCAGTGGATGCCAATGCAGTGTGAAGCCCAGCTGGACTGGATCTGCAAACTGCCCAAAGGTACTGGCAAAGGGATGCCCAAATGCATCAGCTGTGACTGACCTGGAGGAGCATGGGCTGTGGGGTGGTGGAATCTTTGGGAGGAGGGAGAGTGATTCCTAATTCAGGGATTGGGAGAGGTGCTCTCACTTCTGGGGGAATTCATGTAGCCCATGGATGGTTTGCGGAGGAGCATCCCAGCCTGCACCTCACTGACAACTTCTCCTTGCCCTTTCTCCAGGTGCTGATGTGAAGGAGCCAGAGATCACGACCCAAGGTGTGTTGGCCACAGCCTTTTGACACAGTCACAGAATATTCTGAGTTGGATGGGACTCATGAGGACCACTGAATCCAGCTCCTGGCCCTGCACCCCTACAATCCTACCCTGTGCTTGAGAGTGTTGTCCAAATACTCCTTGAGTTCTGGCAGCCTTCAAGCCATAGTTACTGCCCTGGGAAACCTGTTCAGTGCCTGACCACCCTCTGGAGGAAGAATATTGTCCTGATACTCAACCTCAACCTTTTCTGACTCAACTTCAGGTCATGCATAGACCACCTGATGTCTTCAATGGGTGTCTGCTGCAGTGTTATTCAGAGGAGAATGGATCCTGGGCAGGGTTGTGGGAAGGAGGGGAACCCAGACATCCTGCTGCAGTTCTGCTGCGGGAGAGGGACAAAAGCAAAGCAATCCAACAGGCAGGGACCAAGGGTCAGGGTAACCATGGCAGGGGTGTCAGCCTCAGTGTGACACTGATCCCTGCCTGCAGGCAGCAAAGAGTGGGTGAAGTACCAGGAGGCCGAGTACAAGTTCTTTGAACACCACTCAACATGGCTGCAGGCACAACGCATCTGCAGCTGGTTCCAGGCTGAGCTGACGTCAGTGCACAGTGAGGCTGAGCTGCACTTCCTGGGCCAGAACCTGAAGAAGGTACCAAGGGGGCAGGAATTTCCTGGGGCACAGTGGCTCTGCTGCCTTGTGGGCTGCTCTTCTTTGTCTTCTTTCACCCTTTTCTGGAGGGACAGTATTTGGGGTGCTGGGCTTTGCTGGGGTCATGATGGACTTTTGTGGTGGCAGGTCCTGATGCCTGGGGGTGGTTTTGGGGCTCAGCAAAGTGATGCATTTTGCCTTGCTTTTGCAAGCTGGGGAAGGGTCTCTGATCCCCAACGGCAGCCTCAGTTGGCTGCAAAGACCCCCCAGTCCCTGAAGGGCACTGATATGTCCTCTCTGGGCATTCAGTTCTCCAGGGGCCAGGAGCAGCACTGGTGGATTGGGCTGCACACCTATGAGAATGACGGGAGGTTCAAGTAAGTCACAGCCAGCCACTGTATCCCTGGACATCCCCACACTGTGGTCCCCATCACATCCCCACTCCACTATGTCCCTGCATGTCCTTAACACTACTGCTGCCACCCTTCAGAGTGCTGTGATTCAGCAACTGCATCTCAGGGGTTTCATCCAAGGGTGCTGGGCTGGACGTTCCTCACCCAAGAGGGCAGTGGTGGGGCACGCCCAGTTAGGGCATTCAAGTGGTCCCGTTCACCAAGTCACTGCTCAGCCTCGTGCTCCTCCTGATGCTGTTCCAGGTGGTCTGATGGGTCCCTCCTCAACTTTGTCTCTTGGGCACCAGGCAAGCCTCGGCCCATCAGCAAGGACAGGAAGTGTGTGTACATGACAGCCAGCCGAGGTGAGGGCAGGGCAGGGCTCTGCATGGGTTTCTGAGGGCTGTGGCACCGGTATTGGTGCAGAGGGGCATCATGCCCAGCCTGTCCCTCCCCGCAGAGGACTGGGGGGACCAGAAGTGCATGACAGCACTGCCTTACATCTGCAAGCGGAGCAACGGGACAGTTGTGAAGCCTTCCCTCTCTCCAGCACCTGCTGCTGAAAGTGGGGGCTGTCCCCAAGGCTGGCTGCCCTTCCTCAACAAGGTACTGCTGGAGGGAGAGGGGACAGCAGGATGGGAGGGGGGATGGCAGGATGGAGAGGTGATGGCTAATTCCTGGCTTTCAACCAGCCTTGTGGAGGCACAGAGGGGGTGGCTGCAAATGACAGGATGGAGAGGGATGCCTGCACATGTTTTGTGAGGTGTTCTGGGGCATGCATTTAGAGGGATGCTGGGACACATGCTGTGAGATGGGGAAGGAGAGGTGTATTCACAGGTTTGCTAGGAGAGATATGGGAGGTCTTGAGGGGTTGGGGGGTGGCAGGCATGAGGGTGTGGAGGGGAGAAGGACCATTGGGGCAGAATGGGGCAGCAGAGAGTAGCTGGGTGGGGAGGGTGCAGGGCTCAGGGTTGGGGGGCAACTGCACCTCCTGGCCCATTCTATGTCCCTGCCTGTGCAGTGTTTCAGCTTCAATGGCAACAACAAAGGCGAGATAGTGAAGTGGCCAGAGGCGAAGCAGATGTGCGAGAGCCAGGGTGCCATCCTGGCCACTATTGCCACCCCCTTGGAGCAAGGTAGGTCTCCTCTGCCCCACCACCCCACCAGGGTTCTACCTGCAAAGGGTGGCCCTCAGCATGTCACTTGTCACTTGCAGCCTTCATCACATCCATGCTGCTGAACATCTCCTTTGACCTCTGGATTGGCCTGCACGATGCCCAGGGGGAGTTCCAGTGGGTGGAGGGGGAGCCGCTGCAGCACGTGAGCTGGGCACCTGGAGAGCCCTCAGGCTGCAGCTCCTCCAGTTCCCGTGATGAGCCGGTGAGGGAGATTCCCTGTAGTAACCCATTCCCCAGGAAGGTCTCAGCACCAGGCCCAGTCTTGGGAAAGGAAGGATTCAGCAGGCTGGGGTGGCTCTCCAAGGGCAGCCCAGGATGCAGCCCTAGAGGGTGGGGGTTTCTGGTATGGGGATCTCTGTGGTATAGCACAACAGTGCTAAGGGCAGTGCTGACCCTGTGGCTTGGCTGTGCAGACCAACTGTGTTGTGGTGTGGCATGGCTCACCCCCCCTCTTCACGGGACGCTGGGATGACCGGAGCTGCCTGGAGGAGAAACACGGCTATGTCTGCCAGCGGAGCATAGGTAGTAGGGGGATGAGGGGACAGCCCCAGCTCTTTTGGCTGGGGATCTGCCACTGCCATCCTGGTGCCCCATGCTGTGGTGGGACTGGGGAGCTTGGGGCCATGGGTTTAGCTTGGGGGAGTTGGGGGGACAGACTTAATTTGGATGGGTGGGTCCCTGGTCCCAGACTTTTGTGGGACAGCCCCAAACCTCTGCACACCCGCCTGGCTCAGTGTGTCCCACAGGGACGTGCATCCTAGTGGAGAGTTCCCAAGTGGGGATGGTTGCTAGTGTGTCACTGCTTGTCATCCATGGGGATGTCCCTCTGCCCTCCCCATTTGCACGAGGATGTCACTAGGTGCAACCAGCACAATACTGTCAGGGAGAGCCTGGCCTGGGTAGGGATGGACAAGGGGGTGACCCACTAGGCATGCAGGAGTGTCTTCTGTGTCCTCTGACCCTCTGACCTCTTCCTTGCTCCTCCAGACCCGTCCCTGAGCCCTGCGCAGGCACCATTCCCCCCTTCTCCTACCGGCACCCTCTTTTACCACAACAGCACTTACCGCATCCTGCAGAAACCCCTCAGGTGGCACGAGGCACTGCTGCTCTGTGAGACCCTCAATGCCACCCTGGCCACCATCCCCAACCCCTACAGCCAAGCCTTCCTCATGCAGGCTGTTAGCAGCCTGCGGGCTCCACTCTGGATTGGGTTGGCCAATGATGAGGTGAGGAAAGGGGGCAGGCACCTGGGGCAAGGATCCGCAGTGGGAACACAGCAACCCCCAGGCATCCCCTCCCTGTGGTCTTCCAGGGAGGCCGGAGCTACTCATGGCTGACGGAGGAGAACCTCATCTACACTAACTGGCAGGATGGGGAGCCACAGCAGATCACTGGCTGCTCCTACATGGACACGGATGGGAGCTGGCGCACAGCTGGCTGTGACACCAAGCTGCAGGGGGGCATCTGCCAGCTCCAAAGAGGTGCTGGCCAGGGGGCCTGGGGTAGTTTGGGTGGGGTGTGACCAAGGGTTGGAGATGGCATCCCACCAGGGACTTTCTTTCAAGGAGCATGCCCTTGTGGCTCTGGGTGCCCCACTGTGCCCCAACGTCCTGTGCCCCACCACACCTTTAATGTACCCTGTGCTCCCCAGGTCACCTCCACACGCACAAGTGGAGCTACAGTGGCAGCTGTCCCAAATCGCTGGAGGACTCATCCTGGATCCCCTTCCGGGACCACTGCTACACCTTCCACATGGAGATCACCCTTGGGCAGAAGGATGCCATGCGGAGGTGCCAGAAAGGTATGAGGAGGCTGGGGTGGTAAAGGAGAGTGATGCATCCGTGGAAATGGTAGAGAGTGGGATCCCCAGGATGTTTGTGGGTGCAGCAGAGCCCCCTTGTCCCTGTGCCCATGTCCAGCCTTGGTCAGCCATTGTCTCCTTGCTATTCTGTGTTAGGGTTCCCCAATCATCATGTGGTTCACGGGTGGGTCCTCAACTTTGTCCTCTTGGGCACTGCTGCTCCCTAACTCAATCCTCTTAGTTCTGGGCTCCTCCATGAGAGTCTTCCCCTCTGCAGTTGGCGGCACAGTGTTGTCTATCCAGGATGAGATGGAGAACGTCTTTGTGTGGGAGCATCTCCAGGCGTATGAGGGCCTTTCCAAGGGGGCCTGGCTGGGCATGACCTTCAACCCCAAAGGTACAAAGAAGGAATGAGGTTTGAGATACTCCCCCAGGCACCTCTATGAATTCCCACCAAGTCTGTGGTGAGCAGAAGAAGTCCTTGGTGGTGGCACAGTGAGGAGGGATCATGCCATAGTATGACTAGGTGCACCAGTGTCTCAGGCCATGCTGGACATACTGCGTGTGCCCTCCTCTGGCTTGGTGGGATGGGAAACCCAGTCTTCTCCAAGGCACTGGAGCCTGCAGATTCAGGAAGGTCTGCTATAGCCCCTAGTCCTCCCCATCACACCTCCCTACCATAGAATCACAGAATCCCAGACTGGTTTGGGTTGGAAGAGACCTTAAAACCCATCCAGTCCCATCCCCTGCCATGGGCAGGGCCACCTTCCGCTAGACCAGGTTGCCCTGAGCCCTGTCACACCTCCTTGTACTTTCTGAACTGGGACAAAGGTGGGATGTCCTCTTCAGCCTCCTCAAGCCGAATTTTCCCATTTCCCAGGTGGCACCTTGGTTTGGCATGACAACACTGCAGTGAACTACTCCAACTGGGGCCAGCATGACACGGGGCCCAGCATGCTTAGCCAGAACAGCTGCTACTGGATCCAGAGTAGCAACGGCGTGTGGCATCTGGGCTCCTGCACAAACGTAACCATGGGGGTCATTTGCAAGATCCCCCGAGGTAGGGCCCCCTCTGCTGCCTGAGGCTTCTGGGCTGATGTAGGGTGAGCTCGGTGCCTGGGCAGGATGCTGCATGGCAGAGCTGTCACACTGGCAGCACCAACCACATGTTTTGGGTAATTCCAGGGCAGGGGTTTGTATGGGTTGGTGTTGGGGTCTGCAGGTCCACCTTGGGCTCCATGATGGGCTGTGCATCTCAGTGGCTGGGTCAGCTCCTTGGGACAGGATGAGGCCGGTAGGACAGCGGTGGAGTAGAGCTGGAGGACCACCCCAAGCAGTTCATCACCCATTGCCCATGTGGTGCAGCTCTGGGAGCAGTACAGGGTGTGGGTGCTGGTGGTGGGAAGATGGGAGGGTATCATGGCTAGGCACTCACCTGTCTGTGTTGTCATTGCAGTGGAGGAGAGCAGCTTTTCCAGGGCAGGTGAGTGGCACCATCAGCCTGGGCACAGTACTGGCACTGGAAAGCAGGGGTGGGAGCCTGTGCCACAGCCCAGCTTGTGTAAATAAAGAAAGGATTGGGGTTTGCGGGTGGGGAATGCCATTCCCAAGTGACTTTGGCCTTGACTTAGGACTCCTCAGCAGCAGGAGCCTTCCTCCCATGAAGGTGTGTGTCTGCCCAGCCATTTACCAGACTCCTTCCTGTGCCCACACTACCTCGTCAGTGTGGGTGATGGCTAGCATGTCTGCTGGTAGGATCCCAAAGATCCCTCCCAGGCAGCTGCTAAATGTTCATACACACCAGGAAAGATGTAGGGAGTCTGCCAGCTCCAGGAGATCTACCAGGGGCGAGATGTCCCCAAAACACCAAAGCAGATTTGCAGAGTAACGGAATATGCTGAGCTGGAAGGGGACACACAAGGATCATTGAGTCCAACTCTTCAAGTGAATGACCCATACTGGAATCAAATCCACAATCTTGGTGTTACTAGCATCATGCTCAACCAACTGAGCTAATCTCATTCCAGTCTTGTTCTCTCTGACCCATCACAAGAGAAACAGGCTTCCCAGGCCAGTGGTCTACCTGAAGACTGACAGAGCACAAAGAAGTGTTTGGTCAGCATTCCTAGGCACAGGATGGGATTCTTGGGGTGTCCTGTACCAGCAGTTGGACTTGGTGGCCTTTGTTAGTTCCTTCCAACTCAGGACATTCTATGATTAAATGACCCTGCCCAGAAACATGGGTCTGGCTGGAGGGCCACCACCCCCAGCCTCTCCTGCAGGCTGAGGAAGGAACAGGAGCCGTCTGTCTGCCTCTAAACAACCTTTCCTCCCTGCAGCTCTGCCAGAGAACACAACGGCCATTGCAGTGGTTGTGCTGTCGATGCTGGCGCTATGCGCCGTGCTGGGGGTCATCGTCTTCCTGTACAAGCGTCGACAGAGCGCAGAGCACAGCGCCTTTGAGAGTGCTCGCTACAGTCGCACCACCTCCAACCCCAGTGAATCTGCCGAGAAGAACATCCTGGTGTCAGACATGGAAATGAATGAGCAGCAAGACTAATGGCAGAGGGGACACTGGGGATGGGGACCTGGGGAGGGGGGAGGACAGAGAGCATCACACACACTATCCCCATGGCCCATGGGGCAGGGATGGCAGTGGACTGGTGTGGCAGGGCAGGGAAAGCGGCTGGGGTCAGGGTTGGGTCCAACCAGGTGGGCAAGAGGAGGGAGCCAGGGTCCCTCCTGCCCCGCATGTCACTGCCATCATCTCTGGGCTTGTCCCCAGCTGCTGGGGTGTAGCCTGCAGCAGCTGTGGAGGCAGTTTCAGGGGAAAAAATTTTGAGGGAAGTTGCTGCACAAGTTTGAGAGCTTTCCAGCAGCATGAATAGGCTCCAAGACACCTTTTCCTTGGGAGAAGGCAAGTGCAGGCATTCAGACCCTGCAAGCGGACTCTTCCACCCAGGAACCAAGCTGGTGTCCGCAAAGACATCCTCCCAGGCAAGAGGTCTCCAAAGCCAATCTACCTCCCCTCTGTGCAGCAACAAGGACCCTGCCAGCTCCCAGCCCCGCCACTGTGCTGCTCCTTCCCTCTCTTCAGCCTCATCCCCTGCCTCCAGCAGAAAGCAGCAGAGACACTGTTGCAGCAATCCGAGTGTGGACCCCCCAGAATCAGCGATGGAATTCCCCCTTTCCTCCCAGGCACATTCCTAGGGCTGTGTCCAGCCCCAGTGAGGCTGTGGCAGCTTCCCTGTTCTGTAAGCCAGAGTTTGTCTCATTTTCTTTGGTGTGTGTGTCCCCCAGATAACTGCATGGGAGAGCACCACAGCAAACTATTGGCCCAGCCCCTCTGGTGGGAGCACTGTCAGCACCACAGGAGGAGTTGGGTGTCGAGGCAGGAGATGCTGCCAGATATCTGAGGCCACCGTCTGTGCCTTGCCGGGCAGGGATGGTGTGGGTCTGGGGTCACTTGCCACTGGTGGCTTGTTGGGTCCAGAAGGCCAAGGATCAGTGCTGTAGGGTGGGGAGGATTTGGAAGTTTTGGTGGTTGTTTTGAAGTTGGTGTTTTGTTGGTTTTTTAAGGAAATGGTGGTAGCTTTTGTTGCTATACTGTACTGAGTGCGTGCTGAATATATACGTTTTTTCACACAGCTGGCTGGGGTGTGTGTGGTTGCCTGTTTCCCATGTAGGGTGTAGCAGATGAGGAGGTGGAGGAAAAGGAGGAAGGCAGTGTATGATTTAATCCCCTGCCTGGCTTTTGAGCTGTGCAGGAAGGAGTGGGGGTGCCCGGGGCTGAGCCATCCTCCATCAGCTGCATGCGGCAACATCCCTGGGATGATGGATGCCTGGAGACACTGAGAGTTGTTAGGTCCCCAGCGAGAGTTCCCTGCTAGGAATGGGATCCAAAGAGCCCCTTGGACTTCTGAAGCGGGGTGACACAGCCCTACAAGAGATACTGCCTTTAGCCCTCTGCTTCTGAGGCTTGAGTTCGGGTTGGTTTTGCTGCAAGAACAGGAACAAGCAAATTTTTGTCTCTTTTTAGACACCTGTGTGGATTTTAAAATCTGTTGATTTCACTTAAGCTGGACATTAAGTGTTTAACAAGCTGTTGGGGGGTGGGATGGGGGGACCAGGTACTGCTGGGTTTTTGTTTACTTTTTGGCAACCTACAAAAGCTGCCGTGACATTTCAGGGTGAGGAAGAATCTGGAGCACATGGACCTGCCCCAGCTCCATTTCTCTTTCTCAGCTTTCTCTGCCTTTATTTCCTGAGGTCCTTCCTGGTCTGGAGCAGCTGGTTCTGTCCATGGGCCCATGCCTTCCTGACGTGGGAGCTACATCCTGAAAGGCCAAGCGTGAATCCCTTCTCATCCCCAGCAGCTGGAATTCCTGCTGCAGGAGTGCTGAGCTGGAAGCTGTGCTGCTGGTGGGGATGGAGGTCTAGGATTAACTCCTTCTGGATGGGCAGGGGTGTTAGGAAGTCCTAGAAAATTAAGATTGAGGTTAGGATTGATGGGCAGATGTGAGGCGGTAGCAGTGCTGAGGGCACAGCTGGGCAGGGTTGGGGCTTGTTTGAAGTGATGAGACCCTGGGCAGGGTGGGAGCAGGGTAACATGGGGCATTATGGGTGTGATGGTGGGAAGTAATAGGTGCTGGAGGAAATTCTGTGCCATGGAGAGGCTGAGAAGGAGCTCCTACAGCCATGCAGGAGGTGTTAAACTTGGCTCTCACCCAGCCCAACCTGGAAGACCTTGCTTAAAAGAGTTTTCTTTTTATCTTTTTTTCTGGATTACTTTGTATTTTTTCCTTCTCCTTTGCTATTGAGAAAAGAAATCTGTACAGTCTAGGACAAATGTTGTCTGAGAAGAGTTTTGTGAGCTGTTAGCAGTGATCAGGATTACAGGGAAGTGCATATATGGTTACGTGGTATCTCTTATCACCATTAGATAATGTGAAGAATTGCTTAACAGGNACTCTCTGTGGTTTGTAAGATTCTTTTAGAAGCTTGGAAATAAAATTTCCTTCCCAACTTCTTTTCTCCCTTCTATTTTTTCCCCCTTCCTTTTAAATGGGAAAAGCAAACTTGTCTTTCCCTATGTCTCCAACAATAATATAATATAAAGCTGAAATGACACTTACATGCCTGCAGCAGAGGAGGTTACAAGGTGCCCAGGTGAGAGGGATGTTGTGTTGATTCCTTGTGTTTTTTGATTGTGTGTCCCATGTATATGATGTCTCTGCTCCACTGTTTTTTGGAAGTGTTGGCTGTAGTGCTCCCACACACCAGCCTTCTCCTGCTTGCACTGGTCACTCGGTGCTATTTCCTCACTCCCTCTTTAGGGCTGCCCCATCCCTCCAGTAGCCTGGGGCTGTCCACACCCACTGCTCCCTTCCCTGGGGTCAGAAACAGCACTGTCCTCGCTCACCCACTGTGCTGGGGAGAGAGATGTGATTTCATAATTACAGAATCACATAATCATGTAATGTTTTAGGTTAGGGACGTTCTCTAAGCTAATTGAATTTCGATCATTCCCCCAGCACTGTCAAGCCCACCACCAACCCATCATCCCCAGCTACCCCATCCACACAGCTTTTAAATATCAGTGAGGTTTCGTTTGTGTTTACTGGGGCCATTTGGTTTTGTCTTTGGTTGGGTGAAGAGCATAGGGCAGGCACCTGGAGCAGAAACTTAGGATGTTTTGAAGGAAGAAATTATTTTTCTCTTCTATTGTTTTTCCCCCAAGAGGTGAGAGGATCTCAGGGAGGCCTGCTCCATTTAATTGCAAACAGCAGCGGAAATAACACAGGGCAGCACTGCACTGCAGCAGGGAAAAGGAGACTGGAGTCACCTTCCTTCGGGAGCTTAAACCCTCTCCGGGTGATCTGACGTGAATTCAGTTATGTGTTTTCTCTTCAAAGGAAGCTCAGCAAAGCTTGTACTATGATGTTAAACAGTGAATGTCATTTATTTATTTATATTTTAATCTAGAAGAAATGTGGCCTTTGGGGAAAAGTGCAGTTTGTAGTAACCAGAGGCCCTTTCACAGAGGCATGAATGTCTGCCTTTTATAAACTCTTCTAAACTTGAATTGAGCATGCTCCTTTTAAACAACTCATCAGAAAATTTAATCTGGTTCAGAATGGGTTCATCTGGAGAAGGTTACAAAATAGCTTCATTAATTTTAATCCCCTTTAATTTCCCTGCTGAATGCTAAGGTATCAAAGAGAGGGAAGGCAGCACCTCCAAAGCAGGGGACTAGGACATTCTAAATGAGTCCCTGGCAGGTGAGCTGCCCATCAGCCCACAGATCAGCCCTGGATCATGGGCTAGTGTGAGGGTGTGGAAGGCAAATGTCCCTTTTATTTTCAGAAGCAGTTTTATAGCACATGTAAGTGCAGCACACCACACCCAGACCCCAAGTTGGGCTTCATCTGATATACCTGAGTCAGCGCAGGGGGGTTGGCACAGCCTGAGCCTCCCGTTGTGTCAACTCTGGTGCATTCACTGGGTGCTTGCAGATCTAAACTGGGTCAGGTGAACAGTGACCTAAAGTTCCCTGTTCGGAATAAGAACAGGAGACTGGGGCATCTTGCTCAGCTGCAGTATCTTCATCGCACCCGATGGCAGGTGCGTAGAATCCTGCCCTCAGAGGCTAAATGCCTCAATTTGATAGGTAAAACCAGACCTAAGCTGCTTAGGACTTACTCATCACCTGCACTGAATACTTGTAGCCACACATTGAGATGGCCCCAATATCCACAGTGCATGAGGAGCACTCATATATTTGGGAGCCCAACAGCACAGGCCTTGCAGAATGCACCATGCCATGCTCAGCTCTGTTAAAGGCATGTGATGGGTTTGTCTACAAGCTGTAGCTAGCAGAGCGTAGAGAGGATGAGGAGCCTGCTCAGCTGAGATGCTCTTTGCCTCTCTGATCCAACACAGTGGTGCTTGCGAAGGTCAGAATTCAGTGTTAAATGTTCAGGAACACAAATGTACCGAGGGGCTGCAGCACAACAGAGGTCAGGGCTTTGCAGAGCCACCGACGTGTCTGGGCTGTGACCAGTGGCCACTGCCTTTCTGAATCAAATTGCGCTTGGCAGCCGTTTTCATTTCACCCCATGGTAAAAATCACTACTCTGAAAACAACCAGTTTGTGCAAAACGAGTCACCACAAGACTTTTGTTTCCTTAGTCCCAGACGCCAGGCATAAGCCTGACTCAGAAGGTATTAATCTGTGTGGGATAAGGGAAGAATCCAGTGTTTTGTGAATGTAGTTTCTGCTTAGTACATAATTTTGTTCAGGAATAATCAAATATGCTGCGTACTCCTCACTTGGGATGGTTACTAGTCAAATTACCATGTAAAGTTCATGCTTAATTGTTACCTTCTATTTCTAATTAATGCAGTCAGTAACACTTTGTAAGGCCCAATGTAAACACCAGTGAGCACAGTCCCACATATGGATGAGGTTTTCAGTGATGGACAGTAGCCAGTACGGTGTTAACCAGCAGCATAGGGGATGTTAAGTCCCTTAAAATTTACAAAATTATACCAACTCGTCACCGAGTAAAAAGAATTATAATGTATAAAGCAATATGCTTCAAGTTCATGTACTTGAGAAAATGTGTAAATCAGGCAAGAATTCAGAAAGTTCATGTACAAATCTGAGCCTTAAAAAGAAACTTAAAAGAATTTATACAGCAAATTCGTGCTGATCAATTCTTTTGCTGAGGTGCAAATGCTCCAGGCTTCCTACTGTACAGTGCAGTGCAGCCTTCAGGCTCTTTCCTAGTTTCACTTCCAAACAACAGCTGTATTTTCTAGTTGTTTTCCATACATTCAACTGTGTATCACCATTCAAGTCAAGACCTCAGTAATTGTTTTCCTTCTGCCTACATTCTCCCTTATAAAACAAAGGAAAATCCCCACTTTGTTGAGGCTATGGTAGTTGTTAGAGAATGTTAAATACAGGAACTTTCCTGAAAGTTCATCCCACTCCAGCTGAGACAAAGCACTCTACCTGTTGTTCACAGATGTAAAAATGAGCTCTGCTCCTCTTGGCTGGTAGCTGTGGACAGGATCACATCACTTTATAAGCTCAAACTCTAATCAAAAGAAACCCCAGAAGCAAAGAATGTCAGTGTTAAATGTGACTCCAGACACACATCAGGGGACCACAGGCATTTCTACAGCTTGTCATTTTAAAGGTTAAAGGAGGTTAGTTAAAAACACAATTTACTAGACAACTGTTTCCAATTAGGTTGAGGCAGTTATGGGACATAATCAGTAGAAATGCCGTTGACTTCACTCACAGTAACCTTGACCTGTGGTCTTTGAAAGTAATTAGCTGTCAGTGTTTGTACTTTAAAAGAAAACAGTAGAAGTTAAAAAAAGGACTGTGTGACATAGACACACTTGTTTTGGCTTTAGTTAAAGTAGGAGAAAAATAGGAGTATAAAAAACCAGTGAAAAGGGTACTTGATACAAAGGCTTGTTGGTGGAATTCCAAGGTCATGAGAGTTTTAATTGTTTTTCTCAGAGTTAGGATCAGTAAATGAAAAACTAAGGGTGGTTTAGAATTCCTTTCTTCATCAACAAGAGAAAAAGGAAGTGAACAAGATGAAAAGCCATTGCTTTCTCTTAAGTTTGGAGATAGAGAACATTCACTGAATAATTATTTTGATTGCCAATTATCGCACTGTGATCTTGCTGTTCTGCTCTCCAAGGCACTTGCACAACCCCTTCTGAACTTGGTTCTGCTGCCCAACTGAGGGTACAACAGCTTCCTCAGCATTCAAAGGCTGTTTATCAAAGGCTGTAAATTGATGTAGCCTTCATTTATACAGTTTGACTTACTGTGAGAAAGTATAAGGTGTAAATAAGGTTTTCTCATTACACATAAACTTCTAAGAACACCAGTGCCTCAGTGTTTTTTTGCTTAAAATGGGAATTTTGTAATCCTTATAGCACTGTTGGTAAGTTTTAATGTGTGGAAAACCTTTTCAAGCCACTGGTTGTAAATCATGCAAAAGCTGCAGAGTCTTGCTTGCTTAGATTAGCTATTATTTACAATACAGCTGAAAAAGCAGTTTTCTTTTTGATGGGTTTGTCAAATCTATAGTATTGTTAACTCTTCTATATCATATGTAATGTATGTCTGGGAATAATTCATGTTTTTATTACTGTATTAAAAGATACAATAGATGTTTGACATAACCTAAGTTTCTCTCGCTGTAACCAATTCGAATAAAATCTGGGAGGATGCTGGAATGCACATCCAAAGATTGTATCATCCCTGCCAGTAAAGCCCGAGACAGGAATTTGCAACTGAAAGACCAGTGGACTCACAAACTCACAAGACAGATGGGATATCTGACCGAGGGAAAGACATTAACACTGATGCTATGGATTACACTGGAATACAAGCCTACAGAAATCTCATCAAGAACCCATCTCGGTCCGGAACGCTATTCAGCAGGCCAGCTACACTGAAAGGAGGACAACACGAGTATGCAATGGAAGTTGGAAACTGAAAAGACTGTTGCAATATCGCCTTCGGGCAGAAAAACTGTATAAAAAGTGGCTGCACCGAGCAAGCTTTGTGAACTGAGGGGGTACCTGCGGTTCACCCAGCACCAATTCCGGGCTCAGCTCTGTCTTTTGTTTGTGGCATTCCAGCATTTTGTCTCTCTATTTTGTAATAAATTATTTTATTGATTTATTACTGGGTGTTTTATACGTTTCATTTATAACACCATATAAGAAGTAAATTTCATCCTTTCAGTAACTACCAGACATAGTTATTTTGGCACAATGGCTAGATGGGGGACAGTGTTAAAAAAAATGCAGGACAGCCTATTTAGAAGAGACATGATCATTAATTAATTAAAATTGAATTTAAAAAACGATTTCATATTCTAAGAAATGTGTCAGCATAAGCAAGTCACTTTTGGTCTCTCTGTGTTTGAGAGTGTTTTGCCCTATGCTCTGATGGAATGCAATATGCTGGAAGTGGGAAAGGCAAGTCCTGTTGTAGGAATTCCTCACTGTTGGAGATAATGGCATAGAGCCCGTGAAAGTCCCAGCTGTAATTAGCCAGGCAGTTACTAGATGTCACTGCATCCCCAGCCAACAGAACCAGAGGAGCTCTCCTTTGGCCAAAACCCATGGAAGGGGAAGCTCATCCATCAAAGGAAAGACTCACTCCAGCTGTTTGAGCTTTGCTGAGAACATGAGTTTTGTGACAGACATAGGAGGTGAAGCATTGGCATTTCCCATTGTTCCCAGTCATTGCAAGCCTTTTAAATCCTGTTTATATGGGGCGTTTTTCCTGTAACTGGTACCTTTGGAATAGAAACATCACTTTAGCAGCATCACAGTCTGCAACATCATCATCAGCTCCTCGGTAAACAGATCTGCAAGATAACAAATACCTGTCAGTCACAGGGAAAATGTCTATTTAAAAGATGCATTCTCATTTTTCTCTTCACTACATGGACAATGGATTGTAATAGAACCTGTAAGAAAAGTATCTGGTTTGGCCAAAGAAGGCAAATTCACACTCTGGAGAATATTATTATGCTACCGTAATAAATTGTTTACTATAGAAAAAGTTTTCTGACCCTTGTATTTGCATTTTATTTTAGCCTTTTAAAGAAATACAACCCCTTCTGTTGGTTGACGGACAGGAGTTGTTGTTCTGTAACACAATTGAGCAGTATTACATGAGGAACAGTTAATCTCTTTTTAGCCAATAATCATTGTTGACAAAAGTTAGTTAAATATGAACTTTACTTTGCCTAAATAGCCATTAAAATTTGGGATAAAGAAAAAAAACTCTGTAATGTAAAATAGATAAAATAGCTGTGAAATGGATAGTTTAACTCCAAGATCAAAGTGAAGGTTGTGAGTAGGAACTTTGGAGGCAGCAAATTAACAATTTCAAGGCCAAGTGCAAATGTAGATGTGTGTATTACACTCACACATGGGAAGTGAGCAATCCCTGACTCACCAGGTGATAGAAGTATCGATAAAAAAATGAGTTCAAGGAAATTTCATAGCTATACTTAAATTTTTTTCTTTACTTCTCATTGATGCAATTAAAAACCCCCTTGTTCACAGAAGATGTTCCAGCACAGGTATTACTGTGGCTTAGAGGTACTGCAGGATTGAAGATTATTTTATTTTACTTGAGTAATGGTCACATTCAGGAAAAGCTGTGAGGTAAAATAGAGTTTGAAGGTAGGGAAAAGGAGCACACACTGAAAGAGTTCATTGAATAAAGAAGTCTGCTGAAAACATATGAAAACATATGAAACATGAAAACATGAAAAAACATATGAAAACATATTTTTTTTAATCAGTAATACCAGCACCTCCTTAAAATTCCTGTCTGGAATGCAAGATTTAAAAAAAAATTAAATTGCAGGTATGTTTTCTCAGGTAACTAGAAGTCCCAACATCCTTCTGAACTCAGCAGGGATGGGCACCGAAAAATCCAATGGCTTAATGTAATTGTACGTCTTGAACCCTGAGAGAAGAAACAACCCAGGAAGTTTCCTCAATGGATGAGGCTTCAGCTGGTCTTTGTTCAGACATTGAACCTGGTGTGGAAAATAGCTTGAGGCTCTGCCTCTTTTTGAGGTAGCCCTGCTCTTTGACATCACGGCTGTAGGAGTAAATGTTCAATGCTCTAACTCACAGAATCCAAAATCATCTTTGTTATAGATGGGTAACATGATGATTGGCTCTTGCAATTAGGGCGTGGATATTGTCTATATGTTAAGAGAAGGTTTATTGATGTATGGTTATGTTATTGTGATTTGTTGTGTGGACATTTGTTGTGTGTTCTCGCCGTAGTCCTCTTCCCCCCGCCACATGGTTGCCACTGGACAGCCTTGGAAGTCAGGACATGTGGAAGGAGAGCTGTACCTGTGCCCTTTCGTGGGCATTTGTGAACAGGGAAGGCTTCTTGTTGGGGAGGTGTGGCATGACAACACCTGACCGCCAATCACATTGCAAGAAAGAAGCCTCCATCAATGAAGAACAAAGAAGAGTTTAACTGGCAGACTTTGGGAAGGGCCAGGGCTGCCTGATGCAACGCCAGGGGTATAAAAGGTGGAGCAGCCATTTTGCGGGCAAGCACGTGGCAGTCAGTTACGCACTTCTAGTACATTTTTTCCTTCAGTCCTTTGTTGTGTTTGTTAAGGTTTAATAAAATTTGAAAAGTGAGGGGTCATTGCTTACAATCTTGCAAATAAAAGCAGAGCATTTTCTTACAGAAAATGTAAGAAATTAGAGATTTTCTTAGTTTGTCATTGCACTTTAAAAATTAATCCAGCTCCTTAAGCTGGTTTGCACATATCAATGCGCCACTGTTAGCAATGCTCTGGTAAACAGGGTGGTTATATCAAGAATTTCTCGATCAGCTCAAAGGAAAGAAAACACAGTGGCTTGATTAGAAGTGGACGAGAGCAAAAGCCTTACTAAATGAAAAGTCTTTAAGAGGATGCCAGATGTTCCAGAAAAAGCTTGTGAGTGCTGGTACAGTCAATTTCGCATCTTATTGAAATGAATAATCAGGGGATGGCTGGCACATAAAACACATAACCAATTGAATTTTACTGCAACAAACTTTTAAAGAATTAAAGGACTAAAGCCCAACAGCCAAAACTTGTACTCTGTGGGGGGTTTCTTTTTTCTTGTCACTGCTTATTGCTTTTTGTGGAGAACTTCAATTGAATATCTTTACTTCACACTTGATAATCATGTAAATTTTCCTAATTTCTGAAACTTACATTTCCTGAATTTTTTCCTCCCTCTTTCTGATGTCTATTATGTTTCATTTGTATCTAACATCCCTCTTGACAATTCATGAGATTGTTTATATTTAATGGGAACAATTAAACAGGAATTTAGTAAAAATTTAAGGTTTTTTGGAGTTCTAAGCTCCCAAGCTGACTTTCATTTTCCTTTGCTTTAGGCTGTCTTGAGAACCTGGAGAAAGGCAGCCAAGATTAACAAAGGTTTCCCATTTTAACACTAATTAGCCATACAATTTAATGTAGCTAGAAAAAGCAAAGAGAATGCTTTGTAAGAAAATGAAGTATGGAAATACTTGAAAAACAGGACAAGTGGGGAAATACTTAAGATACAGTAAATCTTTGGATTACTTTCAATATCAAAATGACTTGTAAACAGACATTACTGGTTTGCCATTAAATTTTACCCATCAATTACTTTATACTAACAAGACTTATTTCATTTAAGCATCAGATACTAAGACAAATCTAAAGTTGTAAATTTTAATGATTTTTTTTAAGTTGTTGCATTTTGGAATTAACTTTATACATGCAGAAAGACTACCAGACCCTCAGATATTTTTACAGATTTAATAATGATTTAATAATGTACTAATAACACTCAAACTTCGGAGTACAACTGAACTTAAACTAAGGGAACTAGTTTAGAAACTAAAGAATAGAGCCTGTTCTTCTGAGATTCGTGTGGGGGAGAGTTTGGCATCTGCACTTGGTGATTGTCATTACCAAGTCCAATTTGAACTGATACTGAAAGAAGAGAGGTGCATGAGCATAACATTTGCTGATACAACCTGTGTGGTCATTTCAGCTCAAGGTCTTTTGCCTCTTCCTAACAGAATGGCACCTGGAGCATCAGGAAATCTCTATCCTCCCTTTGGGCTTTGACTGATAAGAAGGAGGGTGGGCAGGGTTTTTTTTCAAAATCCAAATCTTCCTATAACTTGAAGTTCCTGGTTTCACTCCCTGTTCCCCATCCAAGCTGTAGAAACACTGACCTGCATGGGTGAAAGGTGAAATGATTCAAACAGCTCAGCAGCAGACAAGTACTGATGGTAAACTTTTATTAACACAGGATCAAACTCTCATTAATTGTCTATCATGGATTCAGCAGTTCCACCACTGTACCACCTTTGGGACAGTGCCTCTGCTCCTTTATTTTTCCTGCGAGGATCTATTTGCACGGCAAATAGACTGACTCAGGTATCAAAAAGCACATGTACTTCACAACTGAATATAAATTATTATGTAGCAAAATATTCTGTAGCAAAGGATTGTGAAAATCCACCCTGAACCCCTGCCATGGTTCTGTGCTTTAATTCAGTATTATCTCTGAAGTGTTTGTTTGAACGTGGTTTCTCTTTCATTCTGCCTGTTGCCAACAGCCTCCTCAGGAGTTTTCAGCCAGGTCATCTGTAATTTCTGGCTGCAACAGTGCATAATTTGACACTAAAGATGTCACTTCAATTCCTGATTCTTTTAGGAAAATTATGGCAAATCAAAGTATTTGCCATTTTGTACGGTTTCTCCTGCTTGCAGTAAATATACCACATGTATGAACTGGGCTTGTATTACAGGAGAGGGAGTTGGACTAATTTAGAGCACATTTGACGATGGAACGCTGGGGCATTAACTAATAATTGAGGCTCAGAAACCAGACTCATTATGGCTATAATTCTGTCCTGCTGCTGTCTGAGTCCTACCCACCAGAGCATATTCTACACCTAATCCTCTCACTTGGTATCTCACACCTGAACCCAGCATTTCAGAAGTATTTCTGGACTACCCGGTTATGCTGTTAAAGAGATGATATTTTCCACAGTGAGGATCCTGTAATCAGTTTAAGTTATCTTTTACAAGGTAAGATGAACCACATTTACAATAGAATATTTCTATACCTTAGATTCTACACAGACCTTAAAAAAAACTGTGGCCAACTGATATTGGCTTTGTACTGGAGAAATTTAAAATTAATCTCCCTTCTTTTACCCAATTTTTGGGAGTGTTAAATTCTTGGCTGAGTTCAGCTGGTACTGGCACTGCATGCAGCTTTCTGAATGGCAAATTGAAGGGTTTAAACATTATTATAATAGACAGCCAAAATGAGATTTCAAGTGAGACTTTTTGGAACCACCAAGACCTAATACACCACAGAGAGGTGGCCTATGTGCTTCATCTCAAAGTATTGCTTTATTTTTTATTATGAACCAGTGGTTTCTCATGAGAAAACTGTGAGGTTGCTTGCTTCTTTGGGTTTTTTTTGAGAGATGTTGTTTTGTTTTTAATGACGTTCAACAATAACTGAGCCCAAAATACCCACTAATTTTAAGGGTACACATATAACACCAATAACAATAACAGAAAATAATTATTCTTATTACAGTGTTATTTTAAACTGGATATTTCAAAATGACAAGACTAGAAAAGATTCACAAAAATCCAACATCGCATAGCCTGGGTTCTAATTAAAATCCCTCCCAACCTCAAGACAATCAGGACAGGAAGTCACTATCCCTGTAGTTTCAGGATGACTGATGAAAGACTTCAGACAAACCACAGGCAGCCACTGGATCAGCTGATGTGACTTTTCTTAGAGCAGCTCAACTTTAGCCCTAATGCTCCAGTGAAAAAATATTCTATGAATTTAAAAACATCAAAAATGTCATTCCAGCTTTGCAAAGTACAGAACACAGTTTCACGCAGAGTTTGACTCCCAATTAACTGGTTTCATCCACTCTTTTGCAGCTTGTAAACAAGCTAAGAGCTGGGAAATGGGTTTTAACTTGACATGTCCATAGTGTTGATCCTCTGACTTGGTCACAAACGGCAGCACCACAAATGGATCCTAACTCTTTCTGTGTGTATGCCTGAAATGAGAGGAATAATAAGGGATCTCTCAAGATGGAAATTTTATTCACCAAGCCAAGAAAAGCTTTCACACAGATTGGGATGCTTATCATAAGAACAAGTGCTGGAAAAAGACCTCATTAAACCCTCATTTTCACTTTTAGTTTAATTAAGATTCCCTAATTAATTTCTGCCAAAACTACAAAAGAGAGTTGGTGACTTGTTAGCATTGGCCCGAGAGAGTGAAAGGGATGTATCTCTACTCATGTAAATCAGCACTGTCAGTAAGTCCTTATAGGCCTCATTCCCTAGTCATTCCAAGTAAAAAGAGCTCAGCGACAAAAGAGAGCTGGTAAAGTGCTGTAACACTCAGAAGAAAGCAGTGAGGGTGTGACCCTGTAACCTTGTAACCCTTTAACTGCAAGGTAACTGGAAATTCTGTATTTTTGCTACTTTTCTTACCCTTTTTCTGGCAATCAGCATTGTAGCTCAGTCTCAGAACTCTGAGTCTTTAAAAACAAGGGTGATGCAGTCCAGGAGGGAGGCCTGAATCTGTAAGTTTGTGCTGTGACTGTATATAAACCCCAAATCTGTGCTTCCCTTCTTGGTGACAGCTTTGCACTGAACTACATGAGGATGGTAGAACTGACTGCACTCAGGCCATGTTGTAATGACAACCTGTCTCGTGGCTGGATAGATATTTAATCCTGCATTTCATTGACCTCTCTTACATTAAATGAATGAGAAACATCAGAGGGTCTGGCCCAGTGAATATTAGTGAAGATCAGGAAGAAAGTAAATGTCAAATACTGATTAGACAAGAGCAATTGCAACAACCAAGCATCAATTTAAAGGAATAAAGTGATGGTGCAATTGAAACTACAGATGCAAAATCCAGAACCGAGAGAGGGTGCACGTGTATGGTTTTTGGAAGGAGGTGGCTGCTTCCTTTTTTAATCTAATTCAACTATAACGTAGACAATAATCACTAATATGAAAAACAAGGAATTAATTTCTTGCCTTTCTAGATGGAAGGTCTCTAAGGAAAATCTTAGCACAGTGGGAAGGCAGGTGCAGAATCAGATGGTGTTAAGCGTTTCTGAAACAGATCATGAAAGAGGTGTGAGCTGCCTTTAGAAGAGCCAATTCTCAGAGAGATACAGCAAGAGATCTTGACCACGCGTGGATAGTGAAGATTTCATGGTACTTGTAACTATCACATAATAAAAGTCAGCACTCTGGAAATATTCCATGAGGGGTAATTGATTTTGCCTCCCCAATTTTCCACTCTATGGTTCTAATTGAATACTTTTTCTTAAAATAGTGAATCTAATAAATCCTTAGAGCAAAGCATTTATTTTGTTTCATTCTTGACAATCAAGTGTTTTGTTTGCATTTGCCTCTGTAATTTAAGTCCCAGCTGCCAATAGTGAAATGATCTATAGAAATGAATAATTATTTCCCGTGTAAATACACTGTACAGTATTTCTGTCATGGAAGAGTAACCCTTATTCCAATAATAGATATGTCTCTATTTCACTGATTAGGGACAAAAAAATGCTGTATACATTTTGAAAAGGGATGGGGGGGAAGCTGAAGTGGGTTAGAGGGAGAACAGCTGACAGGAGGAATTTTTGTACGTGTGCACTGACAGAAAGCACATGCTGGAAGTTGAACGTAAATTCAACCTTGATAAAATCTACTTTCAAGCTACTAATGGTGTTTCTGAGAACTACCATACTCCATACTCCTTTTGAAAATTTTAAGTAAGAAGAGGCAGGACCAGCTAGCCTACAAGTGGAAGCAGTGTCACCATTAACTGTGAATTTGTCTGACACAGGACTTCAAGCAAAACACCTCTTATTTTCGTTTAGGTGATTTAGGGGTGCTGGTGTGTCCCTCTCATGTGTCAGCTATTCTAGTACCCCTAGGAGAGGCTATAACTGGGTTGGTACATTCTTTGTGCTAAATTATTCTATGCGTTAGTGTGCTTATAAGTGTTTCTCAGATTGTTCTTTCAGCTGTTGACTCTTTCCCCACCCTTTCCCCCAGCTCTCTGTATTCTTTTCTTCTCAAGCCATGATCATGTTCTTCAGGCTTTCAGTGAGTGTCAGCCAATCTCAGCCTAAGCAAAAGGCTTTGTGTTCCTGTCTATTTTACAACATAGTGGCAAATCAACCATCGAGAGAATAGTTTGCTGGTGAATGCTTCTGTTGGAGTATTCTGGGAAATAATTTTATTTTATGAGTAATGCTAGAGGGCATCAGACTCAGAATATACACTGTTTACTGCAAATAATTTGACAAAGACACTTCTACCAGATTGTGCATCTTCTCTAGCTAATAGGAAGGACTCTGGCACATTGAATTATTTATTTGTATGAGTAAAAATGCTGAAAAGTACACCTAATCATATGTTTTAGGTGTTTTTGGCATCAGTAGGAATGCTTCACAAATAATACCCTAAAATTACATCAATATGATGTAAAATACCTCAAGAAAGAAACACAATCCTAATTACTCTAAATAAGCTAGCAATTATGCACACTTGGAATTCATCCTGGTTTTAAAATGTGGGGAAGGGAAGGAACCTTGCAACTTCTCCTTGTGTGGAATGTGTAAGCAAGATGTTGTTAGTTGCAAAATGAGACTTGAATACAGGTATAAGCTCAAATTCAAACTTTAAAACCAAAATCCATGGGATTCACATGCAAACCTTACTTGGCTGCCAGAAAACTGTACTGTGTAGAAGAGGGGATTCAGACTCCTACCAGGCATCCAGAGGAAACCTAAGACATTGGAAAAACTA
Source organism: Alaudala cheleensis (assembly GCA_013398995.1). Taxonomy (NCBI): domain Eukaryota; kingdom Metazoa; phylum Chordata; class Aves; order Passeriformes; family Alaudidae; genus Alaudala; species Alaudala cheleensis. The sequence continues at coordinate 523,228 of VWYE01028337.1, forward strand.
TGGAGAAAGCAATTCCTATTTGCAGTTTGCTAAAAAGCTTAATTTTAATATCTTACTTAATTTAGCTTGCAGAATGAAGTCCTCTCTATGACTTGAACTCCCTTGAATCTGGAAAACTTGAGAGTAACAGTGAAAGAATAGAATTTGTGCATTAAAATCCAAGAATAGTGTTTTGCAAGCTTACTGAGAAATCCTTTTATTGTTGTGGAGCTTCTGTCAGGAAGCAATCTTCAGATGTTTGTAGCTTTAGGAGATGGAACTCCACTTTCTGTCATGGGTGCCATGGAAGTTGACAGGACTGATGGGTCTCACTGACTTTGGCCTCTAAAGGGCCATATCTCAGCTGCCCCAAAGACACTCTGGCAGTGGGCTTTCCTTGCCAGGGAAAAGAGCTGCTCTGGATGGCCACGTGTCTGTGGCTGCAAGTGGGATTCTTCCTCCTAGAACTGTGAAAGACTGAGGATTTCTCCCAGATGAAAGCTGCCAGGAGCTATGGCTCTGGCTGGCCTTGGACTCCTTGTGGCCATCTGAACTGCCCACAATTCACTGGGTTGCCCAGTGGGAGGTAAGGATTAGGGTGGTGGTAAGAGTAGTGTTTAAAAGTAGTGATTAAGGTAGTTCTAAGATCAGTGGTTAGGCAGTGGTCAGGGGTAATGGTTAGCAGTACTGGTTAGGGTAGATAAAATGGTAGCTTTTCTTATCTTTTTGTATATAGAGAAAATTATTTTTTAAATAAAATTTTATTTCCAAATACAACCCCATATCTACTGCTTTATATGCAGGATCTTAGAGAACAAGAAATTCTAAATGCAGATATATAGGGTTTGAAAATGCAAATATATTTTTTGTATGTAGAAATTAAATAATAAAGGGCTTGAAAACAGGAGAAAATATGATCTCTATGAAGGCAATAGAAATCGCTCTGTGTATTCAAAGCTTTTTTGTGTCACTGAAACGTCTGTGATCTTGGCTGGTACTTAAATCGCTGCTGCCACCTCGTGATAAGCAAGAGGCATGTGCACTATTTTTAATGACTGTAGTGTCGCTTGCAGACTAAAAGAAACCTGTGGGTACGCAGTGACTCTTTGGCTATGCATTTGCCATGGCTTTTTACATTTATGCTGCTGCCCAGTAGGGAACATCCAGTACTGTGAGTCAGAGCTTTGGTGGAGCTTTCAGTGGCTGCCGCTGCCTCCCAACCTGCCCTGGTGAATGTGCAGCATCAAGGAGCAGCTTGGGAGCACCAGGTGCAGGTCCCAGCTTTTGTGGCAGTTCTTTGACGAGATCATTCATTTCACAGCATCAGCGGGATGATGTAAATAGATATCTAAGTCGACATAGAGAATTCTGGGACTGAAGTGTCAAAATACACAAGTCTAAACAGTCTAAATAGATGTTTTGTATGTGTTAATATAAGTTAAACAGATACATGATAATAGATCTCTAAGTATAAATAGGTATTCTATATAGTAAGTGCACATAAACAGTCTAAATAGATGAGTCTATATAAATTATATATGTATTTATACCATTTTGTCTATTTTATATATTGCATATTATTATATATTTTTATATCTTATTTATATTGCATTTATTTACATGCTTATATTTATATAAAATAATTATAGGAATATATTAAAGTGTTTTGGGGAAAGATTTTGGTTTCTGGTTGCATAAATCCAGGAAGATTTATCTTTCCCAGAAGCACCAAACTGTGAAGTTTCTTTCAGATACTGTCTGGGATTTATGCAGCCAGAAACCAAAAACCCCCACATTGTCATGGAGAAAAACAAAAGCAAAAATCAGTGGAACAGGGTTGTATAAAGGTTTAAACACACAGTTTTTCTCCCACAAAACGCAACTGAACTGACTGAGATAACACACAGGTAGTTCACTGGATTCTCTGGTTATTATTAAGTCTTGCCAGATATATTTGATTAGGTTAAATTGCAGTGAATCTGTACAAAAAACCTGAAGCCATGAAGCACAACAAGCTGTCTGCAAAACCTCGTGGACTTCATGTGTCCCTGCCTGTACCTGTTCAGGCACACCACCTGCTGTGGTGTCAGTGCTTCCCGTCGGGCAAGGGCATGACAGATCCAAAGAGATGGAGCTGAACATCATGGAAGCATTTTGAAGCAGTTGGACAGTACCAAGGCAGAGCTGCTTAGAGATGGCAGGTAGAAACGAAAGCCCTCACAGCTAAAGATTTCTGACCACAACACTTTTCCAGCAGCTGTCCTCAATCATTCCTGCTGTTTGCAGGGAGTAAAAAAATCACTCTGGGAATTTGCTTCTGGTAACAGCGATCCATTTCCTAATGGGAGTCAATCGAGTGAGAAATGAGGATGCTGCAGATGGAGTGATGGGAATGGGGAGTCTGTAGTGAAAATTGTCAGGTGAGTATCCTGATGTGCCTGTTCTAATGCTGTGCTGGCACTGAGTGACCTCATTCTGGTGTGAACTGTCTTGAAATGTGTGCTGGAAATACAATAAAATTCATCTGGGTAGCTTTGTGTTCTTTTCATGTAGGCTTTTATGCACTTGGAAAAAAATTTTGGGATCTAGCAATGAATTCGGTGAATTGTCCCAGCCAGAGACCTTTTTGTTGACTTAAAAGTAACTTTTAAACCCCAGAACCACAGGGTTTGTAGCATTTTACAATAGCAGTGTGAGACCCAATGTATTACCTCATTCAGCGACACAGCTGCCACAAGGGCTGGGTCAGCTAGGACAGACCTTGCTGTCATGTGTTTTCCTCTCTTGGAGGAGGCTTTACCTTGTAGGTTATACTGAGGTTGTGAATTACAATCCAGAGCATATTCAGACTCCTGGTGCTTCAGGCTGTGGTGTTTGGTGTGCAGAACACACTCCAATGTGTCTAACTGGGGTTTGAAAGCACATTTCTAGAGTTACTCAGACTGGGAAAAGGCCAAAGAGGGAGGTGGGAAGGGCTTACTCCCGGGCCTGGACACCCTCAAGGCTAGGGATGATTTTTAAATACTTCTTGTCTTGTGCTTCCCAGCCCAGGGTTAAACTTGGTGTTCCCTGAATTGGATGTGTACTAAGGGTGCTTTAAGGATCATTGCAAGCATAGCACTGGAAAAGTAAGGAATAATCAAAAAATGAGATCAGCAAGTGGGAGGAAGCAGAAAAGACTATTTTTCAATTTGACCTTGGGTTCCAGTTCCTCATGGTGGGTCTGTCGTGCCCAAAGTACAACGGCAATTAATCCTGGAGTACTTGTTTATTCATGTCTTGAGCTTGGAAGAGACACACTGGACATGGAATTCCAGGGAAGCTGCACTTGCAGTCATGGCTGGAGTGAGAAGCAGTGGAAACAACTTGCTGTCTGCTTATTCTACACCTTCAGCTCAGTTTTCTGGGGGCCCAGGGGCCCATCACACATCACCTTTTCTTTTTCCAAGGCCTTTGCTGAAGTGTTTCTATGTCGCTGTGGTGTTGGAGACAGGGACGTGACATTAACAGACTGAGTTCATGCAGTGAGAGCCACCTTTATTGTCCAGCAGCTCCTTTTATGGAGCTTTCAAATTTCCCATGCTTACAGACATGATTGGTTAAGGGTCTTAACCCTGCCTAGCTCACTGGCCAATGATAAGGGTGTATCTGTGCTTCACAGGGGTTGGCTGAGGTCCTCTGGGTTTGAATCCGACCTATCGTTATCATGTCTAGGAACTTGTTTACTTCGAGCTGGGCTGGTTGAGCTGATATCTGTTAAACGAAATCATCTGTGCATCTGTAGGCCAGTTATATCTGTCACATTTCTAAATGTGGCAGTGAGATTTTACATATTCATTTTTGTTTCAGGAATTGTGTCTAAATGTACAGTGTGTGACTTATCAGTTTCCATGAGAGGATAATTGCAGTGGAAGAAGGCAATTGAAGCCAAGACCCTGGATTAGGATGCCCCAGTTCCCTGCCAAGAGCATGTTACAAAACAGTAAAAAAAAAAAAAAGTTGACAGAATCAAAATATCTCAACAGACTGGAAGTAGCACAGAAGATAAACAAAAGATAATGACTATATCATCAACTCCAAACATCATCTCTGGCATGGTCGGAGACACCTGGTCCAGAAAACGCTGATAAGACAACCTACGAATGAGCACCAAATTAGCATTGGTGACAAAGAAATCTGTAACCAACAGGAAACCAAATACTAAGAATGGTGTGACCTAGGACCAATGAACATTCAACAAATTAATTTCTAGGGGTTTTGACTGTATAAAGTTTAGGAAAAATCTGGAGAGACGGAAGAGAGGCAGGAGGAAGACGAGGGATAGAGCAGAAGGAGGAGGAGCGGGAGCAGCAAGAGAATCAATCACCTATGACACATGGGTCACCACATGTGAATACCACCCTCTGTATGTGCAGCCCCTTGGCCTTGGGAGCATCGTCCCCACCCACATCCTGCTGATGACCAGGGAGAGGGAGCTCGCCCCAAACCTCCTGAGTGGCTTTTTTTGAAGTAGGAACAAATATTTAGAGTTCACACAAAATATAATTGGGGCTCCCTGTTTTGTTTTTCTGTAGGGGTAGGGCAGCATGGTATTTGGCTCTTGCAGAACGCCAAAGCTGAGCTGCAAATGTGCTTTGGGGGAACACTGGGGGGCCCCCAGGAGCTGTTTTTGAGGGGTGCTGGTGATGGCTGCTGGAAGAGCCATGGCATGGAGCAGGGGTATGCAGGTCGCCCCAATTGAGGGGGTTGGGCTTCCTGGGTGGGGCCCTCAATGCTCTGCCTTGGGGCCTTGTGGAGACTGTGCAGGGTTGGCAGGGAAGGGGGAGCACCAGTTTTGGGGAGCCCCAAGGAGTGCTGCGATAGAGGGGAACCCCAGGACCTCTGAAATGGTGAGAATGGAGAGGGGCAATAGCAGAGCAGGAGGACCTCTGGCAGCCTGGAAGAGGGAGTCCCAGGACCCTGAAATGGGGATCTGCAGAGGGCCAACCCCCAAGGAGCCCCAGCAGCCTGGAGAGAGAGAGGGGGGAGAAGAGATCACTTGGACCCCCAAAACTCTTGACTTCCCTTAAGTGGGACCCCAGTGAAGAGCCCCAGAACCCCAATGTAGGAACCTAGGCACTGGGGGCCCCTGGCATTTCTGGGACCTCTAGTAGCCTGGGGATGGTGGGGACACAGGAGATGGGAGATCCCAAATACACACAGGACACCCAGCAACTTTGATAGGGGGAACACCAGAACCCCAAAGTGAAGGGACCAGAGTATGGGAGAATAGATGGAAGGCAGAGCAGGAAGCACAACTGAGCTTGTGGAGCAAGATGTTCTAGCCTTAGTGGGATACAGGCCATGGGATAAGCGACCACAGATATGAGAAGAACTGGGAAAGTACAGCATATGCAGATATCAAGGTTTTTGAAACCATGTAGTTTTGTAAAGCTGCCAAGTAACACAAACAATGGGCTAATTCTGTAACTAGTGGGAAATTTTTGCTTAAGGATGTGACTGCTTGAGTTGTAACTGCTTAGGCAGTCTATAAGACTGAACTCAGAGGAAAAAAACTACTTCAACCCCTTTTTTGCTTGGACTTCCATAACTTCAGCTCAGATTCTGACTTCTTTTTTCTCAGGCCCTTGATTTCTTTTTGCTTGGGCTGCTTGCTTGGACTACTTATTACACCTCTCCTTTGAAGTCCCATCTCTCAGTCGCGCAGCAATCGGTGCTTCCATGTGAGGAAGCAAAGATCCACCTGTGCAGCAGCTGGCAAACCCCCGGAGCTGAAGTGCTGCTGAAAGAAGGAGGATCAGGCGTCACATAATCCCTTGGGAGGATTGCGAGGTGAGCCGGGGAAAGGAAACATGGGTCAGGGAATGTCTGCTCAGGAGAGAGATGCTTTTCTGCTTATGTTTGAGCTGCTTAAGAAACATAGCAAGTCCTTGCCCTCTCATGACTTAAAACTTTATTGAAGTGGGCAGCTGCTGAGGGAAAAAATGTCACTCTGTCTACTATCTTTACAAAAGACTTTTGGGATGGTATGGGGTAAAATTATGAGACCATGCTATGAAGGGGAATAAGGTGGTGGCTGAGATGCTCCCTGCTTGGAGGGTGATTTATGAGACTATGGAAAAACAGGAACAGTCTCAAGCTGTGGGTAATGATCCAGTATGACTGGCAGACTCACTTAAGGCTATAAATCCTTTTATACAGCCATCCACTCCTCCTCCCCCACCAGAGGTGAAAGAAAGATACTGAGCACTGCAATCTTTTTTTTTTGCACCGACCACTGCCCCAGGAGTACAGCTGGGAGAGGGGAGGATGAAGAAGATCCCTTTGATCCTGGTCCCATAGACTCTGATGATGAGCCAGACCTGTTTCCCCAAGACCCTCACGATAACTGTGTTCATTTAAAAAGGGAAGCCTTACTTGTGGGAGACTTGGAAATGGCTGATAAGATCACAGCCGTGGTCATATATCACAGCAGTAAGCAGTGTAATCCTCATTAGAGGCAGCTGTCTTCTCAGGAGGTAAAAGAATTACAGCAGACAGGGACCAAGAACAGCATTGGGTCCCAGTATTTTGGGAGTATGTTGAGCTCCATACTTTCTGCATGTTTTATGATACCCTATGGCCCTAGATCCCTTGCAGAGCTGATACTGACCTCTACATAGGTACTTTGTGGAAAGCAGAATAGAAAAAGTGTTTGAGGGCACTTCTTTTGACTAATGTGGGGCACAAGAATCAAGCTTTAGCTGCTTTAACATTGGATTGCCTTGCAGGAGAGGGACTGTACACAGACCCTTCTAATCAGGTTCGCAAATGCCTAAGAGAAACCCTTAAGGTGATAAGAGACACTACAAGAAGAGCATATTTCAAAGTCCCTGATGCAAAGATGCCTCAGAAAGTTGCTACAAACATAATACAAGAGGCACAAGAGCCTTTAATGCAATTTATTGATAAACTGAAGGAAACCCTAGAATGGCAAATAGACAATGTGCAAGCCCAGGGAATTTTAATTTTAAAACTCGCTGTTAACAATACAAACAGGAACTGTATAAAGTTGCTTAAATCGGTGCCTAATTGAAATCTAACCCTAGTAGAAATGATAGAAACTTGTAATTTTATTAGTACACTAAAACATACATCTGACACCGTGGCTACAGGAATGGCTGCAGCTTTTGCAGCCCTTAAAGGCCACTCAAAGGAACAAAAACATGCTTTAGTTGTATAAAATCTGGCCATCTGAAAAAGGACGTTTTGCTCCCACTTTGCTTGAAACAGGGCCAAAGCAAAGGCTCCTAGCATATGTCCCCAGTGTCACAAAGGGAGACATTTCACTAACCAATGCCATTCTAAGTATGATTTTGAAAGTTGTCCAATCAGGGAAACCGGAGTCAGAGCGTGGCTCAGGGACATGCTCAGACACAAGTGCCCCATCTGACACAACAAGTACTGAGATAAATAAGATCCCAGCTAAGATCCCAGATTGGAATATTATGTTGAAATGTCTAACTGTGTNAGGGAACACCAGAACCCCAAAGTGAAGGGACCAGAGTATGGGAGAATAGATGGAAGGCAGAGCAGGAAGCACAACTGAGCTTGTGGAGCAAGATGTTCTAGCCTTAGTGGGATACAGGCCATGGGATAAGCGACCACAGATATGAGAAGAACTGGGAAAGTACAGCATATGCAGATATCAAGGTTGTTGAAACCATGTAGTTTTGTAAAGCTGCCAAGTAACACAAACAATGGGCTAATTCTGTAACTAGTGGGAAATTTTTGCTTAAGGATGTGACTGCTTGAGTTGTAACTGCTTAGGCAGTCTATAAGACTGAACTCAGAGGAAAAAAACTACTTCAACCCCTTTTTTGCTTGGACTTCCATAACTTCAGCTCAGATTCTGACTTCTTTTTTCTCAGGCCCTTGATTTCTTTTTGCTTGGGCTGCTTGCTTGGACTACTTATTACACCTCTCCTTTGAAGTCCCATCTCTCAGTCGCGCAGCAATCGGTGCTTCCATGTGAGGAAGCAAAGATCCACCTGTGCAGCAGCTGGCAAACCCCCGGAGCTGAAGTGCTGCTGAAAGAAGGAGGATCAGGCGTCACATAATCCCTTGGGAGGATTGCGAGGTGAGCCGGGGAAAGGAAACATGGGTCAGGGAATGTCTGCTCAGGAGAGAGATGCTTTTCTGCTTATGTTTGAGCTGCTTAAGAAACATAGCAAGTCCTTGCCCTCTCATGACTTAAAACTTTATTGAAGTGGGCAGCTGCTGAGGGAAAAAATGTCACTCTGTCTACTATCTTTACAAAAGACTTTTGGGATGGTATGGGGTAAAATTATGAGACCATGCTATGAAGGGGAATAAGGTGGTGGCTGAGATGCTCCCTGCTTGGAGGGTGATTTATGAGACTATGGAAAAACAGGAACAGTCTCAAGCTGTGGGTAATGATCCAGTATGACTGGCAGACTCACTTAAGGCTATAAATCCTTTTATACAGCCATCCACTCCTCCTCCCCCACCAGAGGTGAAAGAAAGATACTGAGCACTGCAATCTTTTTTTTTTGCACCGACCACTGCCCCAGGAGTACAGCTGGGAGAGGGGAGGATGAAGAAGATCCCTTTGATCCTGGTCCCATAGACTCTGATGATGAGCCAGACCTGTTTCCCCAAGACCCTCACGATAACTGTGTTCATTTAAAAAGGGAAGCCTTACTTGTGGGAGACTTGGAAATGGCTGATAAGATCACAGCCGTGGTCATATATCACAGCAGTAAGCAGTGTAATCCTCATTAGAGGCAGCTGTCTTCTCAGGAGGTAAAAGAATTACAGCAGACAGGGACCAAGAACAGCATTGGGTCCCAGTATTTTGGGAGTATGTTGAGCTCCATACTTTCTGCATGTTTTATGATACCCTATGGCCCTAGATCCCTTGCAGAGCTGATACTGACCTCTACATAGGTACTTTGTGGAAAGCAGAATAGAAAAAGTGTTTGAGGGCACTTCTTTTGACTAATGTGGGGCACAAGAATCAAGCTTTAGCTGCTTTAACATTGGATTGCCTTGCAGGAGAGGGACTGTACACAGACCCTTCTAATCAGGTTCGCAAATGCCTAAGAGAAACCCTTAAGGTGATAAGAGACACTACAAGAAGAGCATATTTCAAAGTCCCTGATGCAAAGATGCCTCAGAAAGTTGCTACAAACATAATACAAGAGGCACAAGAGCCTTTAATGCAATTTATTGATAAACTGAAGGAAACCCTAGAATGGCAAATAGACAATGTGCAAGCCCAGGGAATTTTAATTTTAAAACTCGCTGTTAACAATACAAACAGGAACTGTATAAAGTTGCTTAAATCGGTGCCTAATTGAAATCTAACCCTAGTAGAAATGATAGAAACTTGTAATTTTATTAGTACACTAAAACATACATCTGACACCGTGGCTACAGGAATGGCTGCAGCTTTTGCAGCCCTTAAAGGCCACTCAAAGGAACAAAAACATGCTTTAGTTGTATAAAATCTGGCCATCTGAAAAAGGACGTTTTGCTCCCACTTTGCTTGAAACAGGGCCAAAGCAAAGGCTCCTAGCATATGTCCCCAGTGTCACAAAGGGAGACATTTCACTAACCAATGCCATTCTAAGTATGATTTTGAAAGTTGTCCAATCAGGGAAACCGGAGTCAGAGCGTGGCTCAGGGACATGCTCAGACACAAGTGCCCCATCTGACACAACAAGTACTGAGATAAATAAGATCCCAGCTAAGATCCCAGATTGGAATATTATGTTGAAATGTCTAACTGTGTATGTTAAAGGTTTTTAAGGGGGCTGGACGGTACCAGGTTGTTTTTCTGTTCCAGGTTTTTCTGTACCCCAAGTTCTTTTTGTACCTCAGTTTTGAAATCTGTACCCCAGTTCTAAGAACCCCCCCCTGGGCACGGCACGGGAGGCCCCCGCCCGCGGGACCGGCTGTCTCCCCTCCTGCCCTCTCCGGCTCCTGCCCAGACCCGGCGAGGGCCGGGTCCCGGGTTCCCTCCCTGCTCCCCGCTCGCCCTGCCGGTCCCTGCCCTCTCCGGCTCCTGCCCGGACCAGGTGGGGGCCGGGTCCCGGGTTCCCTCCTCGCTCCCCACTCGCCCCATCGGTCCCTGCCTACCGCCTCCTGCCCGGACCAGGTGGGGGCCGGGTCCCAGGTTCCCTCCCCACTCCCCGCTCACCCCGCCAGTACACTGGACTGCTGGTTCACGCCCCCAGGTGTCTGTAGCCGCCTTGGGGCTGCGTGGAGCTCTGGTCTTGCTGTCTCGAAGTCCCCACGTGGTCTCTGCCGCTCCAGCCGCTCCCGCCCCTTCCGTCGAGTGGAAGTCACCCCCCATTTCCGCCTCCCTCTCTGCCTATAGACCACGGTATGCAAATAATCAGAGCTCCCAAGTGCCCCTCTACACCTGGAAGTGTGATCCAGAGCGAAAAACTTTAACTACAACAAGCCTAATCAAAACTAAAGAATATAAAGAGTACCATCATACAGACAGGGCCCCAGTATCTGTATAGATACT
>VWYE01028337.1:533768-544937 GCA_013398995.1 Alaudala cheleensis
CACTGGACTGCTGGTTCACGCCCCCAGGTGTCTGTAGCCGCCTTGGGGCTGCGTGGAGCTCTGGTCTTGCTGTCTCGAAGTCCCCACGTGGTCTCTGCCGCTCCAGCCGCTCCCGCCCCTTCCGTCGAGTGGAAGTCACCCCCCATTTCCGCCTCCCTCTCTGCCTATAGACCACGGTATGCAAATAATCAGAGCTCCCAAGTGCCCCTCTACACCTGGAAGTGTGATCCAGAGCGAAAAACTTTAACTACAACAAGCCTAATCAAAACTAAAGAATATAAAGAGTACCATCATACAGACAGGGCCCCAGTATCTGTATTGATACTACCGGCCCCCACACCCTCCATCTCGCCATGACTTCAAAAGAACCCAATAAAGCTGACAACGCTAGACCAGCCGAGCCCATACCAAGATCCTACAGCTCCCGTGAGGTTGGACTCCCAGACCTATGCTGCAGGGCAGGTCTGAAACACCTCCTCCCTGGCTGAGCAGTGGCGTAGGCACAATCCCTAGACCCCTCGAGCCATCTGCTTTTTAATAAAGGCTTATAGAGGAGTAAAATCTCTTCTCCTGCCCTATTTATTTATATTAAGTACCACAGCAGATGCCTCAGCAGGAATCACCTCAAGTCTTCACCCAGCAACTTGAGGCAGTACCAGACTTGACCTGGCAACCTTCAATACAGTAATGTTACTTAACTCTTCATTTACTCCCTACAGGAATTTTTAGACTACCAGACCCCATTTCTCAAGCTAAATGGCCTCTCTCTGGGGCCCCCACAGAAGTACTCCAACCCCTTACAGGGACTGGGGGAAACAGCTGTAGTTGTCAGAGCTGGCGCCGGATTCAAGTGGTAGGGCCAGAGAGTCACACAGCTTCTGTAAAGCCATTTATTTTGCCTGTACCCATGGTATTACGGAGGCAAAATATGCTTCTTCAAGAAGATCTCAAAATTCAGTCGGATTTCTAATAGGGGCCACTGAGGTGCCCAACACCCTGAAATTGATCTAATAAACTGATTGCCCTGTCTGGGTAGATCAATAGCCCCTGACACTAATCAAAGTGCATGCATGACTGAATTTATCCAAAAACAACTTCAAAAGAGACACATAGTCCCCTCTACCAGCCCCTAAAATTCACCTGTATTTGTTATGAAGAAGCAAACTGGCAAATGGCATGTCCCACAGGACCTCCAAAAAATTAATGCTGTTATGGTAAATATGAGAGCCCTGCAACCTAGTCTCCTGTCCCCTTCCATGATTCCTCAAGCCTGGCATTTAACAGTCATTAATTGAAAAGACTGCCTTTTTAACACCCCTTTACATCCTGATGATGCTCCTAAATTTGCCTTTTCTGTTCCAAGCACTAACATGCAAGCACTCTTGCAAAGATACCACTAAGTTGTTTTACCTCAAGGAATGAAAAACATCCCTCCTATCTGCAAGTGGTTTGTTGTAATAGGCAGTTCCATTCACCAAAAAATAGCTAGTGTTCTTTTGTACCACTATATAGATGATACCCTTGTAACGGCACAGAAGCAAGAGGTGATAAAGACTTTTTCATTACTGCTGTAACTCAAGCAAAACTTTGTGTTGCTTCTAAAAAATTCAGTGTCAACCCCCTTAGAAATCCTTAGCTGGTGCATCAGGTTCAAACTATTTCCCCTCAGCCTTTGTAAATTCAAACAAACATTCATTTGCTACAGGACGTTTAAAAGCTTTTGAGGACAATTGAGTTAGTCCTTTACTGGAATTTCAAACATAGATCTGAGTCCCTAGTTTGCACTGCTCAAAGGGGAACCAGACCTCCTGTTGCCTAGGCAGCTCACATCAGAAGCTTGCCAAGCATTGCAGCAAGTAGCTGATGCCATCTAAAATCAACAAGCAGCCCCAATGGGCTCTTGAGCTACCTTTTTTCCTAATAATTCCAAAACTGGCTCAACAACCTCATGCTTTGATTTACCAATAGGATCCTAAACGGCCAGATCCTTTGTTATTTATTGAATAGATTTTTTTGCCACAACAAAGGATTAAAGCTATAAGCACAAAAGGATTGCATTTCTTACTATCAGAGCACAACAGAGGTTGATTTCATATGGTAGTGTGGAGTTTGAGTCAAGGTTTGCCCATTACTACTGTTTACTTACAAATAGTTTTACAACAATCAGAAACATTTCAAATGGCATTCACTAACTTCACAAGGCAACTGTCTATGCATCCCCCAAGGCACAAGTTGCTGACTGCTAAATTTAAACTTTTCATGAAACCTACACAAAGTGAAATCCTTTTGCAAACTTTAACTGTTTTTACAGATGGCTCTAGCTGCACTCACAAATCACTAATGCTCTAGTGGGTCGCAAATTTTAATCAATAAAATTCAAACATTTCTACCGTTTCAAGTTCTGCTTCGATCATTAAATTAGCAGCTGTTATACAAACCTTTAGGTGATTTTCTACCCCTTTAAATTTAATTACAAATTCTACATATGTTGCAAGAATTGAGAGAGCTAAAGCTGCCGTTTTAAGAAATGTGCCTAGCAAAATCCTTTTTTATTACCTACAGCTTGTTTTTCTTTTAGATGTTAAGCAACACACTTATTTTGTGATACATATTAAGTCCCGCACTATTTTACCTAGTTTTATAGCAGAAAGTAACTGTCAAGCAAACCTACTCTAACTGTTCAATAAGTCTTATTAGACCGTTTTGCTCAGGCTTAATTTTTTCCATCAGAATGCTGCTACATTAGCATGCTTCTTTGACTTGACTAGCTGTCAAGCATCCAGCATTGTAGCTGTGTGCACAGACTGTCAAAGACATTCCTTTCCCTTTGTTGCTAAAGGAGCTAACCCTCGAGGGCTTCAAAGCCTTCAATTATGGCAAACAGATGTCACAAAATTTGCTGAATTTAGTGAATTCAAATATATTCATTCTTCTATAAATACTTTTTCAAGCACCTTATTTGCATTCTATCATACCAAGGAGTCAGCAAAAGATGTTTGCCGTCCTTTTGCCAGTACTTTTGCAGTCTTAGGTATTTCCTTAGAAATTAAAACAAACAATAGCCCAGGGTACACTTCCCAGAGAGTTACAAATTTTTTTGCACTCTGGGGAGTAGAGTAACACACAAAACTAGTATTCCTCATTCCTCCACAAGTCAATCCATAACCAAACAAGCTCATGGCACACTCAAGCATCTTTTATTAAAACAAAGAGGGGAAATGGGGAGCACACCCCTTGCTGAACATTTACCGAAGGCATTGCATGTTTTTAATTTTTTTTAACTGCTCCTTGATGGATCCTAATCCTCCAATTGTTAGACATTTCAGTAGTAGTCTGCAATTACAGCCCAAATAGAAACCCTCGGTGTTGGTAAGGGATACAAAGACAGGTAAAATTGCAGGACTTTATCCTCTTGTTACATAGAGTTGAGGTTACTATTGGTTTTTTTTATGATTGTTTCCACTGAAGCTGAATAGAGGTGCATTCTGGCAGGAATGTGAAACCATTCTGAGAATCCTTGGCAAGACTACCTGAAGATCCAGCCCTGACATTGACCTCTGAGGCTTCATGATTTCACCCTCTGAAGATACCTATAAGAAGAGCCTCAACAGCAACTGCATGAGAACTTACAGACTTATGTCCTTGGGAAGATGGTTTAGGTTACCTAGAGGTGTTAAGGTCACCAAGATTAAGTTGTCCACTTTAGGAGAACCAGTGAACCACACCTCCAGAGGTGGTCCATAGAGTGCCCAATTTCCTTTTAAAGAATCTGTCCTTGCTTTAAATTAGAAATACACTAATCCTAGCCAAATAGTCGCTACTTTTGAGGGAGAACCTAGTGCAAGAATCCTACTTTATTTTCCCTGCTTAATTTGTCATACCAAGCACTACCAGGCTTAGGTTAAATGTAAATGTGTTAAATGTGAGGAGTTCTGGTATTGTGCATCTCATAAAAAGTGATCTGCCTGTTTTTACTAGCACAGCTTAGCCTATTAACTATCCCAAAATGAAATATTAGGTAACCCTAGCAAACCTAATAAGAAAAGATAAGCTATGCTTAGTTACTGTATCCCCTGAAAATTCATTTACAACTTGTCCAGTCAGGTTGCCAGTAGATGTTATGCCAATACCAAAAGCTGCTACTTGCGCTAAAGAGCACGTAAAAAATCCTGCTGAGGCATAGGACCAATAGACTCCTTACCTTCCTAAAGTATCCTTAGACCCTCAGGAATCAGAGTTTCTTAGCTCTGTAAAAATAGATTTCTGTGTTAAGTTTAATTATATACAGAAAGATCAGCCAAAAGTGTGAGATGTTTCTCCCTATCACCCTATGTATAAAAATCAAAATTTTTAGTGCAATTGTACAGCATTCAGAGTTTCCAAGTCCAGTAATACTACCTTAAGATTGCCACCAAGAGTGTTTTTAGTTTGTGGGGATTGAGCCTGGGCAGCTATCCCCTCATACATCAAAAGAGGTTCCTATAGTTTAGAATGACTGTCTGTACTGACCCCTAATACATCTATGATTTTTCAGCACAGATATCCTCACAGAGTGAGGTGCAGTTTGCGTACATTCAACAAAGACTGCGAGAACCAGCTTGATTTTCAGTCTAAAGAGCAGCCCTAGGCAGCATCGTTTTTTACCCCAAGAGTAGCTGCAGAGAAGACTTTAAAATTGTGAAACAAATTAAGTTGTTATCTNGATGTTTGCCGTCCTTTTGCCAGTACTTTTGCAGTCTTAGGTATTTCCTTAGAAATTAAAACAAACAATAGCCCAGGGTACACTTCCCAGAGAGTTACAAATTTTTTTGCACTCTGGGGAGTAGAGTAACACACAAAACTAGTATTCCTCATTCCTCCACAAGTCAATCCATAACCAAACAAGCTCATGGCACACTCAAGCATCTTTTATTAAAACAAAGAGGGGAAATGGGGAGCACACCCCTTGCTGAACATTTACCGAAGGCATTGCATGTTTTTAATTTTTTTTAACTGCTCCTTGATGGATCCTAATCCTCCAATTGTTAGACATTTCAGTAGTAGTCTGCAATTACAGCCCAAATAGAAACCCTCGGTGTTGGTAAGGGATACAAAGACAGGTAAAATTGCAGGACTTTATCCTCTTGTTACATAGAGTTGAGGTTACTATTGGTTTTTTTTATGATTGTTTCCACTGAAGCTGAATAGAGGTGCATTCTGGCAGGAATGTGAAACCATTCTGAGAATCCTTGGCAAGACTACCTGAAGATCCAGCCCTGACATTGACCTCTGAGGCTTCATGATTTCACCCTCTGAAGATACCTATAAGAAGAGCCTCAACAGCAACTGCATGAGAACTTACAGACTTATGTCCTTGGGAAGATGGTTTAGGTTACCTAGAGGTGTTAAGGTCACCAAGATTAAGTTGTCCACTTTAGGAGAACCAGTGAACCACACCTCCAGAGGTGGTCCATAGAGTGCCCAATTTCCTTTTAAAGAATCTGTCCTTGCTTTAAATTAGAAATACACTAATCCTAGCCAAATAGTCGCTACTTTTGAGGGAGAACCTAGTGCAAGAATCCTACTTTATTTTCCCTGCTTAATTTGTCATACCAAGCACTACCAGGCTTAGGTTAAATGTAAATGTGTTAAATGTGAGGAGTTCTGGTATTGTGCATCTCATAAAAAGTGATCTGCCTGTTTTTACTAGCACAGCTTAGCCTATTAACTATCCCAAAATGAAATATTAGGTAACCCTAGCAAACCTAATAAGAAAAGATAAGCTATGCTTAGTTACTGTATCCCCTGAAAATTCATTTACAACTTGTCCAGTCAGGTTGCCAGTAGATGTTATGCCAATACCAAAAGCTGCTACTTGCGCTAAAGAGCACGTAAAAAATCCTGCTGAGGCATAGGACCAATAGACTCCTTACCTTCCTAAAGTATCCTTAGACCCTCAGGAATCAGAGTTTCTTAGCTCTGTAAAAATAGATTTCTGTGTTAAGTTTAATTATATACAGAAAGATCAGCCAAAAGTGTGAGATGTTTCTCCCTATCACCCTATGTATAAAAATCAAAATTTTTAGTGCAATTGTACAGCATTCAGAGTTTCCAAGTCCAGTAATACTACCTTAAGATTGCCACCAAGAGTGTTTTTAGTTTGTGGGGATTGAGCCTGGGCAGCTATCCCCTCATACATCAAAAGAGGTTCCTATAGTTTAGAATGACTGTCTGTACTGACCCCTAATACATCTATGATTTTTCAGCACAGATATCCTCACAGAGTGAGGTGCAGTTTGCGTACATTCAACAAAGACTGCGAGAACCAGCTTGATTTTCAGTCTAAAGAGCAGCCCTAGGCAGCATCGTTTTTTACCCCAAGAGTAGCTGCAGAGAAGACTTTAAAATTGTGAAACAAATTAAGTTGTTATCTGACTAAACAGACTAATGCTACTTCCTTAGCTTTAGCAAACTGCTGACTACTGCTGACTCTCAGACATACTACTTTACAAAATAGAGCTGCAATGAACTTTTTGTTTTTGGCACAAGGCCACAGATGTGAAGATTTTGCTAGAATGTGTTGTATGAATCTATCTGACCATTATCAATCTATTCACACTGGCATTCAAGCACTAAGAGACAGCGTAAGTAAATTGCAAGTTAATAATAGCTTAGATTAGTTGAGACAGTTTTTAAGAGATTAAGGGCTTAGTGGCTAAATAAAGAACTTAGTTAAAGTAGCTGTTCATGATTCAGGTATTATTTTGTACATACTTATTGTAGTGCCTTATATTTTATAATGCTTACAAAGATTAATCAACAAATCAAAAAACCCCATTTTATTAGTGAAAATTTTATTAGTGAGAGGAAATAAATTACTTCAACCCCTTTTTTGCTTGGACTTCAATAACGCCAACTCAGACTCCGACTTCATTTTGTTCAGGCCTTTGATTTCTTTTTGCTTGGGCTACTTGCTTGGACTACCTTGTGAAGGCCCTTGAACCTATCAGGGGATCTTCCAGGGCAATCTGCCATAGGCTCTGAGAATGCCTTATCACTTAGGGTGAGCAAAAAGGCTTCCCCCACGGTGCTCTGCAGCACTGTGTTAATCTACCTCAGTTCTGTTCTTCCCATTGGCCCACTGGCCTTGCCCACCTTTATTGTTCATGTATGTTCCAGTTCTAGAGAGTTCTACTTTCCCTGTTTCCCTATTGGTTGTTGCCCTTTGCCCCGCCCTTACACTGCCCCTGTGCCCTCCGACCACTGGCCCTTGGTGCCCTGCTCCACCCCCACTTGACCTTGTACTTAAACCTGAACCCTCCATTACCCTTGTCGTTTGTGCCTGCACTCCTTTGACGTGAGTCTGCAATAAACCCTGCTGGAACTCTAGAGAGAAGGCCCTTCCTGCCTTTCATTTCCCTGGACTATCCGTGGTGTGTGTGCATGGACTTGAGTGATTATTTGTGTGCCTGTTCAAGTGGCTTCTTGAGGAGATGCTTTTGGGAGGATAGTGACATCTCACCATCCATTCCATGCCACTACAACAGCCCTCCTTTCAAGTCCCATCTCTCAGTTACGCAGCACCAAACAAGGGAATACCTGGTGGAGTTTTTTTCTCTCCTGGGAGAGCTTAGTGGTCTGGAGTTTTTTATGGACACCTTACACCCTGTGACTTCTAGAAATGGACTTGGGCAGGAGGAACCCCCAACCCTGCAGGAGAAATGGACCTCTGTACACCGAACCAATATGGTTTCGCAGAAGCTGTTTATTGTTTACAATAAGCAACAGTTATAGATTTTAGCATAGCATATTCACACACACACACACACACACATTATTTGATTGGATCCTCAGCCTGTCCATGAGGCTGGCACCCACCCCTCAGGGCACCCAATTGGTCAGAATCCATCCCCATACCGAGCCCACTTCTATCTGAAATTTGCATTCTCCATGGTCAGTTCCCAGGCCTCTTGTTGTTATTTTAGTCCTGTTTTTTCACTCAGCGGCCTTGATGGATTCCTGAGGTTTGAATAACAAAACTGCAAGTGTTCTGATAAGACCACAAGGAGTTTGGATGGTACAAAGAATGACTTAACTCATGCAAATACAGTGCTACACAACCCAATATCTTCACACCTTGCTTTCCCCTCAAAACAGGATTTGTCATTCCTAAACCTCGTCCAGATGGAGGAGGAGACTGTGATGAAGATGAAGATGCCCTAGGACAGGCAGGCAAGTGAGGAGGAAGTTGCTGCTGCTTTCCCCCTCTCTTCTCCTCTCAGCTCATTAGGCCTTGCCCAGGGAACAAGGTCTTTTGAAAAGAAATTTCAATTCCCTTTCTTCTGGGAAAAGGTAAAAAAATTATATTAAAATCATATAAAATTATATTAAAAGTAAAAATTATATTAAAATTATAGAAAAGGTTAAAAAAAAAAAGAGGTAAAAAAATTATATAAAAATTTTAGAAGTTGTATCTTTTCCAGTACCAGGAGTCCCAGTTGCCCTAAGCAGGTCCCAAGAAAGAGGAGATGCTCAAAAACCCCAAAGTAGGGAACACAGGGAGAGAAGACCCCTGCATTTCCCGGGACCCCAGACACCCCAGAGAGAGCAGGGATGCTGGAGAAGGGGGACACCCAGCAGGCCAGACAAAGAACAATCCAAAAATCCAAAGTGGAGAAAACAAAGAGAGAAACTCCTGGGATGGTTATTTTGAGCCCACATGATCATTAATCATAGCAGGAACCTACTTCTCTCTCCCAGCTTCCACAGGCCCTGCCAGGACCCTGCTCTAGCCCAGGCTTGATGCAGTTTCTTGGCTTCCTTTGGGGATGGCTCTGCTCCAGGATGGCATTCTGCAGAGGATGCGGGTGGATTTTGTGCTCCCTCGTGGCATGAAGGTGGACAATACTGTTTCAGCCAGCCCCTCCTCCCAGCCCATGTTCAGCTGTGTCATCAGGGCAGGGGAAATTTGGGGGTAGCCCCAGCCCTGCTCCTCATCCTGGCAGGGCAGCAGCTGCTGGGAAATGGGTGTGTCCTGATGCCCCCACCGGCTCCCCCACCTATGGACAAGATTTGGGGCTTTTTGAAGCCATTTTGAGAGTGAAAGTGGGCCAGTTCAGAGAGGGCAAAGGGACAGTTTGTTGGGCTTTTCGGGGTGTCCCTGTGTCCCTTTGTCTTGGTTTGAAAGACAGGTGTCTGCTAGGGAGGGGCAGGGCCTCCCTTGGAATGGAGAATTCAACCCCCCCCCTCCAAAATATTATAATATAGGAAATTAAAGGCCTCCCAGGCAGATGCATGGGGATAGGAATAGCAGTTCTTTACTAGCATGTATAACAAGACAAACAAACAACAATAATTATAGCATTAATAATAAACAGAAACAGGAACCCAGGAACAACTTCCTTGACCACAGGCACTTTCCCCTTTGGTGCAGTTCCGGTCACAGCCAGCAGGGGCTCTGGCAGGCTCCCAGTGGGGAGGGTGGGTGCAATGATTCCCTTGTGGCTGTAGGGGGCGCTGTGGCATAAGCTTGGGGGCCATGTGGTAATGGCGGTTTTGCCTCGGAAGGGAAGAGATGGAAGAAATGGATCAGAAACTCTGGAGCTGAGGCTGAAGACATGGGAGGTCTTGGCATGCTGGGAGTGCAGGCTACAGAGTAGCGAAAAAAACAGTGCTGAAGGAACAGCAGAACGAAGGACAACCGCGGCCCTGCTCTTTTCCCAAGCAGCAGCTACACCGTCACCATCTGAAAGGTCTGATCAAGTGAGTGAGAGAGTCCAGCTGCCCTGACCCCCTTCCCCTCAGAGGGAAAATTCATAGAGACAAAAAAAAAATGTAACCCCCCCAACTTTTGGCCACTTCTTTGTTTTGGTCAAGCACCCACAAATACGTAGCAGTCTCCTAGCAACTTATGGGAAAAAAATCCATAAGTAAAAAAGGAAGAAATCCATAAGTAAAAAAGAAACACCCTTCCACCTCAAATCTCCCCCTTCCTTTGGTAATGCCTGCCCTGTACCTGTTGGTGCCTCTTGTGCCCTCCCAAAATCCCCCATGGAGGGGGAGGGAGTCCCAATATCCATTGTCCCAAGTTTATGGAAAGCACATAGCACTTCAAACACTCATCCTCATCCCCTCAGCCTGGCAGCTGCCAAAGGACACGGGGCCAAGGTGAAGAGTGGACCCCATGCCAGCCCAACATGGGGGTGTTCCCACGGCTCTGCAGGTGCTGCTGTCAGCTTGGGGGATTGCACCACTTTCAAGGGCACACATGGGTGCAACATCGGCAGCAGGTGCGGGATGGTCGGGGGAGGCAAAGGGCTTGGGCAGGGCATGAGGGTGGCTTTGATTTATTAAAATATGGATATTGATCTAATACCGATATACAATTGGGATTAACAAAGACTCTCTAACAGTTTAAAGTTAGAAAGTGTATGTCTATTACGATGCCGGGCAGCGCGTGGGATAGCTCCCAAATACACACCGCAATTTACAGGTAATTACAGAACCCTTTTATCTATACAGGTATTGAATACTCAAAAACAAATTTTTATTCATAGCTTTGGCACATCCCATTCCCTGCTTCATATGTTAATTAGTTCAAAAGCTATTAAGCATGCATCGTTTGTTCCTTGAAATGGGTCAGTGGTCTTTTTCGTGGGGAGGGGTACTAAAATAAGGAAGTAAATGAAGTCTTTCTCGTTCTGACCTTTCTACCTTTTCAATGCAACTATGACAAATGAACCCTTGGTAAGACTCCCATTCCCTGTTTTCAATAAGTTTCAGAGGCCTACAATTGTCTTAAGTTCCTAAGGCTATTTATCAGTTTCTATATTCTTCATTATAAATCCAGCTAACCAAACATTGTGTTGACAAGCAATCAATTATTAGTTAACTACTAACTCTTAACTTCATCAAGGCCTATCCATTTATTTTAACTCTAATAAAGCTTGTCTTCTACCTAAAATCTTAGCTCCTCTAAAATCTCTAAATTCCTTAAAGTTTATGTTTCAGCTTGGGGTGCTGTGTCTGTGTGCACCCCCAAAAACACTTCAATCCCTTGTGCTGAGTGGTACCAGCAGGCCTCTCATCTCAACAGCTGAAAAGGACTTTGCATGGCTGCTCCCCCTTCCACCCACCCACCCCACTCTCAGCCCCAGTCCAACCCCACCCCTCTCTTGGACCGCTCCCCCC
>VWYE01028337.1:546575-560534 GCA_013398995.1 Alaudala cheleensis
TCCAATTACAGCTTTAGGCTGTGAGGTCTCATCCTTTTTGTTTCTCCCTTCAGTCCACCATTGTTTATGCTTTTGGATCTGACCCGGTGTCCTTGGTCTTCAGCAAGGAAAGGATTTGTTTTGTTTACCTACTCTGTGAAGAGAACTCACTAGCACTTAATATGAGGCTCAGAATGACACCCGAGGCAGCACAGAATTTGAAAAACATAAAAAGCCAAAACTTAAGGCATCAACAACAAGGCAAACAAACAACAACACTGGCAGTAAAAACAAACAGAACCAGATACCCAGTCACAACCTTCTCCTGGCTGTCAGCCACCTTCCCCTTTGTTGCAGTTCTGGTTACAGCCAGCAGGGGCGCTGGTGGCNGCCTTATCCCCTTTGGTGGCTACCAGGCTGCGGGGGCAGGGACAGGGTTGGCAGAAGGAGCAGAGGAGG
The DNA here is from genome assembly GCA_013398995.1 of Alaudala cheleensis. Taxonomy (NCBI): domain Eukaryota; kingdom Metazoa; phylum Chordata; class Aves; order Passeriformes; family Alaudidae; genus Alaudala; species Alaudala cheleensis. The sequence continues at coordinate 547,014 of VWYE01028337.1, forward strand.
GGCCTTCCATTAACCTTGAACAGCAGATATTGGGGGTACCTCCCCCTCCACAGGGGATTTTGGGGGCACAGGAGGGACTGGCAGGAGCAGGGCTGGGGGTGGCAATGGAAGGGGGAGATTTGTGGTGGGGGCAACAAAGGGACACCCCTAAAAGCCCATATCTCAGTTTGAAAGAGAGGTGTCTGCCAAGGAAGGCAGGAACCCCCCTTGGAATGAAGAATATGGCCCCCTTCCCGCCAAACTATTATAACTTTGAAATCAAGGGGCTTTCAGACAAAGATATTGGAAAAGAAGTTACAGTTCTTTACTAGTATGTGTATGTATAACAATGCCTTGGGAAGGCTGACCTGAAACAGAGACTGGACAGAGCTAGAGAATAAAGCAGAAATTTATTGAAAGGCCTCTAGGATACACATTGGGCAAGACAAGAGCCTGACCAGGGCTACACCCAAGGTGGACTAAGAATGGTCACAATAATGGATGCCTGGTCATGAGGTCTTACACTTTTATAAGTTTTGGTTCATTTGTATATTGGGGTTTAATTGTCCAATTACAGCTTTAGGCTGTGAGGTCTCATCCTTTTTGTTTCTCCCTTCAGTCCACCATTGTTTATGCTTTTGGATCTGACCCGGTGTCCTTGGTCTTCAGCAAGGAAAGGATTTGTTTTGTTTACCTACTCTGTGAAGAGAACTCACTAGCACTTAATATGAGGCTCAGAATGACACCCGAGGCAGCACAGAATTTGAAAAACATAAAAAGCCAAAACTTAAGGCATCAACAACAAGGCAAACAAACAACAACACTGGCAGTAAAAACAAACAGAACCAGATACCCAGTCACAACCTTCTCCTGGCTGTCAGCCACCTTCCCCTTTGTTGCAGTTCTGGTTACAGCCAGCAGGGGCGCTGGTGGCTCCCGGTCGGGCAGGACAGGTGCAATGATTCTCCTGTGGCTGCAAGGGGCGCTGGGGTGCGAGATCGGCTCCTCTCTCCATGTGGGTAACGGTAGGGGGCAGCCAGAGGAAGAGACAGAAAACGGTCTTCCCTTACAAAACCACAGGGGCAGCCGGTCCTGGTGCCCCTCCAGATGGCAAAATGAGCCATAGCAGGAACCTTGGAAGCAGCAAGTTGGAGCAGTAAAGACAAGCAGATCCCCTAGTAGCAAATGAAACTTATCAGAAACTCCACAGTTGTAGCAGGATCCACAGGGGGGTGTCCTGGCCGGTGTGGGGTGTCGGAATACAGTGTAGCAAAAAACCTGGAGCATCGGAAGAAAAAATTTGGGGCTGAGCAGGAAATCACTCCCCTGGGGATGGTTGGTCCCTGGGTTTGGGCTGCGAGAAAGGGGGCGGCCCCCAGCAGGGAACAGGGTGCTCCTGGGTCCTGTCACAGCACACACTGACTCTGGCCTCCCTGACATCAGAGAAGTAAGCCAGCAAGCCCAGTCACAGTGCCAAAGGAAAAGAAACAAAAAGAAACAGAAAAAAACCCACAAAACAACAGTATCCTTGGTTAGATACACCAAGACGGGGACAGCCAAATCACCTGCCCAGAAGGAAGGAGCTGCCCCTCGCCCTGACCCTAACTCTTGCAAGAAATGCTGGTCTGGCTCTCACCCATTGCAACACTCCCAGAGGCAGCAGGGTAGAGGGGAGGGGCAGCAACCATCCCAGACACAAAGCAAAAAAAATAACCTTAAATGTTATGGGATAAAAAACCATCCCAAAGACAGCCCCCCAAATTGTCCATTTGACTTTCTGAACTGGCCCAACTTCACACCCTAAAATGACTTTAAAATGCTCCAGATCTTGTCCACAGCTGGGGACATTGGGATGCATCCCTGTCCCAGCAGCTGCATGCCCAGCCAGGACAAGGAATAGGGCTGGGGCTGCAGAGGGGTCCTCCCAAATATCCCCTGCCCTGATGACACAGCTGGGTATGGGCTTAGGGGTTGCTGGCTCTGTGTGATAAATATATATATATACATTATATTATGTATATATATAATACAGTGTTGACTTTCACAATTGTTTGAGTAAATAGTCTGTGTTTTATAATGGTGACTTTTGTTAGAGAAATTTTGAGATAGTCCTTTTAACACAAATGTTGTGTTGTGATACCAATGTTGGTGAAGAGTTGTTGTAATGTTAACATTTAACCAAGGAAGGAATCAAAACGTGTTGAATGTATTGAAAACTAACAAATTACCATGTCTAGGACTACTGCACATTCTCCATAAAGGTGGGACAGAGGAGGAACTGTGTTCAAATGTTTGAATATATATATGAATTCATATATTTATGAATATGTAGTTGGCTGATGCAATNATTGTCCATTTGACTTTCTGAACTGGCCCAACTTCACACCCTAAAATGACTTTAAAATGCTCCAGATCTTGTCCACAGCTGGGGACATTGGGATGCATCCCTGTCCCAGCAGCTGCATGCCCAGCCAGGACAAGGAATAGGGCTGGGGCTGCAGAGGGGTCCTCCCAAATATCCCCTGCCCTGATGACACAGCTGGGTATGGGCTTAGGGGTTGCTGGCTCTGTGTGATAAATATATATATATACATTATATTATGTATATATATAATACAGTGTTGACTTTCACAATTGTTTGAGTAAATAGTCTGTGTTTTATAATGGTGACTTTTGTTAGAGAAATTTTGAGATAGTCCTTTTAACACAAATGTTGTGTTGTGATACCAATGTTGGTGAAGAGTTGTTGTAATGTTAACATTTAACCAAGGAAGGAATCAAAACGTGTTGAATGTATTGAAAACTAACAAATTACCATGTCTAGGACTACTGCACATTCTCCATAAAGGTGGGACAGAGGAGGAACTGTGTTCAAATGTTTGAATATATATATGAATTCATATATTTATGAATATGTAGTTGGCTGATGCAATAGCCAGGGTATATAAGGGGTGTTGCTGTGTTGACTGGTGAGCCTCTGACTGCAGCTAAGTACTCAATGCTGCTCCCTTTGCTTTATTGACTTTGTCCCCTATTGTCCCTTATTAGATTTTCTTTAAATTTTAACTGAGTGGTGGGCTTTGTTTCTCACAGTCAGGTTTTATTGCCCACCTGCATGCCATGAGGGAGCACAAAATGCACCTGCATGTTATAAACGACTCATTACCTGGGAAGGAATTGGTAAATAAAATTTAATTTGAACAAAGCAAAGGGGGGAATAGCACTGGGAACTTGATGGGACTCCTTCTGCCCACCAGAATTTCAGCTCACAAATTGGCCTCTCTGCCTTTTATACCCTGAGATTTATTGGCCTCATTAATATTCATGAGTAGTTATAATATGTGTTTCTGGCTCCTCCCACAGTCCATAGCTTTGCCCATATATGTATACTTGGTTCCTCCCAAGGCCTGTCAATCAGTCCTTCCATGTCTTTCATTGGTGGAGCCCTTTCCATCTCTTGATTGGTGGTGATGTTACCTTACCAGGCCTCCCTGCAACAAGTGCCCCCCAAACTCTGCTGCCTCTTACAAGGGGCAAATAAATGCCCTCCCCCACACATTTTACAGCCCTGTCAGCCAGAACTGACAGGCAGTAGCCATAAAAGGGGAGAGGAGTATTGCAGGCATGCAATTTGGCATGTAGGGAAAACAGAAAAGGGTTCAAAACTATATTGGAACAACAAAAGTACATGTCAGAAGAACCGTAAATTCCAACAAAACTTCTCCCCACCATCCTCAACAATTCTTCCTCATTTGCATGAGCCAATCACCACACCTTATTCATAATTGCATCATCTGCATCATGCCATCCTGGAGCACAGCCATTACCAAAAGAAGCTGTGAGCCTGTGGCAAGCTGAAGCAGGATCCTGGCAGGACTGGTGGAAGCTGGGAGAGAGGAGTCCACCTGGAGCAGGTTGCTGCCAGGATTAATGATCACGTGGATTCACACCAGGGTCTCCTTGCTCCCAAAAGCACCCAGAGTGTAACGATTGGCCCCTCAGTTCCACCAGGTTCAGTGGCGTCACAGTGGAGCCAGGGTTCCATGAGGTTCTGTAGCATCTCCAGTGTGCCCTGAGGTTACATTGTATCATAGTGGAGCCAGGCTTCCTTGAACTTCCACAGTGTCACAAGGGTCTTCTGGGTGCCAGAGGTCACAACGCACTGTAGGTTCTGTGTGGCCCTGCTGTGTGACAATGGCCCCAGGCTTTCACGAGCCCAGCTGTGTCCCAGTGGGTGGGTCACTGGGAGCTCTTGCCTCTCTGGCAGCTGGAGGAGAAGCAGCAGGCACAGCGTGTAGACAGTGCCATGGACACTACTTTGGCCATTCATGTCTCTGTCTCTTCCACAGCCATGGTGTGTAACACCTGCTCTGAGTCATTAGGTATGCAGGTCACAGCCTTGAGCACAGCTGCTCCCAGGGGGACACCCTGGGGCAGGAGGCTGGTATGTGTTCATTCCCCAGATGGTCCAGTTCCCTGTGCCAGGGGAGACTGAGCTCTTCTGTGAAACTTTCTTCTTTGGGAAACCAGGCAGGGCTGTGCCCCACCCCAGCTCCCTACAAGTCCTGGCTTTGGCAGCTTCAAAGTCCAAAGCCCAGTGCCAGGCAGTTTGTCCCTCACATTTCTGTCTAGACCTGACCCAGAAAGGTCCCATTGGGGGATGCCATTTTCCTACAGTCACTGACATCCCAAGAGCATATCTGGAATAGGGGGCAGGGGCAGGGGAGATGGGGAGAAAGTAGGGGGGTGTAAGCTCTGCACTAAACCCTCCAATAGATGGCAGAATCTGGAAGTCTCTCCTCGAAGCCATCTCCACTCTTGCACTGCTTAAAAGCTCAAAGGTGCGCTTCATCTCAGCTAGGANAGCCTCTGACTGCAGCTAAGTACTCAATGCTGCTCCCTTTGCTTTATTGACTTTGTCCCCTATTGTCCCTTATTAGATTTTCTTTAAATTTTAACTGAGTGGTGGGCTTTGTTTCTCACAGTCAGGTTTTATTGCCCACCTGCATGCCATGAGGGAGCACAAAATGCACCTGCATGTTATAAACGACTCATTACCTGGGAAGGAATTGGTAAATAAAATTTAATTTGAACAAAGCAAAGGGGGGAATAGCACTGGGAACTTGATGGGACTCCTTCTGCCCACCAGAATTTCAGCTCACAAATTGGCCTCTCTGCCTTTTATACCCTGAGATTTATTGGCCTCATTAATATTCATGAGTAGTTATAATATGTGTTTCTGGCTCCTCCCACAGTCCATAGCTTTGCCCATATATGTATACTTGGTTCCTCCCAAGGCCTGTCAATCAGTCCTTCCATGTCTTTCATTGGTGGAGCCCTTTCCATCTCTTGATTGGTGGTGATGTTACCTTACCAGGCCTCCCTGCAACAAGTGCCCCCCAAACTCTGCTGCCTCTTACAAGGGGCAAATAAATGCCCTCCCCCACACATTTTACAGCCCTGTCAGCCAGAACTGACAGGCAGTAGCCATAAAAGGGGAGAGGAGTATTGCAGGCATGCAATTTGGCATGTAGGGAAAACAGAAAAGGGTTCAAAACTATATTGGAACAACAAAAGTACATGTCAGAAGAACCGTAAATTCCAACAAAACTTCTCCCCACCATCCTCAACAATTCTTCCTCATTTGCATGAGCCAATCACCACACCTTATTCATAATTGCATCATCTGCATCATGCCATCCTGGAGCACAGCCATTACCAAAAGAAGCTGTGAGCCTGTGGCAAGCTGAAGCAGGATCCTGGCAGGACTGGTGGAAGCTGGGAGAGAGGAGTCCACCTGGAGCAGGTTGCTGCCAGGATTAATGATCACGTGGATTCACACCAGGGTCTCCTTGCTCCCAAAAGCACCCAGAGTGTAACGATTGGCCCCTCAGTTCCACCAGGTTCAGTGGCGTCACAGTGGAGCCAGGGTTCCATGAGGTTCTGTAGCATCTCCAGTGTGCCCTGAGGTTACATTGTATCATAGTGGAGCCAGGCTTCCTTGAACTTCCACAGTGTCACAAGGGTCTTCTGGGTGCCAGAGGTCACAACGCACTGTAGGTTCTGTGTGGCCCTGCTGTGTGACAATGGCCCCAGGCTTTCACGAGCCCAGCTGTGTCCCAGTGGGTGGGTCACTGGGAGCTCTTGCCTCTCTGGCAGCTGGAGGAGAAGCAGCAGGCACAGCGTGTAGACAGTGCCATGGACACTACTTTGGCCATTCATGTCTCTGTCTCTTCCACAGCCATGGTGTGTAACACCTGCTCTGAGTCATTAGGTATGCAGGTCACAGCCTTGAGCACAGCTGCTCCCAGGGGGACACCCTGGGGCAGGAGGCTGGTATGTGTTCATTCCCCAGATGGTCCAGTTCCCTGTGCCAGGGGAGACTGAGCTCTTCTGTGAAACTTTCTTCTTTGGGAAACCAGGCAGGGCTGTGCCCCACCCCAGCTCCCTACAAGTCCTGGCTTTGGCAGCTTCAAAGTCCAAAGCCCAGTGCCAGGCAGTTTGTCCCTCACATTTCTGTCTAGACCTGACCCAGAAAGGTCCCATTGGGGGATGCCATTTTCCTACAGTCACTGACATCCCAAGAGCATATCTGGAATAGGGGGCAGGGGCAGGGGAGATGGGGAGAAAGTAGGGGGGTGTAAGCTCCGCACTAAACCCTCCAATAGATGGCAGAATCTGGAAGTCTCTCCTCGAAGCCATCTCCACTCTTGCACTGCTTAAAAGCTCAAAGGTGCGCTTCATCTCAGCTAGGAACCTAAGCTCTGGCATACTCATGCCATAAAGCCCAGTCCCACTCAATCACCTGAAGGCAAGCCCTGTGCCATCATCATGCCCTACCCAACCACCCTGCAATCCTCTGCTCTGAGCAGTTCCAGAAGTTTGCTCATCTCAACAGCTGAAAGGTCCTTTGCACAGCCCCCTGACCCCACCCTCAACCTGATGTCCCCCATCCTACCCTGGGCCCAGCTCCCCCAACCTGCCTCTCTCCTCCTTGCTGCCTTTGGATTTGCTGCTTGCCTGCCACCAATGGTATTTACTCTGGAAACAGCACTGGCCAGAGGTACCTCCAGAGCCTCAAGAACCCCCTCATGCTGGGTTAGAGTGGGGTATCCTCTTCATGGCCTTTTGTCTCTTGGCCATTGTCAGTCTGTGGGGATGGGTCAGAGTCCGGGGTCAGGGTTAGGGTAAGGTTTAGTGTTGGGGTTAGGGTTGTAGTTAAGATTCAGAGAATTCAGCCAGATGATTAATGATCACTACTTTCATTAGGTACCTGTATAGCCTTTCACTCTTGCAGATCCCAAAAAGCTTAAAACATCCAACAGCTGCTTCTTTACAACAAGTCCCACAGCCAAAAGCCAGTCTTGGCCTTAACCTTTCCTTTGCAGCTTACAAACTCTGCCAGACATACAGGTGACTCTCACTTTCCTTCTCAGATACATGGGAAAGCACATCCTCTCAGTGTTACAGAGTCCTTAGTGAAACTGAACAGTGGTTCGGTTCATTCAAGCAGCTCAATGTGCCAGGACAGAAAGCCTTCGCTGATCTGCCCCCTTGCCTTTTCTTTGTGGCCTTTCCTCTTCAGAGCACAGACTGAAGCTATGTACTTTGCTTCTCAGCCGAGTGTAGTGTCACATTGCCAGAGTTCCATACATCCATCTCCTTCTCACACAAACTGCTTCTGTTGAAAAATGCTCAGCTATTTGCACCATCACATTCTCTGTGCCACTTGCAGTCTGAATCTAAACCAAGACGTTTCTGAGTACATCTTGTGCACACACTTCCTTTACTTTGCCTTGCTTCCCTACACTTTGCATTGCCTTGCTATCTGGTCTGTAACCTTCCCTCGGCCTTCCTTCCCTCCACTGTCTTGTACTGACTCACTCACCCATTCCCCACCTGACTTCCTTTCCTATTTGTCAAGGTCCACCTGTTCATTTCCTTCTCCTTTTAGGACTCTCACTGCCTTGCTTACATCTCCCTCTTCTTTCCTTGCAAAGCCCTGTTTTTCTTGCCTTGCTCTTGAACCCCTCCCTTGCCTTGCATTACTTTATTCACCCCTGCCTCACCTGGAATTCAACATCCCTTTTCTCCTGGCATTTCCCAGCCTTGCCCTGCCTTGTCTGCTCCCCTGAGGACTCTGAAGGCTCTCACATAACCCCAGGGTCTAAGGAGAACATGAGAAGTGTTGCATTACATCCTCACACCCACGCAAATGTTTCCATATTAGGAAAGGAGTTTCAGTTTACCTCTGAACTTTTATGGAAAAAGAACTAGAAAGTTCTGTGTTTCTCCCATTGTCATTGGCCCAGTGCCAGCAAAAGAGCACCACTGGACAGTGAAAATGTTTCTCAAGACCTGTAACTGTTTCTAATCAGCAGCATGCCAAAGGACCCCTCCTCAATCATTACCTACTTAATGGAGTGCACAGGGATCTTCTGCATTTTTGGGGTATTGTAAAAAGTGTAAGAGAACTTTCTTCACTGTGCTCAGCTTTCCTCCAGGGCCTTGCCTAGCCCTTCCTGTTTCTGTCTGGCCTACCCATCATTGGAGTTACCTTCCTATGCCCAGCCTTGCATGGAACTTCCGGGCCTTCTTTTGCCTACCCACTCCATGTGCTTTCCCCTCACTGCTTTGGCCTTGTCTAGCTCTTCCTCAGCATGCCTTGGTTTGCATTGCCTTGCCTGCATGGAAGACAAGGCAAACAGTGAAAGACTGGACAAAGCAAAACAAGGAAGTGTAAGTTGGGCAAGGCAATGCAGACATAGGAAAAGGCAATTAAAGTAAAGGAAATAGCCTAGGAAAACTAGGCACAGTACTGAAGGTAAGGCAAGGCCAAGGGACTCTGAGTGCCTTTCCTAGTGAAGCAAAGGACATAGTGCCGGGTGCTCTGTGGCTTTGTTCTTTGCCTTTTGGAACCTGTCATGCTTGTCCTGGAGGCAAATCATCATCTATTTCGTGCACATACTCTGCTGGGAGTGAGGTGTTCCTAGAGCAGTTCTTTTGCTGAAACACAACTGGGCTATGCACTTTTCTTCTAAGTGCTACGTGCCACCACATTCTGCCTCTCTCGTCTTCTGAATCTAAATGGGAAGCTTCTCAGTTGCATCCTACACAGACAACTGTGTCAGGACAAAAAGCTTGCCTGGAGCTTGCCCCTAAAATTTGTATGTGCACCAAATTCAAAGGGCAGTCCTCTTTCCATTACAACCTGCAAAGCCCTGTCAGATCACGGTGCTCTCTGCACAGTCCTTCTCAGCTCGAAACTACCACCAGCCTCTTATCAGGGACTTAAGCTCTGGAGAGACATCTCACACAGAAAAAATGTGCCAGGACAAAAATGTGTCCTTCATGTCCCCTTCTCATTCCCGAGATTGTAATGCTGTGTCACATGACTTGGACATAGAACTACTAATCCGGCAAGTGCTTCTCTCCTGACACATTTCACTGAGGAAAAGTAACATGGACAGTTTGGACTCTGCGAAACAGAAAACAGTGTACCGGAAACTGATGAAAAGCCATGAGTACCATTGTGGATGCATGCAACATACATGGGGGGAAGTGGCAAAGCTTGAATGCCATGGCTGGACTTCAATCCTGTCCAGATCACATAAGATGAAGAATGAAGCAGCAAGAGCACTGGTCCTGTTTGCACACTGTACCGAATTGTAAGCATCCAGCAAAAGCTTCTCAATCAGAGTCAGCTGAGAATGCTCTTGCGGCTTGACAAGGTAACACAAAGCCATGGAACTTCATCACATAACTTGGAATTAGCTCTTTTTTGCACTCTTGGTGTTTCAGAGGGCATGATCATCCAGTCTATAGACCACCCAGAAGCATGCCTCAAAACAGGAGGTGTTCTTGATGTACTCCTTCTCCAAGCAGCCTTGAAACTGAGCACAACACGTTGCATATCTAGCTTTATTCTCAGATAGACGTGCTGTCACATTTTTCACTCTTGTAGCTCTGTCAACAATTTTCAGCAGCTTATGTCCTAGCAAAAGGCTCTAGAAGTGAAAGCCTGTGCGAGGCTGCACGACCTGGTTGCCGTGCAAAAGCCACATCAAACTCACCCGTGCACTGTGCTCTTCCCTTCCCTGCTGCATCTAACATTGTGTTGTCTGCATCTCAGAACCTAAATGTAAAAGTGCAGTTGTTTCCACCAAGGGTGTAAGAAAAATAGGCAGCAGAAAGAAGAGTTGTCTTTAAACTTCTCCCTTAAGACAGCTAACATGAATTCAGCAGGAATGAAAGTAGTAGCAATGTGCTTTTTGCAGCCTTTACAGTACGCACTCAAGCCCGGTGCTGTGTGGCTTCATTCTTCCCCTTATGTGACCTGGACAGAACTGAAACTAAGTTATGGCATTCAGCTTTGCTGCTTTTCCCCGTGTATGCTGCACGCATCCACAGTGCGGTGCTCACAGTATTTCCTCAGCTTACAGTACACTGTTTTCTTTTCTGCTTTGCAGAGTCCATGTTGCTTTGATGTTGGAGACAGGAATTTGACATAACACACTAATGTTCATGTGTTACAGCCCCCTTTTATTGACCTCCTTATATAGATGAGAAGGTCCACGCCGTCTGGTTCAACCAATCCCTATTGGTTGAACCAGTTGCCACCCAGCCAATCAGCTGCTCACGTCCCCAGTGGTCTAGGCCTTCTCTCCAACAGTTCACACTATAACTAGTTACGTTTCAGTTATAAAATTGGGATTAATTATAGCCATGAGGCCTTCATGCCAGCTGTTGGCCACCACATAAGTCCAAACTGTACATGTCGCTCTTGCTCAGCAAAATGTGCCAAGAGAGAACTTGCTGGATGAGTCGTTCTATGTCCAAGACAATTGACACTTCAGTACAGTCTTGGTGACGATAACGGAAGATGAAGTACATGTTTTCAATTTCATCATCACCACGCAATCCCCCNGGATAGGAAGCCCAGTCCAAACGGGCTTTGGACGTTTCCAGGGAAGTGTCAGGGGCAGCCACAGCTTCTCAGGCAAACCTGCGCCAGGACCCAACTCTGGCAATGTATCTGCACAATCTCAGCTATCCTGTGTACCTGCAGAACTGTCTGTTATGTTATCAGACCACCCACAGTTTCTGTTATGCAACCCTCAGGAAACAACCAAGGTTACTGTAAAAACAGGACAAAAATAAGAAGGACGCAAGAGAAACAGACTACCAAAAAGGAAAAACCCAGATAAAGGGAGGACGATATGATGATGGACTTTAACCAATTAGGTGTCCCAAAGAATGCATGCCAGCCGCACCCACAAAGTGGAAAGACCAATCAAAAAACACTTGCTTATGTAAAGGTGTAGCTAAGAATACATAATTGTAGCCTCATGTAAACAAATAATTGCCTACTGCATAATAATATTAGTTTCCCAAAGAAAAAGGAAGTCTTTCATGGCCATTCATACTCGTCCAAGTACCTTTCCGAGTGGGGACCAGTGTGCAAAAGTTGCAAGCGCTGGAGGAGTTCTCCGAGAAACAGTGCACTTTGGTCAGAAAACTGGGCTGTGCTTGAATGCCCAAATGCCTGCAACGAACTGGCTGCAGGAANGGCCACCACATAAGTCCAAACTGTACATGTCGCTCTTGCTCAGCAAAATGTGCCAAGAGAGAACTTGCTGGATGAGTCGTTCTATGTCCAAGACAATTGACACTTCAGTACAGTCTTGGTGACGATAACGGAAGATGAAGTACATGTTTTCAATTTCATCATCACCACGCAATCCCCCAATCTGAATTCTCACCCCTCCCAAAATTCATCCCACCCACACAGTGCCATCCCGACATCACCCCACCTAATCACAACCCACTCTACCCCTACTACCATACCCAACCACCACATCNACCTGCGCCAGGACCCAACTCTGGCAATGTATCTGCACAATCTCAGCTATCCTGTGTACCTGCAGAACTGTCTGTTATGTTATCAGACCACCCACAGTTTCTGTTATGCAACCCTCAGGAAACAACCAAGGTTACTGTAAAAACAGGACAAAAATAAGAAGGACGCAAGAGAAACAGACTACCAAAAAGGAAAAACCCAGATAAAGGGAGGACGATATGATGATGGACTTTAACCAATTAGGTGTCCCAAAGAATGCATGCCAGCCGCACCCACAAAGTGGAAAGACCAATCAAAAAACACTTGCTTATGTAAAGGTGTAGCTAAGAATACATAATTGTAGCCTCATGTAAACAAATAATTGCCTACTGCATAATAATATTAGTTTCCCAAAGAAAAAGGAAGTCTTTCATGGCCATTCATACTCGTCCAAGTACCTTTCCGAGTGGGGACCAGTGTGCAAAAGTTGCAAGCGCTGGAGGAGTTCTCCGAGAAACAGTGCACTTTGGTCAGAAAACTGGGCTGTGCTTGAATGCCCAAATGCCTGCAACGAACTGGCTGCAGGAATCCTTGGGTGCGAGCTTTCTTTCTCAAGGAAGAAAAGATCCTTTCGCGGCCACGCGATCTCGGCCAGGTACCATTCGGTATGAGTTCGTGTGCCCAAAATCTGCGAGCAGTGAAGGATTTCTCCAAGTAGCAATGCACTTTAGTCAGGAATCCGGGCTGCCCTTGAAAGCTCAAATGCCTGCAACAAACTGGCACCACGAATCCGGGGTTTCCAGTTTTCTTTCCCATTGAAAAAGACTACCTTTCACGGCCAGGTACCGTTCAGTGTGGGGTTAAATGTGCTAAAGTTCTGAGCGGTGGAGAATTTCTCCCAGTAGCTGTGTACTTTAGTCAAGAATCCGGGCTGCCCTTGCAAGCCGAAATGCCTGCAACAAACTGGCACCNCGCGATCTCGGCCAGGTACCATTCGGTATGAGTTCGTGTGCCCAAAATCTGCGAGCAGTGAAGGATTTCTCCAAGTAGCAATGCACTTTAGTCAGGAATCCGGGCTGCCCTTGAAAGCTCAAATGCCTGCAACAAACTGGCACCACGAATCCGGGGTTTCCAGTTTTCTTTCCCATTGAAAAAGACTACCTTTCACGGCCAGGTACCGTTCAGTGTGGGGTTAAATGTGCTAAAGTTCTGAGCGGTGGAGAATTTCTCCCAGTAGCTGTGTACTTTAGTCAAGAATCCGGGCTGCCCTTGCAAGCCGAAATGCCTGCAACAAACTGGCACCACGAATCCGGGATAGCGCACTTTCTTTCCCAAAGAAAAAAGAAGTTTTTCATGGCCATTCATTCTCATCCAAGTACCTTTTCGAGAGGGGACCAGTGTGCTAAAGTTGCGAGTGCTGGAGTTCTCCACACAGCAATGCCCTTTAGGCTTGATCCTTGGCTACACTTGCAAGCCGAAATGCCTGCGACAAAGTGGCAGCAGGAATCCAGAGTGGCGAGCTTTCTTTTTCCTGGAAGAAAAGATCCTTTCGTGGCCATTCGTTCTCGGCCAGATACCATTCGGTATGAGTTCACGTGTTCTAAAGCGGAGAGCGCTGGATGATTTCTCCCGGAAGCAATGCACTTCAGGCTTGATCCTTGGCTGCCCTTGAAAGCCCAAATGCCTGCAACAAGCTGGCGCCC
>VWYE01028338.1:0-36277 GCA_013398995.1 Alaudala cheleensis
ACAGCGAGAGGTACACAGGAGTCTGCAGGAAATGAATGAATAAAAACAAAAACTTTATTTTTTCCCATAAGATTTTTTTTTTGTTCTTATTTGTCGGTTTTGGAAGGTGAGTGGGGGTGAATCAGGTATTTTGGATCAGAAACTTTCTATCAGAAACTTCCTGCCCCTGCTCTGGCTGTCAGCTGCAGTTACATGGCAGGACTGACCCCAACAAAAGCTCAAGACCAGATGTGGACCAGGCTTACAAACAGGATAAAAATATTTAAGATCTATGAGGAAGTGGTTTGGTTTTTTTCCTCCTCTGAGATGTGAATTTAAGGCAAGGAGCAAATGCATCTTTTCTGTTAAAGCAGCAGTAGAAAAACACTCGAAGAAGGGAGAAAGCTGAAGAAAATTGGATGTAAAAAGCTGCTGGGAGCTGTTAATTCTGAGTGGCTATCTTAGTGCAACTATTTATATACAATAAATTACATGCTTCACAGAAGAGAATTGTCATGGACTAAAAAAGCAGCTGTAAAAAAATGTCAAACTTCAGGCAAAAAAATTGAAGTGTCAAAAGAGATGATCATGATCTCTCAGCCTGGGGAGAGAACCTAGAGAGGTTTATAGGTTAGAGAAAGACATGAGAAACACAAGAGAGGAGCAAAAATTAAATAAATGCTGGATGAAGAAGTTTTTTGGTACCAGTGGGAAATGAAGCAGAAAATGAGACGGAGTCTCAAGAGAAGTGGAGGAGGAAAGGACCTGGTGAGGATGGGTGTCCAAACCTGGAAGATAATGGGGCTTGCTCAAGAGAAGAGAATGATTTGCAGAAAACTCAGAACCTTTCCAACACCACGAGAGAGATCTGTGGGACTGCTTATCAGCTGCTTAGCTGGGGAAGGTCTGAATCCCAATTATTGGCCTGAATCTTTGTTTCAATTATTAAAAGTGATGTGGAAGCAAAAGAATGTATTTCTCATGATGGAACTAGACATGGGGTCCACAGGAAAAATCTACTGGATTTTTAAAAATTATTTTTTTAATATCCAGTTGCTTTTTTTTTTAAATCATCATAGTAAAGTGTAATGATTGTGCTGTGCCAGAGGATGGTCAGAAAACTGGAAATGGTCATCAGCAAGAATCTTGTCTTGTCCAGAAGACAAGAATGTTTTGGTGACAGCTGAAGAAGTGGGTGAGGAACTTTTTCAGAGAGAAGATGGAATTACAGAGACACAAGGAATTCTGATTCTTTGAATAATTCTGATGGCACACAAGGAGAGCATTCTGCTAAAGTGTGTCTACAACTCCATGTGGGAAGGGCAAATCCACAGATGAAGACAGAGAAACAAGAAGCAAACAAGGTAGAAAAGTGGAAAAGGGTGTTATTTATGAATAGCACTTAGGCAATAAATAAAGCTCTTTGAAATCCATCAAGAAACAAAGATTGGGTTTAGAGAAAAAAATCAAGTTATGGTCCAGGTACAGCAAGATTGGGCAGAAATATATACGAGCTCAATTTGCTCAGCCTAGCAAGAGCATTTTCTGTGAATCCAGATGATTTAAGTCAAAGGAATACACTGGTGTAATAACTAATGGATATAAAATTTGGCATGTGATTAAAAGAAAAGTTTCTGGTACCCAGCGAAGAAGAATTAATTTCCAGCAGCAGTACTGAGGAGGGAACACAACATTTGATAAATACGTGATCACAGTTGCACAACACAGCTGCTGCTGATCCTGACAGAACTGACACCTCGAGTTCTCCTGCCACTCTGGTGTTCCTGAGAATGTGCAAACCCTGCTGGGCTGGATGGGAGGCTGGAGGTGTCAGAGTTTAACACCTGATTAAATTCATGGCTTGCACGGAGCAATGGCACAGCTGCTGACCTTCAGGGGAAAATACCAACCCACCTCAGCAGTGACAGAAGTGCAAGGAGCAGCAGTCCATTAAATGAAAGGGCTTTCATTGCAAGTACATGAATTATTAAGCTACAGCATGTTAGTTCTCATTAGAGTGTATGTATTTGATGTCCTAACAAATTATTAAGTGAAAACAGCACTTCAGATTTGTCTCTTTTTTTCTGAGAGCTGTCTCTTCAACCCTCCCTTTTTAAAGAATACTGACATTCACATAAACAATGACAACAAAACACATTTTCTTTCAGCTAAGAGAATTTTACTGGAAAAATCTGTTAAAATACACCTGTTTACTTAAGACTTTCAGAAGAATCACACACGAGTTGCAAATGCCTTTGGCAAACTGGAAAACAATAATTTACCATTATTTTTCAGTGTTTGGTGATGCTAATAGAAGGAAAGTATTTTTTAAACATTTGGGGAATACTTTCTAATCGAGTTACTATGGCTACAAGTTCGTTGGAGATGAAGCAGTTCCATGGCAATGATGGAATCGAATTTTCTGAACAATATTGATATATCCAGCACCTAATTTCCTGCCTCATAATAAATCATGTTAATGACCTGAAGGAAAGCAGCAAACAAGAGATTTTCTGCTCTGAAGCTGTTGAGCAGAGTGTGCTGCAGTTTAACTGCCACGCTGCCCGTGTTAACTTTGATTTCAGATGCTGATAATTTTAAACTGTGCTGCAAATTAAGGCAGAGGTGAGAGAGAAGTCTGTCCCTGCCAGTAAATTGCCTATGGAAAGCAGCTAAGATGAAATAAAACCCTGGCAAGTAATTTTTCATTGGCACACTAATTTAATTGTCGGCTCAAGTTTAAGATGTTTGGAATATTTTCAGACATAACAGCTATTCTGTTTAATGAATAGGGATGTAAAATAAGGATTGCCATTCCCTAACTCCATTCCTTGTGGTTTTCATGAAACCAGACTGGTTTTTATGGTTAACTTTCATCTTTACAGTCTCCCAAAATGATCCTATATCCTGAGCTGATTGATGGGAAGTTGTTCTTGTTGTCCACCTTGACTTTCTGTCTTGTTTTATCAGTTTTTTGGAATACCCACTCAATCTGTCCAATTTTAGACTCTATTTTCTTGTTGAATGTAGAGTTTTGAGCAAAAACTTGTTCTCTGCCTTCTTAGTAGGGCCAAATTTTAAACTTAACAGGATGTAGAGTGTAATTCTGTACTCTTGGATTGGTAAAACAGGATATTTGGATCCAGGATTTCTGTCTGCTTCATGCCTTTAATTTGTAAAGTTTCTTCCTACAAATCTTCTTAGAGTAACACTTTATCTTAAGTGGGATGAGAGATGTAACAGACTTATCCAGCTTTATTTAGCTGAGTGCTGTGTTAATCTGTTACCAGTAAAAACACAAAAACTGCCTCATATCAAAGTCAGGAGAGAGAGCACAACCACAGAGCTTCCTTTAAATCAATTAAGATATTAATTTGATGGCTGTGAACTGATTCATCCTGCTTCAGACATGATTGTTTTCCTGTTCCATTCCAAATAATTCCTCTGGTTTCTTGTTATCCAGTCAATTGTTAGCAGGTTTATAATACAATACAAAGCAATATCCAAATGAATGACATTTTTAGGAACAAAATTAACTTATCCCTGCCAATTGACAAACCAGACACTGTCATACTGTCAACCTTGGTGCTTTCATTAATGAAAGAATTTAATAAAAGCATTTTGCAGGCTGGTCTGGCGACAAATTTGATATTACCAGCTGTGGCTTGTTAAAGTGGTATTAAGTAAAGATGGTTGGCAGAGCATTTCCAGAAGGAAAAATTATATGTATTATATATATGGCTCATCTGTAAGGTGGAGTAAATAGCTGTCACTCAGGGAACAACAGTAATTTTCTTCCTTCTCTCTAACTGCTGATTCTCTTCAGTGATTAATTGAAGAGAATTTTAACCTTTTTGTGTTTTGCCCTTGCTTTTATCATACATGGATGATTCCTGGTTTTTTTTTTCCCCTTGCATTTTAGGGTGATGTACAGCAGCAGATCAATAGGGTGAATAAAGGACTATGGTGCTATTATCCATAATGACAGCTGTGTTTTAATTCAGGAAACATTTTTCCTTCTCATTTCCAAAACATCTGGTGCTCTTTTCCAGCTGCCCTCTAAAGGCATCTTTTTTTTAACCTTTCTGGTTTTTTGGTCTTTATCACTCACTGTGCAACCCTGCTGGCTGAATTCAGAAATGGAACAAATAAGGTCTGGTCCACAGAGCAGAATCATGGGATGTTGAGGCTGGAAAAGATTTCTGGAATACCTGATTTAGAAGTTAAAGCCATTCTTCTCTATTCACCTATTTTTCTTTCTGGGTCAAATATATAAAAATGTAAATTATTTCATTGTAATCAATGTTCCACTGTTGACCTAAAATTTTCAATTACAAAAATCCCACATATTAAGCAATTTCCTTTTGCTTGTGTTTGAAAAAGGAGAGTTTAGTTTGACCACTCCACTTTGTCTAGAATGATTCACAAAGAGAAAAATCACTTCCTGCCACTGAAACTTTGCTTAAACAAAGGCAAATGAAGAATTCAGAGAACTGTACTTTTGAACCAACCTGCTTTCCAAAAGTTTTGTATTTAACTCAGTGAGAGTGTTGATTTTTTGGTTTGGCCACGATGTTCCTTAAATTTTCTCAGGCTGTTTTATGAAGTCATGGTGATTATTGGAATTTGTCCATTTGGGCTTTAAACACAGGAGTCATTCCCTCCATGCTGTATTTATATAAATATAATATACACAAATGTGTATGCACACATTCCATAAATGGCTACAGGCTTGTACAACACATCCAGACCCTCATGAACTCTCTTTTTGGTCAGTGCTGTTGACTTTGTAGGTGTTTTTCTCCCATTTTAATCCATAAATTGCTGCTGTGAGCTTTACTCACTGTCATTGGAAAGTCTCCTTTTCCACCCAAAAATGTCCATGGCATTGCTGCTCTTCCATGGTTTATTTCCATCTGTGTCACATTCCTGAAGAACAGGTGGATAACACGGGATAAATATTTATACAAATTCTAAGAATTGAAGTGATTGCTAAAATATTTGCACAGTTCTGCTGGTGTGTTATTCTGGTAATATTCTTTAGCTTGAGCTGCAGTTTAAGCCGAGTCTTGGTAAGCTTGGGCTCATCCCTGAGCTCTGCCATGGGGTGTTGTGAGCACACCATGAAGCATTTCACCTTCCTGGGTCTCTGCCTGACCCTAAACTGAAGCTGACAGGAATTCTCCCATCAGAGTGGGGAAGGGATTTTGATAAATCCAACCCTCCTGGGAGATTGCAGTGGGAAAAAAGCCCCCTTGAAGGAAGTGTGAGTTCAACTGATGGTGTACACATCAACTTATACTTTATTCTATAAGTTTTTAGGGAAAAAAAATTTAAAGTGCACTTGGAAAATAGGATTTTCATCAAGGTTCAAAGAGCTTCAGAAGTTTTTCTTTTCATTTCTACAAAGCATGGGCTAAACTATTAAGCTTACATTTCCAATTGAGCTTGAGAATGGATTTGATAATAGGAATCTGTTCAACAATGAAGTCCAGAAATTGAAAGTAGTAGTGATCCCTATAATCCAATAACATGTGTCTTAATATATTTTTTACTTATTAGAATTGAAAAAAAAAAAAAAATGCAGCGTAGATGTAGCTGAGCTTGGCTACAATTTGTATTCAGGAGCTATATTAATTTAACAGAATTCATGTTCAAGCCTGATTTACAATATATTACACGTATTTCATGATAATGGAAGTGATGAAAGCTGGTTTCCTGCAAATAATAATTCCCTGCAACAAACCCAGGTGCTCTTATCAATGACAGCACTTCACAGTGACCCCAAACAATCCCCTCAGCACCACTGGGGTTGTTTTCTGCCTCTTGATATTTCAAACTGGGATAAGGGGGAGCAAAGCCTGGACCTGCAGCTGACCTGAATCAGGCAATGAATATACATGTGAAAAATGGAAATTCTTCCTTCCTTCCTGTACCACCAATAGATCTTTTCACTCTGCATTGCTCCAGTTTTTGTGGAACTTCTAGGAACTTTGTGTGTTGGATGGTTTTTAATCAAATTCAGTCAAAACTGGCCAGAAGGCTGAAGCTGGATCAGTTAAGTGTTATCATTTTCAGGAGATCAGACTAAATCTAGTCTAAAATTAAATGTTTAGCAAAAACAGCCTTTCCTCAGCAGATCTTTTTCTACCTGACAAAGAAGCCTGTAAATGTTCCTGAGGAAGCTGTTGTAGGGTTGGAATAATGGTTAAATCCAACACATGGAAAGAGCAATATCTGCAGTGGGTAATTTGTTAATTACATAAAGGCAAAATTGTGAGGATCTGTATGAATTTCATACAGCAAAATGGGCAATGCTGAGCATCTTTGAAAGTGTGTAAATAGGAAAATATAATGAATCAACTTCACCCAGTACTTCTGTTGGGCAAACCCAGATTTGCTCATGGTCACTGGAACATAAAAATTAACTTGAATTAATAGTATTTATTATACATGGACTATTTTTTTCAAACTCCTTTACTATCATCGCTGCATTAAGGAATTTTCTTATGAGAATCATAATTGTTAATAAATCATATTCTTTTTTCTTAAAAAAAATCCAACACAGTAATGATAAAATAATGTTTTGGGGGAAAAAAAACCAATTATTTGTTAATGAGAAATCTTAAAAACCATATATTGTTTACTTTGGGGCGTGACTGGTGAAGGGAGTTCTTTGTAAGTACCAGGGAGTTCCTTTTGTGAGTAGAAGAAAATGGATTGGATTTATTCTCCCAAGATCCCACAAAGATTGGTGATTCCAAACTCTCCATCCAAGGGGATGTAGAAGTGGTCCAGAGGCACCTGCTGTGAGCTCAGGACATGCTGCTGCTGTTTGTACACAAATTCTTCTCATGAACTAGAAAACCAGCTTTGACCACATTTTTCATGCTGAAAACTCCCATCCTGAGCAGCCTTTTAAAAAATTCTGGGAACAAATGAAGCACATGCTCCCTGATGATAATTCATGTGTGTGCTCAGGTGCTTATAATTTATTGCAGGTGGAGACAGGTACAATCCAGTCCAGAGCCAAGAACAAAAAATAAATTCTTCTTCACATGCTTTTCAAAAGAGCTACTTTCTAAAATTCTTATTGGACATCAGAGTTAATTAGATTTTTAGAATTAGACTGAAATTTTTTTTATTAGCTTTTTAAATCAAAGACTGGAGGCAAAATACAACTCAGTTGTCATTTTTTTGTCCTTGATTCTCTCAAGGAGGGGACTCCCTGTTGCTTGTGTAATGAACCGTGGGGACCCTTCTGCAGCAGCTTTCAAAGTAAGAAATTATTATGCTGAAGAGAGAGAGAAATTATCTCATTGCACATAATTTAGGAGCAGGGTCTGCCATTGGTTTCACTCATGAATTTACAGCCAGGAGATTTAGAGTTTCATAGATCTGGGTGACAATCAAATACCTGGCAAACTGTTCCTACAAACAGCTTTATTTCTATTAGAGGTTTAAAAAGACTGTAAGAGGATTCTTCCAAATCCCCAGCCTCCCTTAAAAAAAAGTGAAAGTCCTGTCAAAGTGGAAAACTATAAACTACCAGCAAATATTTCAAATATTTAGAAAGAAGGGAGGATGTGCCACACTGCAGATGTTCTCAGGGCAGGAAGGGGACAGGAGTGTCTCAAAATGAAGTGCCAAGAGAAATGGATTCAGAGCAAAAGAGGAAAAAAAATAATATTATAAAATAGGAAAGAGCAAGTTTGTAGAGAGTTCAAACTGGGAATTAACTCCTGACTGTGGCACACAGCTGCTCCTGCACCTTGGCTGCACTGGCTCTGGAATGTGGGGGTCACACCCTTCCCATTGCTTCTAGAAAGCTCCCTGAGAAACCTTGGAAAACCTCAGGAACTGCAGCCCACTGCATCCCACTCCTGCATCAGCCAGAGCCAAGATGCAGCAGCCACTGGAACAGATAAACTTTGGAATTATCATGAAGTGAACAGTCAACACGGATCTTTTTAAGGCAAATCATATTTCCTGAATGTACTAAGATCTGTGGAGAAGCTGAAGGTGTAGATAAATCTGATCAATAAACCATACTTGGGTTTCTCTACTCAGAGGAAATGTTTCCTTCAGCTAAAAATGATTGAAACATCAGCATGGAGAAAGATTTCCATGGGGAAGGTCTTACCAATAGATGCTTCCAAGGATTTATACAGTGAATTGTGTTGTTTAACACAGCAGAAATGATCTAGAAAAAGAGAGGTTGCAGTGACAGAGTTTGCAGATCATCCAAAATGAGTCATGAGATTGACAAGTAATGGCAAAATTAGAGTGATTTAACAGTACTGAGGGTTAGAACTGGTTGATAATTTTTGTCAAGCATTGTGATATTCTGTGTATTGTAGGGGCCAAAAGGAAAGGGTGTCCTTGGTGCTGTGCCTGAGGGTTTGCATTGATCACCCCTGCAGGGAGAATCCAGGGGCAGATGTATCCAGGAATGACCCCCCAGACATTCCTGTGCCATTTTTGGCTCATCTCTGAATTATTTGTGCTGCTCTTTGTAAAGAAAACACACTGCAGAAACATTTCAGGGTGGCTGCACAGACAGCTCCTTTCTGCAATTCCACAATCCAGGTCTAGTTTAAGCTCTTGTTCTAAATACAATTTCTATCATTCAAATGTGTCTGTGGAGCAGAGGGAAGGGGTGAGGAGTGTCTGACTCATTATTTGTCTTCAAATATTGCTGTATTATTTATAGAATCGTTCTGCATTTCAAAAGCATGTAGGCAATGGTGGAGACAAAAAGCTGTTTCTGAAAGCAGTGAGATTTAACCTGCCAAGGCCCACATTTTCGGGGGAATTCAGGTGCCTCATTCCCTCCATCAGCAGACAGCGTGTGTAACCTGCAGTTAAAATGGAATTAAAGATACTTCTTGTGGCATTTCTGGTAATTTGTGCATTTCCAGTTCTCCTGTAGTGTAAAAGGAGATATTATAATGTCTGCTACTGGGCTGGGAACACAAACCCTGTGAGGGGCTGGAACACAAACCCTGTGAGGGGAACACAAACCCTGTGATGGGGTGGGGACACAAACCCTGTGAGGGGAACACAAACCCTGTGATGGGGTGGGGACACAAACCCTGTGAGGAAGGGCTGAGGGAGCTGGGGTTGTTCAGCCTGGAGAAAAGGAGACTCAGGGGTGACCTTATCTCTCTCTACAACNGCTGAGGGAGCTGGGGTTGCTCAGCCTGGAGAAAAGGAGACTCAGAGGTGACCTTATCTCTCTCTACAACCTCCCTCAAAGATGGCTGTGCTCAGGTGGGGTTGGGCTCTTTCTCCAGGCAGCACTGACAGATCAAGAGGACACAGCCTCAAGCTGCATGAAGGGAATTATTGGTTGGATAATAGGAAAACAAATTTTCACAGAAAGAGTGATAAAGTACTGGAAGTGTCTGCCCAGGGAGGTGGTGGAGTCACCATCCCTGGATGTGTTTAAATAAAGCCTGGATGTGGCACTGGGGCCATGGTTCAGTTGAGGTTGCCTCCATGGGTTGGACTCGATGATCTTGAAGGTCTCTTCCAACCTGCTGATTCTGTGATTTAGTTTGGTTCTTTGCTGCTGTCCCATCCCTTGTTCGTCCTGAGCTGTTCAACTCCAGGAGTTGTCCTGGATGTTGGGGTCATTTAATTTGGGGTTTTGAACTGGGTGGTTTCAGGCTGCCTCTCCAAGAAGGGTTAAATTCAGAGACTAAAGGTTGCAGTATAAATTTCTCCAGTATTTATTTTTCTGTAGGTTTAGTTTAATGCTGATATACTGTGCTGTCAGTTGAAAATTCCCAAGGCAGGTCAAAGTGATAGATGGGGAGAAGCAGCCCTAATTGATGAGAGATCTGTTTTCTTGCCCATTGATTTCTCTGGCTGAAATTGAAATGAATGATTTGCAGTTGCAATGACTTGACTATTCTTTCTGAAGATCAATTTCAAAGCCATCTCTGCTCCTCATATTAACTGGGAAATCCTAGAACCTTTCTGTATTCTAAACACATCAAGTGTAACCATAGAAACATACATATTAAGGTGATTTTAATTATTAATAAACTTGGTAGACATTGTTAAATTATTTTTGTACCTGCACAATGGGTTGTTGACTAAATTACATTTTTTAAAAGTTACTAATACCATTAAATATTTTTTTACTTCTATTTGAGAATTGTGATCACAGGCCTGCAGCCTTCACTTCTGGTAAAAATTAAACAACAATACCTGATCCTGGGGAAAATAACTTGCTTCATTAATCTAAAGGCTCTTTTTGCCTCATTAATTATTGCTGCAGTTTTACCTGCATTTCCCTAAATTAGAAAAGAAAAAGACATTATTTTAAGTTTATTGCTAAATTCTTTCTTAAGATGGGTACACTCTTGTGCCTTCATCTTTCTAGGTGTCAGAATACTATTTGGCTGATCTCCATATATTTCTATTTTCATGTGAGATTCACTAATTTCTTAGAGAAGTCTAGTGCTTTTTACCTGAAAACACATAACAAATCAGATTTAGTAGTATATGTAACCTAATATTTGTTATCTTTGGATGTTCTAGTCATACAATAACTGCAGGTAAATGTAGGGAGAGAGCAATTAATAACATCAGAAATAGCTGTTAATGCTTTCATTTGCTGTGAATAATGGAACTGCAGTGATGGTCTGAGCCTGTGTGAGCAGTGAGAATGGATTGGGCTGATTGTAGCCCTGAGCTGAGGCAGAGTCAATGAAAACCAGGTGAGTTTTGGATTCACACCGATGGAATTGGAGTCAAATGTGGCCATGGGTGATTATGGATTATCACTTAATTAATGCCGTTATCAGTAAGGGGTGCTTAGCATGAAGTGTAAACAGCCATGGAGTGAAATCCTCCTCTGTTTGTTGGGTGTGCCTTCTCTTCCCCCTGCACCAGCAGAGTGCCAGTGCCTTGTTGGGGCTGCAAATCCAAGGCTGGGTGTTGTTCCAGAGCTCCAGCCAATGCCCAGAATAGCTGTGGCTCCAGTATTGATGCACAGCCCAGCTGGATCCCAAATGGGAGCAGGGACTGCTGGATATTTATGTTTTGCCAGTTTAAAATGGCACTGGAGACCTGTGCTCCAGTTTGAGTCCTGTTTTAGTTCTATCACTGTAGGGTAGATGAGATGTTTGTTCAGCACCATGGGATAAAGGCCTGGGAACTCTGAATTGAGGGACACACCAAGGAGACACCACCCCAAGGATGCTGAGGATTAGGATCACTCCTGGGGTGGATCCACCTCCCAGACCCTGTTCCAGAGCACAGCTCAGTGGAGCTTTTTCTCTTGGAATCCTTAGAACAGCAGGGCCAGATTGCATCAGATTCATTCCCATTAAACATCATTAAAACTCTTCTTTTTCAGTCAGGCTAAAATTGCTTAAGCTTGTTCTGGTGGATGGAACAGAACCTCCTCGACTCCTCAGCTCATTTAAATCAAAATCTTGTAGTTACAAAAGGGGGAATTTCTTTTAGCATTTGGAATACTTGATAAAAATATCCCCCCTTTTCTTTTTTGCTCTGGTTAATTCAGTGTGAATTTTACTTCTTGAATGTCTTTCTCTATCTTTTATTTTCTTCAATCTCAGCTGAAGTATTAAAATGATTTTTTTTCCACACTATTAGCTACATTTACATTCTGCAAGATAAAGAATGCCAAAGCCATTATCCACCAATCCTATGGATGTAACACTTTAGTAATTTAACAGCTCAAACTTTCACAAAATCTCACTATTAGCTTTAAATAGTATTTTTTGACTTTGAACAGTGTTATGGCAAAGCAATTGCATGTAACTGGAAAGCATCTAATTTTGTCAGAGTTGGAAAAGATAAAGCTGCTAGAGGTAGTGAAAAATAACTTGTATTTAGCCACAAGTGGATTAAAAAGCTCAGAATTTTTTTTGTTTTAATTGTATAATAACTGTAATTAAGATTAAGTAATGATAAATGATAAATTCAGAGCTGATACTAACTTGGAAGTTTATGAAATGCAGTCTTACAAAAAAAGGAATCCATTATTTTTATTGCCTACAATTTTTCCTTGGCCTCAGGCCACCATTGGGCAAAATCAAACCTTTTATTGTAGAACCTTGTGTGGATTTACCCTCTAGTTCCCTCCTTTAAAAAGTAAATTTTGTTCAGTTAATTCAAGAACAGAATTTATGTTCTTTGTGTATTATATGGGCTCTTGAATGTTAATATTTTAATTGTTAATAGCTGGTGATGGAACCCTAACAGTTCTCTTGCTACACTCATGGATTGGCAATATGGAATATTTTTTCCTGCAGTCTTTGATATAATGAAATATTGTTTTTAAGGCATATTTGTGTGTAAGTTGGACATTAATGGACCAGGTTTCACAGAACATTGAAAAACACAGCTGCATATGGGATAAAAACAGAGATAAATGAACAAGATGGCTTTTCTAAAATTAAAATCTTAAAATGTTATTTATTTATTTTGCTGGTGATGTGTATGATAGCAGAACCACGTTTTAGGCAGTTTAGCAGAAAGTTATTTTCTAAAAAGAATGCAGTACAGATTGTTGTGTTAATAGTTTCAGTCCAGAGCCTCCAGTAAAGGTCATCTCAGACTTTGGAAATGTTTCATATTTTAAAAGAGCATTTCTATTTTTAAGCCCATATTTAATAATTATTGGTTAAAACATCCAAAGGTTGTCATGTGTAATCTTTAAAGAACTTATTTACTGAAGCTTTAACTAAATTTACATTTCTATCTTTAATTCTTTTTTTGTTGGAATCTTTCACAAAATGGACAATGCTGAGAATCATTGCTCCACATTATTATATTGTTGTTTAGTGAAAGTTGAGGAAAAGATCTTTATTTATCAGTGCACTTTGAAAACTGGGAAAATATTTTTATGTCGCCTGTTTTAAAGGCATTTTTGTCTTATGATGGTCAACAAGCCACTGGTTTGGCTGAATTCTGAAATCAGAGAAATCTGAAAAAGAGATTACTTCAAACTTTAAACACAGTGTAATTGATCACCCAGCACTCAGTGGATTATTTGTTATTTATTCCCAGAGATACCAGTAAATCTGATTTATGCTCTTAAAATAATCTGTTGGAGCTCAAAGTGAGCAGCTCTGCAGTTCTTTCCAATACCCTTGTAATCCCCTCTGTGTTTCAGATTATTTCTGTAGGAGATTTTTGCCTTTATGTGAAGTTTTGTTTTTTATTCTAAATGAGAAGTTTGATTAAATCAAGTAGACATTTGTTTGCCAGCAGAGAAAATCGGTGGCAACTGGTTTAGGTAAAATAACACTTGCTAAGGACAGTCACTGGGAGAATTCTCACCATGTAGAAAGGGTTGTTAAAATGTTTCCTGTTCCAAATCTGGCCTTTTTCCACAGTTTCCCAAGGTATAGATGCCAATATTTGCAAAAAAAATTGCAAATGTTTATGCAGAAATATTGAGACAAATATCTGTGTCAATAGGAGACTAGACTGAAACAGAGACACCCTCACTTGGAAACAACTTTTGGCTTGCTGAGTCAGAAAATGCAGATGCTCTCTGCATTTCAATTTTATGGCTCAGCTTCCAGGTTTTTTTGAGGGAGGAAATGATAAAATTTACATGAATTATCACACTAACCTAGAGCAGCTATTTGCTGCATAAATTCAGGTTGGGTAATTGATGTTGTTGCAAAATTGAAGTTAAATAGTTTTTCAAGTCCAGAATTAGGTATGTGGAGTTCTCTTGATGTGATAAACAGGAATAATTTCTTATTGTCTACAATTTAATTGGAGAGAGCCCTGAATAAAGGCCACAAACAGGGGCAGACCTGGGGTTTTTAGAAATCAATAGTTTTAAAAGTTCCCTCCAAACACCTCCTGTATTTTTGTCCAGTGTCTGGGAATGTTCTGTGTTTTTGGGTCTCTCCAAACCCCTCGGATTTCTGCATGTTCAGCCTGTTGTGTCTTGGGGTACAGCCCACTCATGTTCAAATTAACATTTGGAAATAAAGCTGCCATAAAATAAATAACCAAACCTGCAGTGAAAATGCCAGGATCAGACATCCACCCTTCATCTGCTTCTGACTACTCAAGCAATGATTCCACTTCATGAACTTAGTGCTTGGCTTTACTAAAACCAAGCAGAAGTCACTCTGGTAGATATTTCATTTGTTACTTTTTAACTCTCTTTTCAGTGTTAGTATCATTAGTGGTGGATGATTAGTATGATTAGGATTTTTACTAATACAGTAGATTAATACAATATTATCAAAATTGTCTGGTTTTAGATTAAAAAAAAAGACATTAATGATAACATTTAGTCACTAAAGACTGCTTTTTTTTTCAAATTAAAAGCAGTCAAATTAATCAAGGTGTAGTTAAAACTTACTTTTGAATAATAACATTATGAGAGGTTTCTGCCTTGTAGTCCATGTTAGATCCTCAAACACAGTCACATCTGGAATTGCTAACAGAAGGTTTTTCAATTGTGTAGGTAAAATTTTTGATCAGGTTTGTGATGACATTGATAATTAAAGGGCCAATATGAAGAAAATACAAATTATATTTCCCATTCATAACTTTAAGTTGCATTTCTGCCTACAATTTTTAAGGAGTTGTGAGTACTCTCAGCTGTTTTGAACTGACGTCTGATGGTGAAATTTTCATTTTAGATGAAAAATGAGGTGGATCCACTGATAAAAATTGAAATAAGTGTAGAGAACCAAAATTAAAATCTTAATTAAAAATTTTTGAAAAGCATAAAGCTGCTAACAGAAGTATTCACTTCTTCATTGTGCTGAAATGTTTAAAAGTTTTAAATATCCCAGATAACTGCCAAACCCAGCTGCCACTGCCCTGGGCAGGAGCACCAGCATCTGCTGAGATGCAGACCTGTGACCTCCAGATCAGTTTCTATCCACAGAAAAATATTTCTCTTCCTCCTATGACCTTCCATGAACAAGGCATGAGCCACGGATTTGTTTCCTAGGGAACTGGTGACTGAGGAAAATCTATAATTACATCTGTGGGTTGTTTGCTACGAGTGGGAATTGGGTGCTAAGCAGGTTCTTAAAGAATCCAGAAGTATTAGACAGACTTCATGTGATCGAACCAAATTTAGAAAAAAAATACCCTTCATCATGGTATTTCTTTTTTTAATATCTTCAATTATAAAAATTAAGTACTTTTGATAGGGTACTTATTCCTCTAAGTTCATTTTAATTGCAAAATATTTTCCCATTCAAGACTCATCAGGTTTGCTAGCTAAAGCAAAAATAAAATCAGTCAAAATCTTCCAAGAAATTTCTTCAGCTTCAACTGTGCCTTAATTTTCAATACCATTTTAGGTGAATAATTCTCATCAGCTCCATTTTGTCTCTTTACTACTCCAATTCCTCAGGTTGGCTCTGCCACTTCAGCATCTTATTCTGCAATTCCAATTACTCTGCCCACCTGGAGGGTCCCACTTCATCCAGATCTTCCTTTCTTTGCTGCATGCACGGATCTAAAGATAACATTTGTAGCTGAGTGCCAGGGGCAGGGAATGTGGCTGCAGGGAGAGGAAGCAGCCAGGTTTTTGTGTTCCCCAGACAGCCCAGGGCAGAGCTTTCCAGACCTCATCAGCAGATTATTCCAGCTCAAATGGTGCCCTGGTGCTCCCAGCCCAGGGCCAGAGCTTGTCTGGATGCTGCACCAGAGGCCCTCAGTGATAAATTGAGACTTTGATCTTGCTCAGAATAAATAGCACAGTGGAATAAACACCTGGGAGGAGGTGCTGGATGTTGGGTCTGTCCTTTCTCCCATTTATTCCAGACTTAGCCACACCTGAGGTGATTCCACATTGTGTGTTCTGTCCTAAATCCTGAATTGCTGCCATCCCAAATCATCACATGTGGCAATGTTGCCTCTTAATTTCTGCCTTTTTAGATCTGTGAAAAGCTTTCAGGAAAGCTCCTCTATAAACCCACATAATCCCTTGGTTGGTTTGTTTTTCAGGGGATCTTTGGAGTTCTTCTTTTAATGTTGTCAATCACAGCCAGGTTTTTCCTCTCAGAGCACAGCTCTGTCTGGCTGTCACTCAGCAGGGAGTGCTGCTCCAGTTCCTTCAAGTGACAGCGTTTGCAAGTCACTGGTGTAGCAAATAAAATCTGGTGCTTAAATGTCTCCTGCAAGGCCAGGCCAGGCAGTGAAACAGCCAGGGACAGGGAATATTCCAGATCCTTTCCCTTTGGGATCAGGAAAAGCTGCGTTGGTGAGTTCTGTGCTGTCAGCAGGGAGGTGTTGTTGTGCTCAGAGCCCTGAGACTGCAGATATATTTGTGAAACAGACTGCTAGGAACAGGGAAAGGCAAAATTATTGGTAATGAATCTTCCTGCTCTTTATAAATTAGGAGTAAAAGGGAGCTGAGGAATTACCTGCTACAAGAGCTAATGCACATCTTGATGTGTTTATTGAATTACTTTGCTTCGATCTCTGAGCAAATGCTCACTGTTAGCTATTTATATTGGTTAAATCCTCGAATTTAAATCCCTGCAACTGCTGGAAAGGGTTCTTCAGGGAGAATTCTTGCATCTGTGTGCAGCTGCAGTAATGAACCTGGGGCTGAAGGGATCCACCAGTGCCCAGGGCTCCCACATGCATCAGCTCATTTTGCTTCACTTGAACACCTGTGCATCCCACTACAAGGTTGATCTGAATTTTTGTAAACATTGATGCATAATTATGATAAAAAGCCATTATGTTGAGAAGGTACTTTTTGGTGGATTATCAAATATCCCATTTGTTTTGATTATCCTCAAAAAGATCTGGAAAATGGAGCCCTGGTGGTGAAACAACTTCACTGGTTTTTAATATAGTGTGTCCTTCTCACACATTGAGATACTTTGTTGAAATAGTTGCCAAAGGAATTTATGAACCTTGTCAAATTTCAGATTTGCAGTTGTTTCTACTTGATAAAACATTGTGTTTGCACTGATGGAACAGAAGAATAGTTGGTAAAGTACATTTTATAGGAGGTAGAGCCCAGTCCAAAAACAATCCTTCAATGTTTCCTCCTCTTTTTGAGAGTGCAAGTTCCATTTCCTCCGTGTGCATAAAGTCCTCAGTGTGGTGCTTGATCAGAGCATTCACAGTTTTGTCTGAGTGCCTTGAGGCCAGGAACGCTGGTACCATTTGCAGCTCCTAATCACTACTGCAAAAATGCATCAAAAATCTGCTCAAACCCTCGTGCTTTAATGCTCCCAACCTTGTTCCTAAATCTGACACTTCCTGAAATGTTTTGCATCACAAAGCTCAGCATTAAAATGCTAAAAAGGACCCTCTTGAGAATATCAGTGTATAATTTAAATTTTCATAATTCATTTAATATCAATGCCTCATTTTTTTTTAATTCCCATGTTCCTTCTCTGAAAGTTGGTATAAAAGTTTTCATGTTCAAGGTATTAGTATTCCCAATACTGAATATTTCAGAAATTTTATACAGATATTAAAACACTTCAGTTTACAGATGCACTATTGTAATAATACATGTGTTCTTTTTTTTTCCCCTGTACTTCATAAGAGTCTTAAGAGAACAAGTGCAAAAGAATGTGACTAAGAAGTAATTGCTACTCTTGTAATGAGAGTTTTGCCCAGTGCCACTGAGGTTTAAATGTGTATGAATACATGAGATTAAATAACAAATAATCCACAGAAGTAAACACAGAATCCAGACTTTGTTAAAGGATTAATTACTTTGTATTTAAAGTTGTAAGTAATCTCTTTGATTGAGAAGCATCGTGCAATAATTCAGCCAAATCTGAACGGGCACCTGCCCAGATTGATTGATAACAGAGTGAAGTTAATAACCCATTATGTGAACAAGAAAAAGTGGTGCCTGAAAAATATCCTGTGCTGGGTTTGTCCCTGATTATCACCAAAAAAGGACACAGTCACTTAGGGAAGCTCTGTAATTCCTGTTAATTCCATTATGGGAATGGATCCTCTGGATTTCCTTGCGTGTCACCTGCACACGGAGTGAACCTGGAGGAAGTTCTAATCAGAGAGAAAGCCAAGGTCAGGTTTGGCCAATATCAAAGAGCTCAATTTGGCTCCCATGCTCAGCCACTTTATCTGATATTTCATTAAAGAAGCTAGAGGTATTAATTTTTGCATAGTAAATTATTAAACTCAGCAAACTGTATAAATTCCTTTCTAGCCACGGGTTTTGTATGTTTAGCTTACAGTAATGAAGCAGTTTCTGTTGGTTAAAGCTTTTGAATAAAGATGGGAATATTTTGCATTTGTTTTGGTTGAAAGAGTATTTGAGTCAGCACGGAGCAGATGGAGGCCCTGACTGTAAAGAGTAATTTTCAGTATGGCAGGACAGGGAGTGTCTGTTTATTTATACAATATCCAAACAATGGGCCCAAACCATTGTTTTGCTCTTGTGGAGCACGGTGATTTGGGGAAAAAAAAATAGCTCACCTTTAAATATTCCATGAATAAATTTGCTTCCTAAGAGGCTTGGGGAAGCAGGAAACAGCAGAACCAAACAACCCTTATAAAAATAAAATTAGAAAAAAAAAATCAAAACACAAGGGATGAACTGTAGTGCTCTGAAATGAAAAGACCTGGGGCATGAACCAAATACTCCTGCCTGGGGGTGGGATTAGTTTTCTAATTAAAAAGTGAAGCTGTTATGATGCACCCATAATTCACCTGGCATCAAGAATTAAGAAATTATGGGTGGGGTTGAGGCAAACACTTCTTAAAGAATAAAACTGGTGGCTGAGGATGGTGCTGTCTAGAATTGCTGGCACTGCAGAACTGTGAATTCTCTCTCTCTCTCAGGGCAGCGTGGGGTTTTTGTACTTCTGCTTCTCCTCTCCTCCCGAGAACACTCTGATTTACTTTGGCGATAAACCCGTAACAACGGGAGGATCACATTGCTGGAATGAGTTTTGCTGCGAGGGATACACAGTGTCAGCTGAAAAAACAGCGCTGGGGAAACGCGTTTTGGGTGCGGTTCAGCAGGAGGCAGCTCCTGGCAGCTCCGGGATGCTCCGGGATGCTCCGGGATGCTCCGGGATGCTCCTGGCAGCTCCGGCATGCTCCGGGATGCTCCGGGATGCTCCGGGATGCTCTCTTTGCTGGGAAGTGTCTTTCACAGAGCCTTGTGCCGGGCTGTCGTGGGTGCTGTGCCTGAGGGATGGATCCCTTCCATTCGCAGTCATTCCCTGAAGTGCCCTGGAGATGGGAAAGTGAGAGGTTGTCTGAGTGTCCCCCCGGTGCTGTCCTTGTGTCCCGGGGGAGGGAGCCGCCTCCAGCAGCCCGTGTGCCGGTGGGATGCTCAGCTGGTGTCTGTTCCGAGCCACCTGCCCGCAGAAAGCGCCCTCTGACCTGTGAGATCACAACAAGGGAGGGTGAAATAGGTACAAATTGGGATGCTGGATAAAGTATCCCTGTCTCATTCTCATTCCCAGTGGGTGGTGGGGTCCTGTGCTGCCTCATCAACCATTTCCCAAGAATGCAGAGCCTTTATCAGCACCACGTACCCACTGCCATATGGTGCAGACGTTCTCAGTGTTAGAACCTGCACTGAAGTTCCTGAAGAGGTGAAAAACAAATATGGAAATATCTGTTTCTGTCTCAGCTTGAGGTATCAGCGGCTGTGGGGTTACATTGATGTGTTTTAGGAAAGTAAAAACCAAGTCCCAAAGCAAACGTTGGGGCAGAAATAGTCCGGCCTTGTTTTATCTCCACCGGGATATTGGGAGAACATTGTTCTGCAAATTCACCGTGAGCTCGGAAATGTTCCTGTGAGCTGTGTTTGTGCCAGCGCTCCGAATCCCAGCCTTGCCACAGGAGATGCCAGACAACCCTCCTGTTTTCTTCCTTGCTCTTGCTGAAGCACCAAACCATATGGCAAATTAAGCCCGATTTTTATTAAACTTCGCATTGTACCGAGCTCCGTGTGAACTGGGAAATGCACTTTCTTTGAACTATGCAGCCATTATGTAAGCATCTTAATTAGGCGATGGTAATGTTCTCCCTGACATTCCTGGCAGTTCGCGGCTCCCTCTTGTGGCTAATTAAGCGGGTTTTTTTCTAACGAACCTTCCGAAAAATGACTTTTTGTGAGCCTCCCACAGCTCCTGTGCAGACGCTGTGCCCGGAGCAGCTCAGGGCTGGGCTCTGTGTCTCAGCATCGGGATGAAGGTGCTGTGCAGTGTCTGGAGGTGTGGACAGGTAAACTGGTGAAAGGAAAAGGTCTCAAAGGGCTGCCCCGTGGATGTGACGGCTCCCTGAAATCTTCAAAAAGCTGAGTGAGCTCATGCAGCCACTCAGAAAACCTCTGCTGTCTGGTGACTCTGTTCCTCCCACACGCTGGGTGCTGATGAGGGGTTTGCAGCCAGAGTGGGGATGAGATTTGGGATGTGTCAGCTCCAAGGAGCACAGATCCTTCAGGGATGTCTCACCATCAAATTCAAGGTGAAGATCCCTGCCAGATTTGATGCTGAGAAGAAATTTCCCACTGGCTGGGTTAGCAGGGACCACTATTATTACTACCAACACTATTTTTATTATTATTGCATTCTTGCTTTTCTATCCAGTGTGGAGAAAAATTTCCATATGAATATCTGGATTTTTTTTTTTCAAATTCCCTTTCAGAGCTCAGCTTTTCTTTCTTACTGTGGATTGTTACAACTGGGGCATTGTGTTTATGCTGCATCTCAAATTAGTCACAAACAGTGAGGTAATGCTTGGTGGCTCTGGTGAAAGTGGCTGTAATAGAGACGTCTCTGAGTTTGACTTTTCTGCTGGCCTGGGGCTGATTTCAGGCCTTTCAAACTTATGTTCTTACATGGGAAGGTGCCTCATAATAAGTCTCAGGCATCAGGGCAGAAAAGGATAAATTCATCTTTTCCCTACAAAAGTGAGAAATGGTCATGACATTGCAAAATCTCAAGCTTAGCTTTATGTTTAGAAAAAGTTGTGTTTTTAGGCTTGATGTAAAAATACCAGAAATTGGTGAAAAAAATGACCTGAACAGCAGGTAACTTTTCAGTAGGAGCCATTAAGATTGAGTTTCATCACCAAACCAGAAAGTGACTTTGCCCTTTTGTCACCTGCAGGGTTATCTGCCTCTGTGTTTTGGCATTGGTTACTCAAAAATACACAGGAAGGAAATTTCAGTGGCTGTGAGTGTTGGGAGGAGGGAGAAAAACAGAGGTGAATCAGGTTTTTAGTTGGAAATGTCTCCCTTCCCCAAAGGGTTTGGAAAGCAAAACTTTATCTCTAAAAATGCTGATTTCCCCATTTCATCACTCATGGCGATTCTTTCTCAATTAAAAGAAAGGAATAATAATTATGGAGTTAAGTCAAAATCTCACTGCCCAGTAATCTGCAAACCAGCCTTGCTCAACCCACAGCAATAGGGCAGCAAACATTTATTTCCTCAGGGACATTATTAAACACCCTGCATATTTATTACCTCAAAATTGGAGAAGGTCCAGATTTCTGAGGCCACTTTCTCCCTTCCTCTTCCTGAGCTGCAATTCAGACCAGAATATAAATTTTTGCCTTCATGTTTCTGCGGAAATCAGCACTATGAAATTGCTGGAAACAAAAGAACACTGAAACAGCAGAGGGAAGAAATGGCTTGGCAAGATTGTCAGCCTTAAAGGGCAAGATTAATTTATAATCCCTCAGATTCTGGTGTACAAATACAGATTTGCAAAGAGTGTAGCTTATAACTGGCATTGTGTGGCTCTGCAGGTTGGTAAATGTTACTGTGGCTAATGTGAGGCTGCCATGAAATTGGGATTTTAGGGATTTTGTTCTCATGGGAAAACAAGGTGATAGAAACAAGGACTTGCCATACACTCATGGCTGTGTGTATATACATAAATAGAAATTTGGGAAGTGGGCTGATTCCAACTGTGTGACTCAGGAGTGTTCTGGGTAGGATGTTCTGATATTTTCATTTAGAGATTTTTTTTTTTACCCTTGATTTAAAATCCTGGGAAAGGAAGAGTTTGAAAGGGAACTGAGGGGAAAAAAAAAACCAACCTGAAAGAAGGGTGTGATGACTTCACAATGACTGATAAAATGTTGTGTGATGGCTCTCTGGTATGGGAAGGGTTTTTGTGAAATAAGAGTGCTTCTTGGCAATCAATAAAATGTCCTTTTTTTGTAAGTTTGTAGCTGTTCTATCAATGGAACTAAAAAGAAGAAATAGCATTAAATGAAATGTCAAATTCTAGACACAGAGCGAATCCAGTGATGGAATAACAGAAACTTTAAGCAGTGAAATTGAAGACACTAAAGATAAGATAGGAACTGGCCAAGAACATGAGTAGCTTTTCCAGGGTTTTAACACAAAAATTGCACGGTGCCCTGTGAATGATTGAAATCATATTTTATAGCTGCAGTTTTATTGGCAGGGAACATAGCTCAGCGCTAGTTAAAAGGCTGAAAACGACTTCTGTGGCTTCAGGATGAGCTTTAAAAAGATCTTACAGCGTGGCCCACCCCTTGTTCCCTGCCATGCAGGTCATCAGGAGCGAGGGGACGGAGGGAGTGAAGTTCCGGCTCTCGGGAAGGGGAGTGGACCAAGACCCCAAAGGAATTTTTCGGATCAATGAGATGAGCGGGGACGTCTCCGTGACCCGAACCCTGGACCGGGAGGCGATCGCCAACTACGAGGTGAGTGCCCAGAGCCACAACACCTCTGCCTGTGTTTTCTGAATGTGTGTTTGCTCCTGAAAGAGCCGCAGTTAAATTGGAGATTTGGTTGCGGCCACTGTCCTACGAGATTTCAAGCAGAACCGTTGGAATTGGTAAATGTGTGTGTTTGTCATGAAGTTGGAAGTTGTCTGCTTCCTGCATGGAATTTCTGTTATTTCAGTGGAAATGCTGTCTGAACGTTGTGTATGCATTTGATTCCTGAATACGAAATTTTGTTTGGACAAGGGAAGATCTTTTGGGGAAGTTGTCACTGTGGTACCACAGAATTAGACATTTTTATTGTCAAATGGTCAATGAAAAGTACTATTGAACTCCATTTTTAGTAATGGGTGTCTTAAATAGAGATAAAGAAGGTTCTGATGACATGCAAATGTTACATATGAAATGACCACCTACAGAGGTCTTACTAAAGATTCTTTTCCTTGTCAATAAAAATGTTTCTCTCCATTGAATACCAACAAATGATCTCTGAAACCTGCAAAACAACTGCCCCACATTGTCCCAAAATGCATAAAATAAAGGTGACCTCCAATTCATGTTTTCCATCCAGCTCTGGGCATAAGTGCTCACATGACTTGTCCCTGGCCACGCTGATCCAGAGGAGCAGCAGAATTCCAAGGGCTCAGTGGTTGGTGAATGCTGTTTTTTGGATTATCTCCCAGCCTCTGGCAGAGGGAGCTCACAGTGCCCTGTCCCCTGTGGGACACAGGCTCTGGGGACAGTCCTGGCTGCCATCCCTGACCCCTCAGTTTCATCTCCTGCAGCTCAATAACCAACACTTGTACCCCCAGTGCTGTTCCCTCCCTCCTCCGGGAGAGTTTCCCAGTGGGATGATGGGCCCTACTGCTCAGGCAGCACTGCTAAAATTTACCATATGCTGGTTTTCAACACTTGAACATCTCCTCCGTAGCTGGGGCTGCAGTGAAATGTATGTGAAGCACTCACACAGGATTTATGGGAGCTGCTGACGTCCTTCTTGCCAGAACAACATTGCAGTTTCTCTTTTTAACGCCGTTCCTTGTCTTCATTTGCCAGCTGTTTCTTATTTTATCAGTGCCTTCCCACCTTAATGCATCGAGTACAAACCTGGAATATTTTTATTTCTGCTGGAAAATCATAGTGGATTTTCAACTCAGTGCAGCAAACCACAAATGGCCCTCGTATCTGATCTGGCAAGAGGCAGGTTTAAATTAGGACAAACCCATTTCCCTTGAGGAGGCTTTTTGAAGCCATGTGAGATGTCATTGTGGCAGGTGATCCAGAGCAATGTGAATGCACAGCCTGAGAGCCTGTGGTGCCTCCTGAGCTGTTATCCAGCTGTTCACCCCCTTCCTGCAGCAGATAGTGGGGTTGGAATGTTTTGAAGGAGAACCCTCAACTTGATAACTCTGTCTCAAATCCAGCCCATTATTTCCCAGTAAAGACGTGTTGTGGTGTCAGGAAGACAACAGGATTTTCTCCCTTATTTCATTGGTACATTAAGAGGTGAATAACCTGAAATATCATTGAATTTCTCTCAAAAAAGTGTGTTTTAGTTTTGTTTGAGCCTCCTCCTGCCCAGCACTGTGGTTCTGAAGGGAAAATTTCAGAGCAAAATGCAAATGAGTAACGAAGAGATCGTTGTGAAAAAATAGAAGTTCTTTGCAAACCATCAGAATATCAAGTGTGGAATCAGAGGTGGGGGAAGGATGAAAAGACAAAATGTGTTTGAGTCCTTCAGCTACACCCAGGGATGCTCTGCCTGAGCTCTGATTTATTTCCTGCACTTATGTGCACACATGTTCTCAAGGGGGACGAACTGAAAAATGTCAATAGGGCACAAAACAGAGCTTTGGTGATCACAGTATTTCATAGAACTTCGCAGGTTTTACCACCTCAGAAGGTTTTAAATTAGCTAAGAATATTTAATCTGTTAAAAATTGGGGTTTTTTTTCACTGAACATTTGAAAATCTGGGTTTTGCTGCCCTCTTTCTCCTGGAGGAATACTGAAAAATGTGTAGGAGTTCTTCTCTGGATTCATAAAAAGAAAACATAATTAAATTAGAGTGTATTAAACTCTACACAGACAACTATGTTCATTGTTTGTGTTAAACCCTTCTTTGTACAGTTCATTTTTAAGTATTTTATTTCTAGTAAAAGTTGAAAATATATTTTCAAATAGAATACAAACATCTGTCTGAGGGTCAGGGCCTGCCAGCCTTTCCATTTGTGTGGAAGTTGTGTTTCCAGATGAGTTTAAAATTTGGTTTTTAGCAAAGGAACTCAAACTGGCAAGAGGAATGTGAGGCAGCTCATAGTAATGTCACCACCCTCGTCCTCTGAAACAAACTCATTAATCCACTTGGTTTGTGAGTTCATTTCTTATGAAACTTTGTGGTTTGTGTTCTTGAAGTCCAAGGAATATCAGCCAGGTTCAGTTTTAAGTGAAAGCTGCTGGTGAAGAAGAGCAGGAGGATCCAGGGATGTTGATCAAATCCCAGCAAAGGCTGACTGTGTTAGAAAATTGTGTGGCAACTCCTTTTTCCTCCTCCAGACTTTTGTTAAAGAGCATCCTGATAGGAATTCTGCAGGTCAGAGCACACTGGTGGGTGTGCATGGAATGGTTTTACTTTGGGGCTGGCTGGAAGTTGTTGACAAAGCTGCTGAATGATGCTCTGAAGAGGGAGTTAAGCAGGCTCTGGGCACGTTCTGGAATTGCTTCTGGGCTGCTGAGATAAGAGGGAGCCCAGAGCCCCTCTTTAGTGGGAGCAAAAGGTGCTGCATTGTACAAATGTGCTCTCAAGCAAATTTGGTTTTCTCTGGAGATTTGAATAAATCAGGCTAAGTCAGGAATTTCAGACAATGGCAGATGGTTTATTTATTTGCTATTGGGAAGTGCAGAATGTGGAAAAACAGCTGAAGGAGATTGGTGGGGAGATTTAAGATGCATTTTCTAGCCCAAGTCAGTGAGGTGCAGCCCATAATTTATGCAATTCAGAGTCCCCTTCAGTCCCACAGCCTTTTCTGATTCCAGCAGAAATATTAGTGACTTTTCAGTTCTTTCCTTGAGCAAAGAAAAAAAAAAAAGTGTTTCTGTAAAGAGATGTGATAACAGAGCCAAAGGATTCCAGTGAAGCTGGAAGGCTGCTTGTGTTCAGTGTTGATAAAACCCCAAAGAATTGGGAAACAAAGGGTCAAATGGAGGGCCAGTGAAAACAGAAGCCTGAAAACCAGTGATTATGGGGTAATCTGTTATTTAACCCCTGGGCTCATTTTGAAAGCCTCACATTTACCTGGGTAATGTGTTTGTAGGCAGAATGGGAGAAAAAGCAGGAAAAGCTGCAGAGGTCGATTGCCTCCACCAAGACAACAGAAAGTTTCTAAGTTACAAGAACTCTCTTCTGTTTTTTACTCCAAGTTAGGTGTGTCCAGAAGAACTGGCAAAAATATTCAATTTTTTTGTTTTTTTTTTACTGTTCATGCTCGGGATTTTGAGTGAGGCATTCCTTGGGTACAGGACAAAGCCTCCTGCTGCAGGAGCTCATTTCCCATGGAATCCCTGCAGCAGTGAAATCCTGCAGCCTCTGAAGCATCACTGAAATCCAAAGTGCCTTTGGGGTGTTCCAACTGGGACTCAAGCTTTTAAAGGGTGTTGCCATGGCTGAAAGGCAACAAATGTGTGTGGAAGGGAAATAATCAGAAAGTGATCCTCTGCAAGCATGAAATGAAGCAGCTTGGTAAAACTGTGTGCAAATTGGAGCTGTGACCAAATTTACCTAGGCAATTTGAACTGCTAATGAAGAGTTAGTTTTAATTATTTTTAAAGCAAAGAGCATTATTTGTTTTAAAAAAAACAAAAACTTAACAAGCAGAGGTGTGAAATCAGCCCTCAGGTTTTTCTATAATGGCAGATCACACTTCTGTGAGAGGATGCCTTGTAACTGCTAGTGACAGACTGAGATATTTAGAAAACTCACGTTGACAGGACTGAAAAGCAAACTGGGAGTGTGCAGTTCCACAAAGAATTGTTCCTCTCTGTTGGCTGACAAGTAGGCTGAGAGGAGGGTGAAGATTCCAGACCCATCAGGAGCTCTCTGCTCTGAACTGCCTCACTTTGGACACCTGTGGCTGAGTCAAACACTGAGGGTGAGGCTGCAGCCCCAATGGGCTCAATTTCCCTCTTTCCTAAGGAACAAACAATGGGAATCCTTCACAATGATGAGGAAAACTGGCCTGGCCAGGTGCTGAGGAGCATTTTGTGGGCAAGATTTGTAAGTGCTTTAATGGATTTTTGCAGATAAGGGAAGTGTTACTGGAGCAAAACCCTGGAAGTGAATGGCTGTAATTTATTGTGTGCAGGAGGAGGAATTTGCTGTCTGTGTAAGTCCATTTTAGTGCAGCCACATCCTTTTTAAGAATGATTTATCATCCCCTCATTCTGAATCTCTGCTGATGCTGGCTGGAGATCTATGGGCAGCACACAGAAACACGCTGCTCCCTCAAAAGGAAAATGCTTCTGACTTCAAGAATGGTGTAAAATGTGTTTTAATCCTGGTTATCTGCACTGGCAGATTTGTCTGGAGTGTAACTGATCTGCTCTGCTTTGAGCTGATGGGGAATGTCAGAGCCCAGTCATCTCCTACTAATATCCCCCCCAAAAAAAGGCTCTCAGTCTTTCATGGTCTTGTAGAGATGGAAATTGCAGTAAAATGTGCTTGATTTAATTAAAGAATCATTAATACACAGAGCAAGCCTGTTAAAATAGTGGTGATTTCAAATTGCACCTGTTACATCAAAAAATCACGGAACAATGGCAGAGCTCAAAGTTTCAGGGAGGAATCCTGACTATTTAACAAAGGGAAATCAAGGAAAATTTTACTGTTAAAGAAAAAAAAAAGAAAAAGAGGTCTTGTTGAAGTATGAAATATAATTAATAATCAGGTAGAGAATTATTTATATACATGAGCTGCAGTCAGATCAACTGAAATACTGAAATACAGCTGAAAAACTCGACAGGGAAAAAGATCTCTGTAGCTTGTGTTGTATGTTATTTGTAGGGAGTGCAGGAGATAGATGGTTTTCCCTTTATATTGCTGAGTTTACATATAAATTAATTAATACATATTTATTCATTAATGTGCTCACTTTGGGGCCCCAGGTAAATTCTGAGAGGACTCCAGGTAAACAAAAACACCTGGAGGCAGAAACAAACCCAGCAGAAGCAAAGGCTGGACCCTTCCATGAGATCCATCTGGGCAAACTCCTGAACTCATGGGGAACTTTCTGGCACTGATTCTTTACCAAGATCAAGGTGATCACCACAGCTGGGGGCATAAATCAAATATTTGAGCATATAAATTTTAAGTGGAGTCACATTACTTCAAACTGTGGTTTAAAGAATTGCTTGCACAGCTGGGATGGAAATGGAATTTCCAGCTACTGGAAATATTTCTCTCCCAAAGTTGGTTTAGGGGATGAAGAGAAAATCTGACGAGAAGTGAAGCTAAAATTAATGTCATTGTTCTGTATTTTGTCTTGGGGGAACAAAATATTCTATATGAACTCTCTAATTTAGCATATCTTGTTTGTTTTTACTGGCAATAGTCTGTGCAATAAATACTGTATATAAATCAATACCTCCTAATGTTAGGAGCTATCAGCAGGGAACTTTCCTTTTAGAAATCAGTCACACACTCATTTTATTTCTGGGAAAGCCTCCAGAAGTCAACAGTTGGTTTTGTTGGAGGGCATTTGCTTTGTCCTGAGTTCTGGCTGCTGGTGTGGCTTTGCCATCCCTGCTGTCAACTGCACTGGCTGTCACTTGCAGCAGGAATAGAGAGGAACTTTGTAAAAAGGAGAAATCAGCCAAGCTTTGTTTAGAACCTGTAACTGTCCAGGCAGTGGGCTTGGATTTCCATCCTAGAAAACAGCAAACTCTCCAAACACCAGGAAAACAGCAAACTCTCCAAACACCAGGAAAAATGAGTGTTTTCCTCTTGAGGAGTGGAAATGCAGAGCAGTAGGAACTATGGGGAAATGTGAGTTTATTGAGACAGTAACAAATGACATAAAATTTATTTGCATGGTGGTTTAGTTTTGTAGGCTTTTTTTTGTCTGTTTTGTTGGTTTGGGTTGCTTTAAAATCATTTTCTAATAGAACACTCCCGGAAAGAATAATGAAGTGTTCAGTAAAACACAAGGAGACTAATAAACACTTTTTGTCATATTATGTTAATTGCCTATGAAACCACTTCTGTTATTATATATTAATTGCATTTTCAGGCATTTAAAACTCATCATGATGCTTCTTTGCTGCTTTTGTTATTATATATTAATTGCATTTTCAGGCATTTAAAACTCATCATGATGCTTCTTTGCTGCTTTTGTTATTATATATTAATTGCATTTTAAGGCATTTAAAAGTCATCATGATACTTTGCTGTTCAGCATGATTGGTTTATTTGTTTCTTTTCCCTTTTTATTTATTTGTTTGTGTCATAATGACCCTCAAACTACCTTACTGAGGCCTCACTGTTCTTGGCAACAACAATATCCTGGAAGATTACTTGCCCTTTCAGAGCTTGTGTTTTCCTGCAGGAAAGGAAGGAATCTCAGGAGTTCAGGGGGAAGATGGGAAAATCTCTTTTTTTCTTGTTAAACTACTTGGGTAGGAAACCTTTATCTGCTCACAAACCTTCCTTGAACCAGCCACAGATTAAATAGAAATTATTATTCTTGTCTCTATGAATGGCATGGAGGAATTTTTTCATCTCTTATTAGGTGTAAATTTTTTGTTGGTTTGTTTTTCTGGAAATATGCACAAGTTCTGAGTTTCCTGATCCTTTTCCTAGAGAGGGCAGAAAGGCTTCAGTGGGAATTCTGACACAGAGAACCTGCCCCTGTGGCTCAAGACAAAGTCTTGAAGGTCTGGCCTTACTTGCTGATCTAATAATGAGTTTTTTGTCCTCCCTCAGTAACCTTCAGAATGTAATACAGACATTTTTGAAGTCTGGCTGCTCAAACCTCCACATCTCTTGTTCCTCACAGCACAGAAAGAATTCTGTCTTATTTAAATATCTATTCAAAATTCAGAATCCTGATGTTCTACTTGCTGCAAAGACCTTGGTTTCTATGGCTGTGTCCTGAACTGCAAATGTGGGTCCATGATTATCTATAACTTTTGTTTCTAAACAAGACAGTTGTGGTCTGTAATAAGTTTCTATTTTCTTTCTCTTTTTTATTTTTTTAAAGAACTGACTCAATGAATTAATTATATTTTTGTCAATAATTCCCATCTGCAGCAAGAGG
This sequence comes from Alaudala cheleensis, assembly GCA_013398995.1. Classification (NCBI taxonomy): domain Eukaryota; kingdom Metazoa; phylum Chordata; class Aves; order Passeriformes; family Alaudidae; genus Alaudala; species Alaudala cheleensis. Next base: position 29,981 of record VWYE01028338.1, read on the forward strand.
AGCTGCTGCCTCCTTTCTGACCTCTTGTTCTTTATGGACCTGAAGAAAGCCACATTACCTGTCTTATCCTTCCCTGCCATCTTCTTTTCATTTTCCACCTTCTTGCTCTTTTTCCCTTGCACTTTTACCTTCATTCCACAACATTTTACTCCCCCTGTCTTTCCTGAAGTTTAATGTCATCCACTTCCACTTTTCCTCCACTCTCTGCATTTCCCTGACCTGCTTTCTGTTTTTTATAAATCATGTTGCAGTGGGAAACACACAACCATCATCAGAGCATCAATTTTATTTGGTTATTGTATAGAACCTTTCCTGTGTCTTTGCAAAAGCTGATCAGCTGTGTCCAGAAATAAATAAATCCCTTTAGAGGGCTGAGTTCTGGAAACCTTTGACTTTGCAGTGCTTCCTGCAGGACTCTGCCATTTCTGCAGTTTTTGTGGAGTAGCCCAGGTTGTAAATATCTGATGGTAAGGAAATTTCAGTGGAAAACTGAACTTTGTTCCCATGTTAATGCCTTTCAGTCTGCATCCCTCCTCCATCAGCTTGTGGATATTAATGAAGAAGTGTAAANAGGTATGCAAAAGTGTAATCATACACTTCTTCAATTAATATATATAAGTTCCAACTTATGGATATTAATGAAGAAGTGTAAATTATCTGGAGATTGCTTGCATTCAGTTTATTCAAGTAATTCTAACACCTAGTTCTGCCAGCCCTGGAGTTGTGGTCTGCTCAGAAGTGAGCACAGAACACCTGATATACAATAATTAGTTCTGTGGCTTCAGGACTGTGAGTTTAATGCTTGATCTCTGTGAAATTATTGCAGGATAATGGCTCATAAGTTTAAAGCTGTGTCTGCATGTGTTTGGGGCAGAAGCACTAAACAGGTTTTTAAAATTTAAATGCAGAGGTAAATTTTAATTAATATGATAATGTTAAAAAATTGGTGAAAATAATTAGTATAAGATTAAGAAATATGCTTCAAGCATTCAGTTTCTGGGCTCAGTGATTTACTGTGACATCATTAGAGGGGATTGGGCTACACGTGCTAAAATTTAAATAGCTTTGCCCAGTTGAATGTGCAGTTATCTTCAAAATCCAGTCTTTTGATATCTGCTCTGTTTTACACCAAGCTTTAGGAGTCCTTATTGAATGCAGCAGTTCAATAGGACCCCACACACAGCCTGCTCCTTGTTACATATTTCAACATGTCCCAAAGACATTTTGAGGGAAAAATGTCCCCATGGACCATGGGGTCTCCATTATTGAAATGATAGAAAAATTACTGTGTGCTGGAGAAAGAAATGAAAATAAACACAGAAGATTGGAGTCCAGGATCCAACTGGCCAGGTGACCTTCAGAGTTTTTAACTGCTGTGTTTTGAGTCCTCTGCAGGGATCCATCTGCATCCCAGATTTGGGTGAGGCAGGTGTGGGTGGGTGATGGTCACATTTTATAGTTTGAGCTGTGGAAATGAAATCAGAGCCCTTTGTGGGCTGTCTGTCCCAGAATATCCCAGAATATCCCAGAATATCCCAGAATATCCCAGAATATCCCAGCTGTCTCTGTGTTACCCCTCTGCTGGCCATGAACAGGAGCTCAGTGCCTTGGGGGCAGCCACAGCACCCCTGGGCCCTGCAGCTGCAGCTGAGCTCTCCAGTTCTGCAGCAGCAGAAATAAAAACCCATTTCCCTGTGGCTTCACAGGTGTTTGCAAGAAATAAAATGATTTCTTAATATAGTTCTGACTGATACATTTACCAAGCAAGCAGCAAGAGATTAACTCCTATGCTTGTCCATTTTAAGAAAATACAGCTGCACATCACTCTGCTGCACATGTGTGTGTTCAGGCTGCTTTTTTTGCTATTCTTTGACTGAAATATGCCCAAAAAGATCTGTCACAAACACAAATGTGTGATTTCATAAACCCTAAGTGTATCCTTTTAACCTGGTGTCTCTGGTGGGGGGATTTTTTGATCCACAACATCTGAACTCTGGAATTCTTTTTGGCAGTTAGGTATTTAATTCTTTAAAATGAAAAAAAAAAACCAGGACAGGACTCGATAGGTGGAAGTTCAGAAAAACCACTAACTGTGATGAAACTCATAAAAATGTAAGTTTGCAACACTGCAAGCAGAGCAGTGAGAATTCCCCTTTTTTCCTTTATTACTTGTTTTTGATGGAAATATTAATGCAAACAGGTGATTCTTCTGTGTTCACATTTTCCTTTCTTCAGATCTATTTCACTGCATAAGAGCAAATGGGTGAGAGAGGTTGAGGGAGCTGAAGTTATAAATATTTAGAGAACACTGCATGAAGAGACTTCTGATATTATGGAAATTTTGCTTTGGCATGATTTTACCAGCATGTAAATGATAAAAGTCTTGCTGTATTTATCCTGGTTTACTCAGGTCATAACTGAGCATTTCTTAATTAGACAAATTCCCTAAAATTAAGCTACATTTATATAAAGTGCCTTGGTTTATTTCTCCTCTTCCAGCAGCTCATTAACAGGCGACGTGACTTTAGTTTCCAAATTTTCAAGAGATGATTTGCTGATATGAGTTCATGTAAAACACCATATGTTTAGACTCCTGTGATGGATCTTTTTGTTTTGAGGGGTTTTTGCACTTTTTCTGCAGAGAATAGAAGAGGTTCCAGTAGCTGCTGGCAAAACCTCTTGTGCAGGAGTGAGACTGGAATGTTGCAAGGACAGTCTCTAACACCCTGACCCTTTGAGGTTCCCCCACAAGGACGTTTTTTCCCTCTTGATTTTTGTAATCTTCAAAACATTTTGTCCAAATCAGTTTGTCTGCCAGGGCTGGGAAATGCTCTGCTTCAAACTCTGCTCAAGTCCAACACTAAAACATAGAAGAACATCAAACAATCCAGTTGGGACTGAAGGCTTCTGGGTGGGAAAGTGGGGGAAACATTGGAGAAAGGGTGTGGAGCCAGAAAACCTCCATCTGAAACAGTTGGAAAACCTGGAAAAATACAAATTATTTCTCCTAGTTTTGCCATTACCAAGTGTGATGTGCTTACTTTGCTCTGCAACTGCATTTGCAGCCTAAATTTGCAAAGCAGAGACAGTTCATCTTTGCAGAATTCCTCCCAACCTCTCTGCTCTTGACATTATTCTTAATATTTATTTTACACCCTGGCAATTCAGGTATCTGAATGTAAGGAATTGAAAATACCTATTATCTATTTAAAGCCCTGTTATTATATATATTTCTTAAATGTATTATGTATCCATAAAATACAGGTGATCTGTGTTCATATAAAGAATATAGATTTTATTTGTGGATGGGAACAAATAAAGCAATGCACTACATTTCTGTTAAATTCAGGAGATTTAATAGAGTAATAATATAAAATAACAGGATTATGATTTACTATTTAGAAATTACTAAGAGGGAGGAAAATCATGACAGTTTTAAACCACCAATTTTTCTTGTTGTCTAAAACAACCTGTAAAAAGCTTCAGGTTTTTTTTTTTCTTTGCTGCTAAGGAAACATAGAGGAGAGGACAAAAAAGAGGTAAATAAATTGTTCTAAAAATAACTTATATTGCCCAAATGCTATGACACNGGACTGAAGGATTCTGGGTGGGAAAGTGGGGGAAACATTGGAGAAAGGGGTGTGGAGCCAGAAAACCTCCATCTGAAACATTTGGAAAACCTGGAAAATACAAATTATTTCTCCTAGTTTTGTCATTACCAAGTGTGATGTGCTTACCTTGCTCTGCAACTGCATTTGCAGTCTGAATTTGCAAAGCAGAGACACTTCATCTTTGCAGAATTCCTCCCAACCTCTCTGCTCTTGACATTATTCTTAATATTTATTTTACACCCTGGCAATTCAGGTATCTGAATGTAAGGAATTGAAAATACCTATTATCTATTTAAAGCCCTGTTATTATATATATTTCTTAAATGTATTATGTATCCATAAAATACAGGTGATCTGTGTTCGTATAAAGAAAATAGATTTTATTTGTGGATGGGAACAAATAAAGCAATGCACTACATTTCTGTTAGATTCAGGAGATTTAATAGAGTAATAATATAAAATAACAGGATTATGATTTACTATTTAGAAATTACTAAGAGGGAGGAAAATCATGACAGTTTTAAACCACCAATTTTTCTTGTTGTCTAAAACAACCTGTAAAAAGCTTCAGATTTTTTTTTCTTTGCTGCTACGGAAACATAGAGGAGAGAACAAAAAAGAGGTAAAGAAATAGTTCTAAAAATAACATATATTGCCCAAATGCTATGACACTTTATTTTATTTTATATTTTCCCCTCTAAAGAGGAGATTTGCTGTGGCAGAGTGCTTTACTCTCTTCCCCAGTTCTCATGGACTTCTGGTTTCCCTGTGATCCCTGTGATGTTCTCTCCCTCAGGGAGGGTCTGATTTTCCTCAGGGATTCTCAGGTGTGAAGGCCTTATTTCCAAGGACCTTTCCCCTAAAAAAAAAAAGTTGCAGGCTTTGCCCTGCCCAAAATCTAGAGCTTCCAAGAGAAACTTGGAGAAAAACCAGGGATTTTGGTACTTGTTGTGCCTAAAGCGTTCCTGAGCTGATATTGGGATTCTCATTCCTTGGGATTCTCACCTGTGCTGAAGGAATGACCTGAAGGAATCCTGGGTGTGCCGGCCACAGGCCCAGCAAATGGAAGCACAGCCTGTGATGTGGGAAACCAGAGTTACCCCTTTGGGGGTCCCTGGGTGTTTGAGACCCCGAGGGTCTTGAGACAGAGCTAAAAGAGTCAAAAATCCCAATTCCTTTGATTTAACCCCCTGGAAAACACTGCCAAGTTTGAAGGAGGAAGAGAAGCCCACGTGGGTTTGGTTGGTGTGATTTTTGTCAGCTCACAGGGTGAAAAAATAGAATTTTTAGATGTTACTCTATAGATAGAATGGGGCAAAGATGGAGGAATCAGGGTGTGGTTTTTGTCCTTTTCCTGCTTCTTCTTCCCCTCCATCTTTGCAGGGCTGGTGCCTTTTCTTGATTGGGTTGTGGTGAGATTTCACTGTCTGACCTGGGTCAGTTATTGGTACTTAGAGGAAAACATTGTTAATGTAGTTTAGATTATAAAAATCCAGGTGCCATTGCAGGAGGGGCAGATTGTGCTTTTCTGGGAACATCACACTGGGCTGAGAGAACTTTTAAGACAAGAAAATAATAAAACAGATCTGCAAAGCAACTGCACGGCCTCCAGCTCTCCTTGGAACTCCATCATCAACTCTCAGGGTGCAAAAACCACCAGAAAACCTGAGAGTGATGGTTCTGGTTCTCCAGAGGTGCCACTCCCTCGTCCCCCAGCTGGGCAGGACACAGAGGTGGCACTGCACAACTGGGAGACTCCAGTCTGTGCCCTTTAATATCCCAGCAGTGCCTCAGGTTTGAAGGACACCCTGCATCCTGCCACCTTCCAAACTGCAAAAATTAACACTCACCACTCATTTCCAGGTCACCCAGCGATGCTGGGCCTGTTTGCAATTGATATGTGCAGTGCATTTGTGGGAGATGTGCTTTAAAGGAATGCAGGGGTTTGAGGATGTGCATTTAATTTCATTTCTGCCCCGGAGCTTTGATCAGTGCTGTGCTCACTGCCTCTGCCATGTGCTTTGAACTCAGAGATGCAAGCATATAAATAATTTCCCATGTCAATTCCTGGCTCATCTAGCCAGGCTGATACATGGAAGGCAAGTTGTCTCCTAAATTCTTGTCAGTGGGATTAGTGGATTGATTAGTTGAATTCTCAATTAAAATCGCAATTAAAGGCAAAATTGTATCTCTTAGACTTCAAGTCATTTGCTCAAAGTGTAGCAGTCAGATTTTGACCAGGTTTGTCTGGTCTAAAACCTGTTTTTAATAATCTTTTCTTTTTTTTCTGTCCTTAAATCAATACCTTAGATTATTACCAATTACCAAACAAAAAAGATGTCACATATATGTATTTTTTTTCCAGTTTTTCATCTTAAAGAGGAAATTCCATTGATTTTTGAAAATACTGAAGGTGTTATTCAGGGGATATAATTACCTACAAATGCCATCAGTAGCATATAATGATTGTTTTCCCAATAGATTCAGCTCAAACTACTTAAAATGACAATATGGGCATTGTATATAAAATTGCAGTTAGTATTTACAGGTTATTGACACATATTTTGCTATAACAGACTCTGGACATGCTTCAGGCATGAACTTTGCATTTGGGTCTGACTCAGAACCCACCCTTCCTTCCTTCCTTCCTTCCTTCCTTCCTTCCTTCCTTCCTGCCTGCCTGCCT
>VWYE01028339.1:0-13102 GCA_013398995.1 Alaudala cheleensis
CTGTGCGCTGGAAAATGACCCAGCCTGATGAACGCTGCTGGTTAGAAGGGCAAATATTCGAGCTAAATCTGTTTCCAGGAACCAGAGGTGTCAGGTGTGCCCGGGTAATGCAGTTTGGGGATTATTTAGGCGGTGCTCGCACATCCTGCCCTCGGGCAGAAAATTCATTCGTCCCTCTGCGGGCGCTGCAGTTCGTCAGGAGAGCTCTGGGCAGGGAGCTGTGTGTGCTGCACAGGGGCGGCTCCAGTGCATCCCTGTGAAAACCAGAGAACTGCAAGCTGGGGATGTGACTCAGGAGCAGAGCTGCCTCTGGTGGAGTTCACTGTGCCCCTCTGGATCAGGATCTGAGCAGCCCCCCTGAAACTCCTGCTGCGTCTCAGAGCGGGAGTAAAATCAAAATGTGAGGTTTGCCAGCAAATTCCTGAGCTTCAGAACGTCCTGTCCTTTGAAATCCACCACAAAGCCCCCCAAAGCCTTCCGTGCCACGTTTGATGTGGCATCTCCCACTTGGAAAGAGCCACTTAGAGGTATTTATCCAGTGGCTTGTTAAAGCAGCTATAAATAATCCATCAGTGCCGCAGGGATGTCTGCTAATGTTCCTTTATTTATGGGAGGTGTGCTTTGTGTCGGAGCCGGGAGTTCTCCTTAACTCCATAATTCCCAAAGTGCTCTTGTGTGGACTGTAATATCTGACAGATAATGTGGGCTAGAACACAGATCAAGATATAAATCAGCCAAAGTGTGTCCTGAGGCTTCTCTGATAGCACACGCAATGCTTTTCCCCTTAATTACCTTGTCATGATAATTTCCTTTAATTATCTCGCCGTAATAAATTCAGTAGGTGAATTAATCTGGGACAGTCACGGAGCAGCATGTGACTCTGACAGCTCTGGATTTGCTGTCAGGGTTTTTGCTGACAAACCAGGATCCCTCTGCTCCCTCCAGGAGCCGTTTGATGTTCATGGTGCCCTATTTTCCTCACATCCCAGATGGATTTCTCCATGACAAAGCCGAACAGAGCGGAGGGAATCGTGCAGTGAGTGGCAGAGCCGTGATTTGGGCTGTGGGAAATCAAACCTGGTGGTTTCAGTGGGCCACAGGAGCTCTGCAAACCTTTGCTGAGAGAGTTGTTGCTGTTTGGCTCAGAGGCTGTGGGAGTTTGGGAGGCTTTTTTATTGTAGGTTTTTTAAAAAAGCCACAAAACTTCACTTTTCTTCTGGTTTAAGATTCACAGGGAGCAACTGGAGCTGCAGAGAGCGAGGGGTCCCACAGCCCTGGGGGTGCTGGTGTGACAGCAGGAGCTCGGGGTGGGCTCTGGAGGGACACTGGGATGGGCCATGGAAATTCATTTCATGGGAATGCCCAGGAGGGACAGGGGGAGCAGCCACAGACAGAGCCGGGCTTCAGCCGCCTTTCCCTCACCTGGGGCTGTGCCAAAAACTGGCCAGTGCCCCTAAACCTGGGGGATAAAGGGGAGTGTCCCTGGGATAAAGGGGAATGTTCCCTGGATAAAGGGGAGTGTTCCCTGTCCCCTGGATAAAGGGGAATGTCCTGTGTCCCCTGGATAAAGGGGAATGTCCCCTGTCCCTGGATAAAGGGGAATGTCCCCTGGATAAAGGGGAATGTCCTGTGTCCCCTGGATAAAGGTGAATGTCCCCTGGATAAAGGGGAATGTCCCCTGTCCCTGGATAAAGGGGAATGTCCCCTGGATAAAGGGGAGTGTCCCCTGTCCCTGGGATAAAGGGGAATGTCCCCCCGATAAGGGGGAATGTCCTGCGTCCCTGGGATAAAGGAGAATGTCCCCTGTCCATGGGATAAATGGGATTGTCCCGTGTCCCCTTGATAAAGGGGAATATCCTCTGTCCCCTGGATAAAGGGGAATGTCCCCTGGATACAGGGGAAGGTCTCATGTCCCTGGGATAAAAGAGAATGTCCCCTGTCCATGGGATAAATGGGAATGTCCCCTGTCCCCTTAATAAAGAGGAATATCCTCTGTCCCCTGGATAAAGGGGAATGTCCCCTGGATAAGGTGGAAATGGCCATGTCCATGGGATAAAGGGGAATATTCCATGCCCATGGGATAAAGGGGAGTGTCCCCTGTCCATGGGATAAAGGGAGATGTCCCCTGTCCCTGGATGAAGTGGAAATGGCCATGGGATAGAAGGGAATGTCCCCTGGGATAAAGGGGAATGTCCCCTGTCCCTGGATGAAGTGGAAATGGCCATGCCCATGGGGTAAAGGGGAATGTCCCCTGGATAAAGGGGAGTGTCCCCTGTCTCTGGGATAAAGGGGAATGTCCCCCGGATAAGGGGGAATGTCCTGCGTCCCTGGGATAAAGGAGAATGTCCCCTGTCCATGGGATAAATGGGATTGTCCCGTGTCCCCTTGATAAAGGGGAATATCCTCTGTCCCCTGGATAAAGGGGAATGTCCCCTGGATACAGGGGAAGGGCTCATGTCCCTGGGATAAAAGAGAATGTCCCCTGTCCATGGGATAAATGGGAATGTCCCCTGTCCCCTTAATAAAGAGGAATATCCTCTGTCCCCTGGATAAAGGGGAATGTCTCATGTCCCTGGATAAAGGGGAATGTCCCCTGGATAAGGTGGAAATGGCCATGTCCATGGGATAAAGGGGAGTGTCCCCTGTCCATGGGATAAAGGGAGATGTCCCCTGTCCCTGGATGAAGTGGAAATGGCCATGGGATAGACGGGAATGTCCCCTGGATAGAAGGGAGTGTCCCCTGCCTCTGGATAAAGGGGAAATGGCCATGGGATAGAAGGGAATGTCCCCTGTCCCTGGATGAAGTGGTATTGGCCATGGGATAGACGGGAATGTCCCCTGGATAGGAGTGTCCCCTGTGCCGGATCTCGTGTGCTGGGCTCCGGGCAGCCTCGTTAGCAGCGCTGCAGAGCAGAGCTGGGCCATCCATCAGAGCTGCCCCGGGCAGATTTCAAACACCGCCGCAGCAGGGCCGGGATCGATAACTGCAATCGTTCTCCCCAAGTGCCCTGGGGACAGGCTCCTGCCCTCCCTGGGGACAGCCCGCAGCCGCTCCCCGCTGTCCCGGGGCTTTGGGGAGCTCACAGGAGGAGCCCTCAGCTCCTTCTCCCGGCAGCTTCTGCCTTGTCCTGCTCCGGAATTCCTCCAAGGCTGCCTCGCTGGTCCCTTCCCAGAGCTGGCACATCCTGGGTGGGGTTACTTTGGGAGTCTGGAACAGGAGAACAGCGGGAAAAACCAGGGTCACTTTCCTGGTGACATTTAAAAAGTTTAATAAAATACAATAGGAGACAGAGATAAAACAAAGGGTCAGTGGCTGGGTGCTTGGCTTTCACCCAAGAGCACGCCTGTCACCTTCAGAGGTGTGCTTTAAATCCTTTTCTGACGCATATTCATATTTTTCCAAAAACTGGTTTCCATATTCTCAGAACTTTTTTGCATGGCCACTCCTTGGGTCCGGTCCCCCTTTTTATAGCCTGGCTGTTTCTTGGCTGTGGTTTGAATCCTGCTTCTTTATCACCTTTATCAGCTTGGGCTGTGGATTTAATCCCGTTTCTTTTATCCCCTCCAGTTTGGGCTGAGGTCCAGACTTCCTTCAGGTGCTGACAGTGAACACATCAATATTGATATGATATTATATTCATATATCAACAGCAGGGTCCTCACTGTGCTCACTGGGTGTGATCCCAACCCAACAGGCAGCTCCATTACAAGCACAACTATATCAGCTATTTCACTTCTATGTCTAAGCAAAAACAAAGCTACATCCTCACAGCAAAGTTATTTTAACGTTATACATACAACATTTGTGTAAATATTTGTGAAAAGCCAACTTTATAAGATATATTTATAAAAACAGCCTCTCAACAAACACCACTGATGGCAACACAGACCTGGAGCCTCAGTGAGAGAGAAGAAACCAATGGAAAGCACCAGGGAAAATTTGGATTTTCTGGTTTTGGAGGTGTGGGGGAATACAGATGAAGGGTTAGGAGCAAGCAGGGATTTGACCTGAGGCTGTGGAAAAGGCTTCCAAAAATGAGTGGCAGCACTGGGATGATGGGTATGGGGTTTCGATAGAAGTTTTCCACCCTGAGTTTAAGGGTTTAGAACACAGCAATGGATACAAAGCAAGGGGGAGGTTTTAGGGCACTTTGTCCTTCTTTGTCACCTTCTCCTCCAGGGCTCTGGGGGTATTTTGTACTTGGATAGAAAAGTGCCCATTGCAGCCAGGGGTGGTTGTTATTGGGGTAAAAGTGAAAATAATTGAGGTGTCATCTCTTAATTGGACAGTTTNTTGGATTAGCCTCACTCCCGTGGGATTCAGGCATGTAAAACTCCCGTTCTTCACCCCCCTGTCCTCCCTGCATGTGGCAGAACATTTGTGGTGTGGTTTTCTCCTGATTTCATTTGAAATAAACGGAACCCCTCATTTCCAGTGGTTCCTAAGCAACAAAGTACAGGGGGAAAAAAGCCAAACAAGCACCGGGTAATTTGTGTTTCCTTGCTGGAGCTTTTAAACGACGCTAAGCCGCGGCTCCGGAGTCTCTGGCAGGGGGAGGATGCTCGCAGTGAGGCGCTGCTAATTCCTCTTTGCAGCTCCTCAGCGTTTGATTGAAAACGTTTTGCCTCCTCCGGCCCTGCCTGGGCGCTGGAGAGGAGCTGGGGTTGGGCTGATTCAGCCTGGAGCACTGAGCAGTGGATCAGGGGCAGTTCTGGGAATGGGGCTGGATCATTTCCAGCCGTGGGGGGAGCAGGGAGAGCTGTCAGAGCCCTGGGAGGGGACAGTGCCACTGTCCCCGGGGTCACACAGTCACAGCAGCTGGGGCTCCTCACTCCCCACTTGTGCAGCACAAGGATTTGACTCTCTCCTTATTTTATTTATTTTAATTTTTTTTATCAGTGTTGAATTTTCACATTTTCATTTCCAGGGCTTTAATAGTTCCTGACAAAGCAGCTTTGCCCAAAAGTGTCACACTCCATCACATTTTTATTTTTTTTAAAGTTGTTTCCCCCTGCTTTTCCCCCTGCACTCTCCCTTTGCCACCAGGAGCTGGGATGGTGCCTGGGAGGATTCTGTGGATTAAAGCAGTGCTGTCATGGCAGGGAGAGCTCTTTGTTCCTCACCAGCCTGTCAGGCTGCTGGGAAATGCTTTAGACCTTTATTCTATTTGTGCTCCTGCCTCAATCCTTCCTGAGCAGCGCAGCTGAAGGTGTGGATCTGACTCCTGGATTCAACTTGTTGTGAGTTTGTTTTCCCATGGATGTTTTGTAGCTCGTAAAGGGCTGAGGAGAAGCACCAGGGGCTTCCCACACGTCCCTCTTCCAGCCCTTGCTCATTTGGTGACAGATTTGGCTCGAAATTGTTCCATACCCTGAAGTACCAGTGGACAAGATGCCTTTTTTTAATTTTTTTTTCCCTGCTTTATGGAGAATTTAATTACTAATTACCCCAGTTCTTCTGTTCTGGCTGCCTTATGATGTGGGACCTCATTGCCCAATAAAGCCGTGGCTGTGGGGTTTGTTCCTGAGCACAGAATGCTCCAGCCTGGAGCTGCTCCTGAGTTTGTTTGGGTTTTACCAGCACTGAGAAAAAACACTTGGACAGGCCAGAAACTGAATTCTCATTTTCTCTTCAGTTTCAGCCCTTGCAGACCCAACAGAGCAGGAGCAGAATCCTGGGATGGTTTGGGATAAAGGGACCTCAAATCCCACTCAGTGCCATGGGCAGGGACACCTCCCACTGTCCCAGGGTGTCCCCAGTGTCCCACCTGGCCTTGGGCACTGCCAGGGATCCAGGGGCAGCCACAGCTGCTCTGGCAATTCCAGCCCAGACAGGAATTCCCAATTCCCAAGATCCCACCCAAATCTCCCCTTTTCCAATGTGAAGCCATTCCCTGTGTCCTGTCCCTCCATCCCTTGTCCCCAGTCCCTCTCCAGCTCTCCTGGAGCCCCTTCAGGCCCTGCCAAGGGCTCTGAGGATTCCCTGGATCCTTCTCCTCTCCAGGTGAGCATTCCCAGCTCTCCCAGCCTGGCTCCTGCAGGGTGAGGAACCCCCAGGGATGTTTTGTGCACCTCAGGAGCTGGGAAGGTTCCCAGGGGCTCATCAGGAACCCCCCAGAGCTGGAACCTCAGCACCAGTTAAAACCCTGCCACATTCCCAGTTTGGCACGTTCCAATGGATGCAAGCTGGGGACAAGGATTGATCAGTGAAAGGCAGGGAAGGGGAAATTCCCGGGCTCTGAGTGGATTGCAGGGGCTCCCTCGGGGATGATGTGAGAGGAGGGGTCACTGCGGGGGTAATTTGGAAATGGGAGCTGGTGTCAGGCGATTGCCCGTCAGGCAGAACTGCTCCTCATCCCAGGAAAAGCTCCTGGATGTGATTCCCGGGAGCCGCGGCTGTGAGAGGAGTTAATGACATCGCAGGGCACACCCCTGGGAGCGGGGCTGTGCTGCAGGAGCTCGTTTGGGAGGTGAATTGCTGAATTCTGAGTGTTTGCCAGCTGAGGAAGGCTCAGGCTGTTAATGACTGGATTTTTTACAGCCCAGTAAAGAAGCTGACGTGGAATTTTGGCTGCTCAGCGGGATAATGAACCCCAAATCTGCGTCTGAGAGCAGCAGCTCTCCCAGAAGGAACCACCCTGCCCTGGCCAGGGATTTATCCCTGTGAATTTTGGGTTTTACAGCAGGGATTTATAAGCTGGGAGCTCCTGCAAAGTGAAGGAGTTTGGAAACGAGGCTTCTATTGTGACATTGTTAGTTAAAAAATATAATTGATCGTAGGATCTTGTGCCTCATAAAATGGTTTGGGTTGGAAGGGACCTTGCAGATCCAACCCATTATCTTTAATTTTGAGTGCTGTTCCTTCGGTCTGACCATTCAAAGGGAATTCTCCCTGCCCTGCCCCCCCTGTGGATGTGTGTCCATCATTTCACCTCTGGTTCAGCACTGCCAGAAACCTGGAAATAACCCCAGAGGTGCCCAAAGGGGCAGCAGGGAGAGCTGTGCTGAGCTCATCTGCCATCCCAGGGGAAAGCTCTTCCTGTCACCGGAGCCTTGGATGTGGCTGGAAAGGACCCACAGAGCTTCCAGTCCCCTCAGGAAATATCCAATCTTTAATTATTTATTCCAGACTCCAGCTCTCCTTCTTGGTGTGAGGGCTGGGAAAAGGGACCTTTTTCTTTACTCTCAGGACTCCAAAAGTCATTTAAACCTGAGACCTCGTTTCCAGTGGCTGCCCTTCCCATGAACCCCTTCCCCTCACAGGGATTATTCTCCATTGCAAAGCTGCTCTCAGTGGTGGCTGCACCTTCCCAAACTTTGCCTTTCCCAGTCCTCTCAGTCTCACCACAACGTCCTGACCACTGCAAGTGATGGGGTTTGTGGGAGCAATTTCTCACTTTTATTGAAGACAATCCTAAAACTATTATTTTTCTTATTTCTCTGCTCACAGGGTGCACATTGAGTAAAGGTTTTTGCTGCAGATCCAATGTTCATTTTTTTTATTCCCAGCGATTCTGGCCGCAGACCTGAAAGTGGTAGGAGGAATATTCCTTAATTCTCTCAGAACCATGGAATATTTGGGGTCGGAAAGGACCTTTAAAGGCCATCCAGCCCAACCCCCTTGCCACGGGCAGGGGTGGTTTTGATGAGATTCACGCTGAATTGTGTTAGTGAGATAAGTTCTCCTTATTTCCCCATTCCTGCCGTTCTGTTGTCTCCTGCAAATCCGATCAGCGCTGATTTTCTGTTCCTCCGAGGCGCTGATGAAATCTCTCCCCGGCAGCCCGGAGCTGCCCATCAGCTCCTGCAGGGCCGGGATCGCTCGGCGGGCTCGCAGCCGGAGCCCAATCACCGCCACGGCGCTAATTGCTTAAAGACCCGGCTATTGATTGCCTGTTTTTCTACTTCCTTAGTTAAGGAACCGCGTGGTATTGACTGAAATCTCGAGTAGATGATGTCAGGGCCGTTTCCCTGTCGCCAGCAGGTGTGACCCTCGTCCATCAGGGAGCGTTATTGGTGCTCCGGGAGCTCCCCCAGCTCCCGGGGAATGGCAGCAGTTCCTCTCCTCGCGATCATTATTTCCATCTATTTTTACCCTTCCCATTACTTGAATCAATTTTATTTTTTTCCTCTCAGATCAGAGCTATATTTTCCAGACAATCCTTTCCCCATCCTTTTCAAAGCACCGATAGATGGTCACTTTTCTTCCCATCTTTCTGATTTCCCTGCCACTCCATTTCCCCAGTTATTTCCCAACATTTCCATTTCTCAGTGACTGAGGGGGAAGGGAAGCAGTGGTGGCAGTGAGTGCCACCCCTGGCATGGGAGCCCCGCTCTCCCTTCCTGCAGCCAGGAGAAACCCAGAGGAATCCTATTTTTGGTCTGGCTGATAATTGCTCTCCTTCTGGCTGCATCTTAATGAACAGCGTTTTCAGCGTCCCTCATGAATTTTTATCAACAAGGGGTTGTGTCTGCTGGCACAGGTTTTTTAGGTATGGCAGAATTCCTCAGAATTCCTGGATTTATACACATTTTTATATTTTCATTTGCTGTGCATGCAGCGAGCAGGGCTGGTGTCTGCCTGAGAGACTCTTTGGTGCACAAAAGCTCTTTTTAATCAGTTTCTTAATCATTATTCCAGGCTTCATCCCTGTGAATGTGTCCCAGGCCAGGTGGGACATTGGGGCTGGAGCAGCCTGGGACAGTGGGACATGTCCCTGCCCATCCAGGGGTGGCACTGGCTGGGATTTCCCAGCCAACCCAAAGCATTTTGGGGTTTTGTGTGACTCACTAACACGGAGCAAAATCCCCTTTCCGTGCCTGAGAGAACCCCCTCAGTGCAGCCCCTCCTGACCCACAGCAGCCCTCACACCCCCAGCTCCCATCTCAGCTCTTCCCTTGGCTGCTCTCCATCCCTCAGAACTCACCTGGAAAAGCTGGAGTTCCCCATCCCCACGTGCCAAAGGCTGGCTGTGTCCCTGCCCATCCCTGTCAGGCCTCTCCCAGGGCCAGGATCCCATCCAAGGAGAGGGATTTGCTGCTGGATTCCAGCTGGGAGCCTGCTGTCACTCCTGGGCCTGTTTCCTCCATCCTGCTTTGCCTGTGTGTGCTGCTGGGGCTCTGCACAATCCCACATCCCGGAATTCCTGGAGAGTTCCCACCCCTTGGCTGACTCCTGTCCTTCCTTCTCTGAGGCTGTTCTGCTCCTGTNGAAGACAATCCTAAAACTATTATTTTTCTTATATTTCCCTGCTTACAGGGTGCACATTGAGTAGGTTTTTGCTGCAGATCCAATGTTCATTTTTTTTATTCCCAGCGATTCTGGCCGCAGACCTGAAAGTGGTAGGAGGAATATTCCTTAATTCTCTCAGAACCATGGAATATTTGGGGTCGGAAAGGACCTTTAAAGGCCACCCAGCCCAACCCCCTTGCCACGGGCAGGGGTGGTTTTGATGAGATTCACGCTGAATTGTGTTAGTGAGATAAGTTCTCCTTATTTCCCCATTCCTGCCGTTCTGTTGTCTCCTGCAAATCCGATCAGCGCTGATTTTCTGTTCCTCCGAGGCGCTGATGAAATCTCTCCCCGGCAGCCCGGAGCTGCCCATCAGCTCCTGCAGGGCAGGGAGCGCTCGGCGGGCTCGCAGCCGGAGCCCAATCACCGCCACGGCGCTAATTGCTTAAAGACCCGGCTATTGATTGCCTATTTTTCTACTTCCTTAGTTAAGGAACCGCGTGGTATTGACTGAAATCTCGAGTAGATGATGTCAGGGCCGTTTCCCTGTCGCCAGCAGGTGTGACCCTCGTCCATCAGGGAGCGTTATTGGTGCTCCGGGAGCTCCCCCAGCTCCCGGGGAATGGCAGCAGTTCCTCTCCTCGCCATCATTATTTCCATCTATTTTTACCCTTCCCATTACTTGAATCAATTTTATTTTTTTTCCTCTCTCAGATCAGAGCTATATTTTCCAGACAATCCTTTCCCCATCCTTTTCAAAGCACCGATAGATGGTCACTTTTCTTCCCATCTTTCTGATTTCCCTGCCACTCCATTTCCCCAGTTATTTCCCAACATTTCCATTTCTCAGTGACTGAGGGGGAAGGGAAGCAGTGGTGGCAGTGAGTGCCACCCCTGGCATGGGAGCCCCGCTCTCCCTTCCTGCAGCCAGGAGAAACCCAGAGGAATCCTATTTTTGGTCTGGCTGATAATTGCCCTCCTTCTGGCTGCATATTAATGAACAGCGTTTTCAGCGTCCCTCATGAATTTTTATCAACAAGGGGTTGTGTCTGCTGGCACAGGTTTTTTAGGTATGGCAGAATTCCTCAGAATTCCTGGATTTATACACATTTTTACATTTTCCTTTGCTGCTCGTGCAGAGAGCAGGGCTGGTGTCTGCCTGAGAGACTCTTTGGGGCACAAAAGCTCTTTTTAAGCAGCTTCTTAATTATTATTCCAGGCTTCATCCCTGTGAATGTGTCCCAGGCCAGGTGGGACATTGGGGCTGGAGCAGCCTGGGACAGTGGGACATGTCCCTGCCCATCCAGGGGTGGCACTGGCTGGGATTTCCCAGCCAACCCAAAGCATTTTGGGGTTTTGTGTGACTCACTAACACGGAGCAAAATCCCCTTTCTGTGCCTGACAGAACCCCCTCAGAGCAGCCCCTCCTGACCCACAGCAGCCCTCACACCCCCAGCTCCCATCTCAGCTCTTCCCTTGGCTGCTCTCCATCCCTCAGAACTCACCTGGAAAAGCTGGAGTTCCCCATCCCCACGTGCCAAAGGCTGGCTGTGTCCCTGCCCATCCCTGTCAGGCCTCTCCCAGGGCCAGGATCCCATCCAAGGAGAGGGATTTGCTGCTGGATTCCAGCTGGGAGCCTGCTGTCACTCCTGGGCCTGTTTCCTCCATCCTGCTTTGCCTGTGTGTGCTGCTGGGGCTCTGCACAATCCCACATCCCGGAATTCCTGGAGAGTTCCCACCCCTTGGCTGACTCCTGTCCTTCCTTCTCTGAGGCTGTTCTGCTCCTGTGCCTCTAGTGACACTGCTCTGACAGATCCCAAATATTCAGATCCAGGGAGTGCCATTCCCACCCTAAACTGAGCTGTGCCAACATGGGAATGCCATCCTTGGGGATCCCTGGGAGTGCCATCCTTAGGGATCCCTGGGAGTGCCATCCTTAGGGATCCCTGGGAGTGCCATCCTTAGGGATCCCTGGGAGTGCCATCCTTAGGGATCCCTGGGAGTGCCATCCTTAGGGATCCCTGGGAGTGCCATCCTTAGGGATCCCTGGGAGTGCCATCCTTAGGGATCCCTGGGAGTGCCATCCTTAGGGATCCCTGGGAGTGCCATCCTTAGGGATCCCTGGGAATGCCATCAGGAGTGCTTTGAAAAGGGAAAGGTTTTAATTCAAGAGAAAATTATAAACAATGCAAAAACAAACGCCAGAAGCTGTGCAGAGTGCAGAGAGTTCCCTTGCACCTGCTACGACACCCCCAAAACGCACAGAGGATCCCCACACACTCCTTTAAGTAGGGAATGATCGAGGGAATAGAAACAGTTCCAGGTCTTGAGGAGCATTTTCACCCTCCAAAGGTGCTCCTTTGCTGGCACAAACACAGAACTTTCTAGTTCTTTCTCCTGAAAGGTTGAGAGGCAAACTGAGACTCCTTTCCCAGCCCGGGAACATTTGCTTGGGTGTGGAGATGCAGCTGCAGCAGAGCAGGACGTCGATATTCCCTTTTTTCCACTCCAGCACTCCTCAGTGGCATTTGATGAGCAGATGAACATCACAAACCAATTAAGAGCCAGAGATCTCATCTGGCTTTTTGCTGACTGGGATTAAAGTCGTTTTAGATCCAGGCTTGAAGTCTCAGGTTTCCAGAGCAGGTAGTTTTCCAAAATGTTTTCTTTTCCTTTCAGCACATGGTGCTGGGCTGGGAGTGGCACCCCTGGAGTGACAGGGGGGACATGGAATTGGGACCAGCACCTCCAGGGCCATCGATGGATGGGGGACAACAGCTCATTTCTCCTCTCTCCAAAGGTTTTTTTCCAGAACTTGCCTTTTCACCGGTGTTTTCCACACCTGAGCCAAGATCTCCTGGAAAGATCGAGGAGAGGCTGCAGCAAAGCCAAGTAATGACACTCATGGTGTGGCTCAGGCACAGCTGAGAAATAACTTCCCAACCCCATGAATTCAAAGTGCTTCTCAACCAGACAACAATCTTTATTTTTATTACCTTTTTTTTTTTTTGACTGGTTAAATGTTTTCCAGGCATCAAAATTTTTTAGTTTGTGCCTTAAGCTACAGCTGAAAATTGGGAACACAATTCCAACCTGGGCTGGAAGGAAAGGGTGGGCTCTGATCTTGGAGAGCATTTCCAAGCCAAACAGTTCTGGGTGAGGTGTTAAACAGTTGTGAGGTTTGTGATCCCCTGTGCTCCTGCACCTTCTGGCACAGGATCACAGGCTGGGACAAAAAAACCGTGCCTTTATAATTAACCAGAAATTAAGCAAATGAGCCAGCCCCATGTTCTTTCTAAAGCTGCCTCCAAAGGAGAACGAATGCACTGTCTGTAATTGAGGATGTGCTGCAGCCTCTCCCCAGGTAATTTCTGAATGTTGTCGTGTACAGGAGAAATTCGTGTTCGTGCTGATGATAATAGACCTGCAGAGCAGTAAATGGATTTCTGTGCTATTTTCCACCTGAAAGGATGACCCTTAGAATTCAACACCCTGAACACCGAGATTGTTATTGGAAAAGAGGGATAAGGAGGTGCTTGTGTTGCACAGCAGAAAATAGATGATTGAGGGGAAGATTTCCAGAGGTGGGAGAGTTTCAGCCTGGCTGCCTGTGGAGCTGGGGCAGGATTTGGCCACCCAGGAGGTGCTTTTGCTGGGTCATGTTGGGGGCAGGAGGGATGGGAGCCCTGCCCTGAGCTCTGGGGTGAGCTCTGGGATGGGAACAGCGCAAAGAGCAGAGGCACAGAGGTGTGGAGTGGGTGGAGGTTGTGGGTGGGTTTGTGTCTCCTGAGCTCTTCTGGCATCTCTGTGTCTGTATGGACCAACCCCTCTGGGCTCCAGAGCGTGGCCAGGGAAGGGGCTGGAGCCCCA
>VWYE01028340.1:5708-17473 GCA_013398995.1 Alaudala cheleensis
TTTCCATGATAAGGGCTGATGGGTGTTATGAGTGTCACCCCTAAGCACAGGGAAAGCCTGGTAACCTTCTGGCGAGGCAGCAGCACCTGCTAATTCCCATCCCGTGGAACCCACAGAGCCAGGTGCAGATGCCCTAATAGAACAGACTTCACCCTTGCCTGGTGTTGCAGGCCCTGCAGCAGCTGCAGCAGGGCTGGAAAATCCATCTCTGCAATCTAGGGGGCAATGTGTGGAGTCACCATCAACCATTTCCTCTACTTTGGCTTTTACGTCCCCCCAGAATTGACTGTGAGCCCTCAGACGAACGGTCACCTGGCAAGGAGGAAGGGTCCAGTGACCAGCTGCAATAGACACACCAGCCCGTGCCCCTTTACCCCGAGGGAACGTCGGCCTTCCACCGGCCGAGTCACCTCCTGCGGTAACCTCCTCACTCGCGGCAGCCCTGGACAGGGCCAGCAGCAGCCGCAGCGGAAGCCTCAACAGCCGGCGAACAAGACCCGGAAGAGCCCACCCATCCCGACCAGGCAGGCGCATTCGGCGCAGGCTCAGATGGGACCTGCGCAGGCCCCCCTCCGCCCCGAGTTGGGGGAGAACGGGGCGCAGGAGCGGTTTGTTGTGCCGCCCACTTGGGCTGGCGCGGGCGGCGCCTCCGAGGAAGGGCAAGNCCCCTCCGTCAGATGCAGGCGGCGCAGGTGGCGGCACCGCCAGAAAGCCGCCTTTTAACGTGCTCCCCATGCAGCAGAAGCCCACAGCGGGCATCAGCCGCCACACTGAGGCCCCCTCCCCAGCGCAGGCGGGCGCAGCAGCCGGCTCAGAGGTAGATGCAGCTACCTCCGCCCCTTCCCGGGCTGCAGGTGGCGCCGAGCCCACAGAATTGAGGGGGTATTGAGTGGAAATTCCACAGTGTGGACAATGGGTGGTCATGGAGGTAGAATCAATCAAAGGCGCCTGTGGCNGTGCTTTAAACATACCCAAAATAATGCTAGCTACATGTGACTACATGCCAGTGTTTTGGTTTTCTGTACATATATCTGAGTTAGTTACCTGTTGCACTGCTACATGAAATAAGGGCATGACACACACATTCACAGGCCAGAAAGAAAAGAGAGTTTGCTTTTCCTGAAACTATTTCTATACACAAACTAACTATGGCTAGTGATTGGAGAATAAAGTCTCCACCTCTCCAATCACACTGGCTAACAGAAATGCTTGTCAAGCTCTCTCCTCCTAGTAAGAAAGAATGTAAACATTGAAAACCCGTTACACAAACATCCGTGTTGTTTACCTAAAAACCATGAGAAACTCCACTACGACTATGACAATTATCAGAAGGCTTAAAATTCAGGGTGACACAGTGCAGGAGAAAAGGGCCTCTGTACAGTAAACCAATGTGGTTATGCATAAGCCACTTTATTGTTTACAATAAGCAACAGTTATAGATTCTAGGATGCGTATTCACACGATCACGCATTATTTGATTGGATCCTACGCTTTGTCCACAAGGCTGGCACACACCTCTCAAGGCACTTAATTGGTCAAAGTCCATCATCACATCGAGCCCACTTTTATCTAAGGTTTGCATTCTTGATGGTCAGTTTCTCAGGCTGTTCGTTCTTATTTTAGTCCTGCTTTTGCCTCAGTGGCCTTGGTGAATTCCTGAGAGTTTGAATAACAAAACTACAGGTGTTCTGATAAGATTACAAGGAGTTTGGATGGTACACAGAATGACCTAACTCATGCAAATACATTGCTACAACACAGGTGTGGTCGCTTTATGTTTTGAAATAGGTTTTTAAGGACAGGCAGACAATGAAATTTCATCCAAGGATTTTATTAAAACCTCCATGTAAAAAGAAGTTAGACCTTTCCAAGGCCTGAAATAAATGCAAACCTTATGTAGCCACCTCCCACCAGTGGCATAAGCATGAAATAGACAGAAGCTTTTCAGATGAAATGGAAAAGTCTTGGTTTAAGCTATCTCCTGTATCTACTTGTCATTCGTGCATAGACAGGTTAGCAGGAGAAAGTTTAAGTATCATTCAAATATTATTTCCTCTGGGTGCTTTAAATCCCCAACTCTTACACCATGCACAGATCCACAGACTAAGCACCTGGTCCTGCAGATGATCTTTTTTGTACAGATTCATTCCTGCTTTGGCTATCTGCCAGTGGGCTTTATGTGAAATACTCCCTGTTATACCCTCTGCATTTAAAAGATGCCTATAAATATCTGCACTGGTTGATGGGACAAAAGGAGAAAGAGTTGGACATTTTTTTTTTGAAATGTAAGAAGAACAGAGAGCTGAAATGCCCATGGTGGCTTTTCTGATGGCTCATGGGGGGCGCTGGGAAGCCAGGGCTGCTGGTGCTTTCCCAGCCCTCTCCTTGCAGCAGGATTTTTCCCCTCCGGCCAGCAGCTGCAGTGGCAGGCGATAGGAGGGGCTCAGGAAAGCTGGGCTGTTTCCT
This sequence comes from Alaudala cheleensis, assembly GCA_013398995.1. Taxonomy (NCBI): domain Eukaryota; kingdom Metazoa; phylum Chordata; class Aves; order Passeriformes; family Alaudidae; genus Alaudala; species Alaudala cheleensis. Next base: position 8,175 of record VWYE01028340.1, read on the forward strand.
GAGCCAACTGCGACACCCAGGGCTCCACCATCACTGTCAATCTCTTCTTTCATCTGCAACACCGTGTCCCATGCTGCCTGGAAAATATTCCAAGGTTTAGCCCTTTCTCCCTTCCTGAATGACTACACTTATTGAGTGGGAAAATATATTTTGCTGTAGTAATTTTATCAACAGAAATCATGCATGCTGTGCTGAGAGTAAATTAGATCAGCCACAGTGTCATAGGTTTGCCCTGGCAATGGTGCTAGTGTACTTATGAATATGTATTTGGTGAAATTTGTTGTGGGATGTGATTGAGAACAGAGCAGAGCAGGNATCAGCCACAGGCACATCTATAGTCCAACGACTGCATTTGATGCCTTTAGTTATAGCTTTTATGTTTTCCAGATTGCATGCTGTTTCGGGTGTAGTTTTAAGCTTCATATTAAGTGCTAGTAGGTAGTAGGTAGACAAAACAAATCCTTTCCTGCTGGAAACCAAGGACAACTTTCTGGCCCAAAAGCATAAATAACGATGGACTGAAGAGAGAAACAAGAAGGATGAGACTTCACAACCTGGAGTCGTAATTGGACAATTAAACCCCAATATGCAAATAGACCCAAACTTACAAGAGGGGTATGGCCTCGTAATCGGGGGGCCGGGGACAATTCAGGGTCCACCTAGTCAAGTTCTGGTGTCCCAGGGGTATCCTGGAGCCTTTCAATAAATATCTGCTTTATTTTCTTGTAGAGAATGTGGACATGAGGTTCTTTGGAATGAGGTTTGAGCTATCCCAACCTGGGCCTCAAGTTTTGGGCCTGTTAAGAAGTTAAGAAGCCTGTGGCGCAGTTAGAAATTAGATTAAGGTGTGTGTATTTTTTAGATAGGATAGTTAGAGTGAGATCATGGTAGCTACCTGAAAGTGAGATTGTTTTGCATTCTTTTAACACTTTGTACCAATTAGCATGCACCTGTAACTGTAAACTATCTCAACTGTATTTAACCAGACATCTTGAGGAATAAAGGGGAGAACGCATGATGTAATCACATTGATTAGAAGTCTGTGTTGCTCTGTCCCAGCTTCCAGATTTAATTAGGGTCCCTGTCTTTGTTCTCTAACTCTGTCCAGTCTCTGTTTCAAGTCAGCCTTCCCAAGGCATCACATTCACACAAAGTGGATTACACTTTCATCTTTATCAAAAGAGTTAAGATGATGTTATTTGTTTGCAGAAGAGGTCGAGGCTGACAACTTATAAAACCTACCATTCCTGCCTCCTTGCTACTGCAAAAAATCTCACTGAGACCACACTGAAATTATTTTGGTACACTTTTGTTGAATAAATGCACAGAGGTGAACAGTACATTCAAGGAGTATGTCACACTCAAAATAATAGGTGCAGGTTCTGTAACAGTGAACACTAAGGCAGACTTTTATTAAAATGACCCTAAACAACCACTTGAAGACACATACCTGAGCAGACAGAGAAGAGAGAGCCAGGCATTAATGTCTCTAGAAAAACATTTCAATAGAAGCAAGAAAACACCTTAGAATTGCTCAGCACACAGGGTGTGCTGAGGACAACCCAAATTACACAAGACAATTACAAAGTACAATTGTATTTCCCACTCCCAGAATGCAAAAGCCCTGTCACCAGGGTACAGCCTGCACAGCTGCTGATGTAGTTTCTTGTTTCCTTTCCAAGCTCAGGCTTGCTTCAGATCCAAAGGGAATACCAGTTCCTCTCTGCAGGGCAGGAGGCAGGTCAAGTGAAAAAGCACCAAAACTGAACAAGCAGCAAATGTTGTAGATCAACGATTGTAGTTTGGCCACCAAGCAGAGAAGTTGGTGGAGGGGAAGGGCATGAATGGAGTCCAAAGTTTGTATGTTCCAGCTGAGCTGAGGTCCATTGAGAAGAAAATAAACAAATGAAATCTGTGTTACACCAATATAAAGCATAAAGGTGCAAAACAATGATTGTATTGTGAAACAGAGCATGAAAAGTTACCAGTGCAGCAAGCACCAGAATTAAGTAGTCCAGGAACCACAATGATCAGGCTTGGCAGTGCCTGAGAGCACTTTTGGTCACTCCTGGACAGTACCATGGGCTCTCTTTGAAAAAACAACCATGAGCATCGTTCTCTAGCTGAAACAGACCATTAAACAGTACTCTAAAAATCAGGACTAAAGGGCCTGAAGATGCATCCAAAATGTGAAGCATCTGTGATTCATTAAATTCTTCTGAAACTGCATGTTGTAGTCTGTTGTTTTGCACTAAATAGTTGATCCATTTCTGTTATTATATTGCACTGGATAATTATTATACTTGTACATGGTATTTCCTGAAAACCTCTCTAGTTTGTTGCATTTTGGTTTGTTCCTTCCCCCAGGCCCCTTTCCCCTCCTCCTGGATCAATTCCTATTGGTTGTGGTTTCCTCCCCTTCCCCCTCCCCTTCCCCCTCCCCTTCTCTGAGGGCTGAAAGGGGGAGGCTCTGGGGGATCTCACCCTCTTTTTGCTTCTTCTGGACCAAATAAAGAGGGACCCTGGTCCCAANGGGGCGCTACAGCGACACACATGGGCAGCCCCACGTGGGTAGGGGGTGAGGCGGCAGACACTGCAGCGTGGAGCGGCACGGCACCGGTGTTCACGTGCTTGTGTGGCAGCGTGCGGGGAACATGCGGGGCCTGTGCGGCAGGCACGGGGTGTCCGGCACCAGTGGCAGAGACGGCGGGGTTTGTGTTTTGCCGGCTCACAGCAGCCACGTGCTGCGGTGGCGTCTGTGCAGCTGCCAGTGTCAATTTAAAAGCCACGGGTTCCCTCAAATGTGAGTTCTTCTCTCTTACCTCACAGCTGAGGGGAGGAGGAACCAGACAGACATCCACAATGCAAATTTGAAATGCTGATAGGTGAGGGTGCCTGGTACCACAGAGAAGGCAGCTCAGAAATGTGCTCAGTGAGAGCCATGTGTGCTTGCAGGCGCTTGGGCACTAGGGAAAACCTTCAGTAATTTCGAGCCACCACACAAAATCTATTTGCAAAAGTGAGCCATTCTCATCTGCTCCAGCTGTGCTGGCTAATGATCTTCATCCAGTAGAGCCTCTACAACATTTAATTGCTTTTCTACATATATGATATTGGTAATGATGATACTGGTTGGAAATTTTTGCATTTGCTTCTCTCCCCTCACACCACAGAAATTAGAAGTTACACTGTAGGGTTTTCCTTACATTATATTTTTAGCAATGTTGGGAAAACCAGGGGAAAAAAGCCTGTCTTGGTTTGAAAGACAGGTGTCTGCTCGGGAAAAGCCAGAGCCCTCCCCGTGCAATGGAGAATGCAAACCCCCTCCCTCCAAGTTATTATAAATTTGAAATTAAGGGGCTTTCAGGCAAAAAAATGTGGGAATGGGAATAACAGGGTTTTTTAAACGAATATATATATATATATAACAAAACAAACAGCTACAGTATTAATAATAAGACAGAACCAAGAATCTCGAGTGGCTTTGCTCCACAAAAGCCCTGGGCAGTCTGATCCTAGTGGCTCTGAGGTACCAAGCTGTAACAGTGGAATATCCCGGGCTGGTGATAAGGTAGATGGGGAGTTCCGCAGTGGTGGCTGGAGCAGCAGAGATGTCTCGGCAAGGCAGGGGTGTGAGGTCAGAGTAGGCAAAAAGCCTCAAAGCAGGCCGGAAAAATGGCAGTGGTGGGAAGGGGTCGGGCCTGCTCCAATAGGGCATGAGGGGAGCTCAGAATTCCCGGGCACGCGAGCAGATGGTGGTAGGTTTCCCAGGAGTGGAGTCGGTGGTGACAGTGAAACTCCTCTCGCAGCAAGCAGACAGCCTGGCGTCCTCTCCTCAAAGTGCCAAGGGGAAAAGTGCCCAGCCTCCCAGCCCCCCCGTCCCTTTGCTGCACTAAATCTCCCATTACCAGGTTCTGTCTTCTCTTCCATGGCTTCTTTTGTCTTTGGTTAAGTACCGACAAGTACTCGGTCCTTAGTGTCTTAGCAACTTGAGGGAAAAAATTTCAAAAGGAAAAAGAAAAAAAAAAAGAAACAAATCTAACCCCCAAAAAAGCCCCAAATTTACTGAGCAAGAACAGTAGCATATGGTAGACAATGGTTTAAAAAAAGGTTGAAATACAAGGGACAAATAATAACAAAAAAAGAGTGACTACGGAGGACTAATGATAGGCTGTAATCAGAAACATTTATTTGGAATTGCCAGGCACTCCAAGCCTGGCCCCATTCAGATTTTGTAAAAGAAGATTTTCAATGAGACTGTTACTAAATTACTGGCTCAATAATTTACACTGCCATCCTGTTGAAGTGGGAAAAACTGAGCCTCAATTTATTTGAGTCTTCCCATGTTAGGGGTGTCAGGAAGAAATAAGAAAAGTAGTTGAATCATTTTGCAAAATCCAGATCTTATTGAAGTGTAGTGCTGAATGCCAAGATGTAGCACACTGCTAATTTTTTCCAGCTTAACAGGACAAGGGATAAATTCTTTAAAATCAGGAACAAACTTTACCTGATAGAGTGAATAACCAATATTAAGAAGACCTTCTCCCTTTCTCTTCTGTTTCCTGCAGTTCTTCTTCATCAAGCCCACCAGGATAGTATAGCATGGCTCATTCAAACTCCCTTCATGGTCATCGTCTGGTTCATCTTACCGGATTTTAAACTGGGGATTCTTCCAGTAGGTTGCTAAGAATTCCCAACAGGAGACAAGAAGGAGGAGGATTTGCTGTTATTGCGGCAAAGATGGCCATCACTAGACCTACAGAGAATATCTTCCTGGAAGGATTTCTGCCTGGAATTTTTCCAGTTCTTTCTATTGAGTTACGTTGGTTTATGTTTTCACAGCTATGCTGAGCATCAATTGGAGCCATAGGAAATCAAAGCATCAGGGTATTTCTTTGGACTAATGACCAACAGGAAGGAGCTGATACTGTTAATCCCAGCCAGTCATTTATCTCCAGATTATGTCTTGGCTGAGGCTGTTATTGTTGCAAGAGGATGAAATGCCAGACAGCCTCTACAGAGGTCTAACCTAAAAATGAATTGTCGCTGAACTGTGACACTTTCCTGGCCTACCCAACCCTTGAGGGGATTACTCCAGCCAGTAGCAAAAGCCATGCGAGCAGGAAAAGGAGACAAAGGAAAAAAATTTCTCCACCAATTAACAGCTTGGTGGGCTGGTAATCCCCCACGAAGAAATAAGTGTGAATTAGATCTTGATTTAAACTCCCTGGCTTTTACTTACTGTCTAAACCCCACAAAAATTGTTGGACCACCAAGCTCTTTTTTTCCCCTCCAGTTCACAAGCAGTTTTTGAATGTTTTGTTTGGGATTTCACCACAGACCCATTTGTGGTGCCTTGGTAGTTCTGGCAGCCCCCAGCAGATGAACCCCATCTCCACTATCCATTAAACAGGGTCAGGTCCCATTTGTTGACCTTGTTGCTTGTCAGTGTGTCAGGAGTCAAATTGCAGATCTCAAGGTGGCTAAATTGCCTTTGGAAATCTGAAAATGCCATCCTGGCACACAAAGAGAACAGGTTAGTCCATCAGCCTGCAACAGATGAGGTGGCTGCAGCTGGACACCTCTCCCAACAGGGCAGCAAACATTGGCATTGCAGAGCTGTCCAAAGCTGCATTTAATTGAATTCTTAAACTTGGAACTGGCTTTTGGGAAACAAAATTGCCCAGAGCCTGAATGAGCTGTATCTTCTGGAAACAGCCTCTCTCAATGGCTGCTGCACATTATGGGCTAAGTCAAACCATTTTCTGTCGTCCCCAGCTGTGGCCAATCCCTCGTGGATCATGCTTCATAAAAAAATTCACTGGAACTGTTGAAACAATATGCGTGAGGAGAGCTCATTTAAAGGGAATAAGAGTTGGTCTTTTTAAAAGCATCACCCTGCAGGAAAACAGTCTCAATTTGGTGTTTTGCTTCAGTCCTATCACTGATGTTTGTTTTTACCATTCCTGGTAGGTTTGCATGAGTGAGAGACCTTGATTGCTTCATGCTGCAAGCAGAGGTCTGCTCTGATTTCCCAGTGCCTGATAGCTCATGCAGCTGATTGCACTGGAGGATGGTGGCCGTTTATCTTTCCAGGCTAGGAGAGAGTGACATCAGTTCAGCACTGATCCCTATATAATCAGATCAGGGTTGGGACAGGCTTTCTATTAAGTCTGAGTAAACAGACTCTTCCCAAGCTGGCAATCTGAACTTTTTCATTAGTGTGTAGCATTGAAGCAAGAAAAACAAACCTCAAAATGTAGAGCAGCTGAGGTTCATTCTTGCCACCTCATTAAGTTTATTACCATCTGGTCTCTATATTTTGGATAAGTACCGAGTTATCCAAGCTCTAATAAAAGGTAATGGTTGAATAGGAAAGGGAGATAAATAAGAGGCTAACAATGCATCATGTACCCCTTGGTGCTGTCAATTTTTCTCCATCCAATTGAAAGGATTGCTTGAGGCACATAAAATATCCAAAAGAGTAAGCTAAATGAACAATTCTCACCAAAACTCTCCATCATCTACTTGCTTATCCAGAGCCTGTTTTTGTTTGGGATCAACATAATTCTACTCAGGAGCACTGCAGACAAAACACAAAAGAACACCCTTCAGCTGCTGCCTTTTATTCTACAGTGAGATTTGAGTTAGATTCTGTCTTGGGCTGATAAAGGAGTATATATTTCTTCAACAAATAGACCTTGTGCCCCTCCAAATAACAGCACACCCTGCAACCTGACTGTGCTGGGCTGGAATTAGACTGCAACAGTATTTGCAACAAATAGCCTTGAATTTAATCTCCCCTGCCAGGTGCCAAAAGGTACAAATAGACTGGTTGGATTAGGAAATTCACAGCCTGAAACTCAGTCAGAGCTTCTGCCTTTTAAGACCTATTGGGGTGCCTGACATCCTCTCTGGGGAAATGATATAACCTCCATTGTTGGGCAGCATGAAAGACAAGGAAAGCAAAAAGGTGAAATCAGAAAATTTACTGCAGAAAACAGTGTTGCTCCCTCGCCATTCTGATATTAATGGGCTGAGGATGGATTCTGCTCTGATCTGCTCCCATGTTACAATGCAGTGCTGCGCCTGCCTCAGCAAGGTTGTCCCATGGTAAAACAGCTGTGACAAAACCAGGATACGCCATGTGTGAGTGCCTGAGGCACCTTACCTTGGGGCTGAGCAAAGCAGCTCTGATAAAAGTAAAATTAATTATAAGGTTATCTCTAGCCTTATTTATGCTACATCAGCATCCAGGCTGCAGTCAGGATAGGAAACTGTAGTGTCAAAGTGCTGCATGAAAAAATATATTGTGGCCCAAATTACAGTAAAATTTATGCCATTCTAAATATAAAAATACCAGAGGTGTTGTCACCACCAGGCTCCCAAGATTCCAAGATAGTTGAAGCCCAGATAGTTTCTGAGAGATTTTGAAATTATTTTGTCCTTCTCTTAGTCAGCATCCCCACTTTTTCAAGATTCTCAGATAGGTACCAAATTCTGGTGTGATTTAGAGCTGAGCAACCTCAGAGTCAAAGCAGAGATATAATGGTTTATCCCTGCCTTAACTCCCAGGAACAGGACTGGCTTATATATTTTACTTAGGTCCTGGAAACATTGGTAGGATCAGTTTGAGGAAAATTGTCTTGCAAGATGACGTGGATATGGCTTGCATTGGGCTGCTCAGAGTTAAACCAAGGGCTGTTGTCTCTGATGAGAAAGCTCCGCCTGAGGGAGGCATTAATGCCCGCTGGAAAGAATGGATCAATATCCAACTTTGGTAATAAATAAATAGCGTTTGATTCCAACTGATTTAGTATCTCTCGTAAATGTGCTTTGTGAATGGATTAACTATGTTGTCCCAATATAATTTTTAAGAGATTCGAAAATACACCAGAGAGAAGCAGGGGTAAATAAAAGCTCACTTATCACTCCAAGATCCAGTCCATTCTACTTCACCCCAGGGATTCCTAAGCCTCACTAGTTTCTCTGGCCATCCTAGGTAATATAACGAAAAGATCCACAATGAACAAAGCATGAGCACTTCCATTATTCCAATCATCAGAGGGCAGTTGCTTTTCAGATAGGATAAAACATGATTTTTACTTGAGTGATGCAGTCCATTGCAATTTGAAACAGTTAAAAGACACTTAGATGCCTTCCACCCTTATTTCACATTATCCTGTGCCACCAAGTGAGCCATTAGCTGCAGCATTCACCATTTCATATAATGACAGCAACCTGCAAGGAAAATCATCTGCTACAAACCAGCAAAATATCTACATCCTCTAAAGCAGGAAGCATTGCACAACACAGCAAGGTTGGAAGGAGTTTGTCTGGCATGGACATCTGTGTAATGATTCCAGTTTCAGAGGAGCAGGAATACCTGGGGATCGCGCTGAAGATGAGACTCACAGCAGAGTTCATCAAGGATGCTTTTACACTTTTCCCACCAGCTCTGACTGGGAAAGTGCTCACTCCCACCTCACACAACATAAACATGTGGGGAATTGTCACACGGATACCAAACAAGATCACACGACACGCAGTCGAGAAGGGAAGCAAGGAAAGAGGAAGTTTAATGAATTTCAGATATATTTATACAAAGGAATAAAAAGTTCTGATAGGCGGAGGGAAGCAACACCTCTACACACACACTGGCTAATACACATGCTTGTCAAAGAAATCCATCCCACTAAGAAGAATGTAAACATCCAAGCTAGTCAGAAAACAACACCTGTTATTTGCATGAAAACCCAAGGGAAAACTGACTCCAAGCTACAACTTATCAGAAGGCTTAAAAAATTCAGGGTGACATCTCACCCTTTTTCCATTAAAAAAAAAAGAAAAAAAGAAAAATGAACAACGTTCAGTGTCTGCTCATGGAGGGACCCTCAGAATGATCACTCTCGCAGTCTGCATCTGAGTCATCACTCGACGGTCCATCCGTCTGATGGCTTTCAATTTGGTCACTGTCTCCAGCCCATCTGTCGGCCGGATTCTGCCTCTGTGGTCGCAGGTCGGGACGGACACACTTTGAGAGTACCCAGCATGCCCTCGTATCTGTGGACACGCATGCATACCCACGCCCTGAAGCAATAAGGTCATAGGGACCTTCCCACTGTTTGGTGACTAAATTCCGCACCCGAAACTTCGCTCGAGGCTGCTGCGTCTCATCCGACGCCTGCAACGAGAAATGATGGTTCAAAATGACAGGATTGTTAGAATTCTGTGGCACTGTGAGGTGATTGATGACATGGAAAGCTTTTCCCAACTGACTGTGTGGGATTTCACCCTGC
>VWYE01028341.1:0-138028 GCA_013398995.1 Alaudala cheleensis
ACTTCCCCCAAACCACCACATGAGGGAATAATATATTTGCTGACATAGACCAAATAATAGAAAGCCAGACAATCTCTCAAAACTTGTAGAGATGTCCATGTTAACTTTTTGAAAACACCTGTATGTCTTAGTTCCAGAGAAATACTGCACAACAGGAGCATTTCATGTCTTTAAACGATTGGGTTTTCTCCCATTTCTTGTTTTCATTGTAAGCTGGACAGGTTTATATATCATACCACAGGTTGGGCTGAGAAGTGTTTGAGAGCAGCCCTGTGGAAAAGGACTTGGGAGTGATGGTTGCCAAAAAACTCAACATGAGCTGGCAATGTGCACTTCCAGTCCAGAAAGCCAAACATGACCTGGGCTGCATCCAAAGCAGTGTGGGCAGCAGGGACAGGGAGGGGATTCTGCCCCTCTGCTCTGCTCTGGTGAGACCCCACCTGCAGGGCTGCATCAGCTCTGGGGTTCCAGCACAGGAAGGATGTGAAGCTATTGGACTGAGTCCAGAGGAGGCCACAAGTTTCATCAGAGGACAGAAGCACCTTCCCTACAAAGACAGGCTGAGGAATTTGGGGCTGCTCAGCCTAGAGAAGACCTCATAGCAGCTCTCCAGTATCTGAAGTGGGCCTACAGGCTAGCTGGACAGGGACCCTTTTCCAGGAACTGTATTGATATACAAGTGTGACTGGCTTAAAACTGAAAGAGAGTAGGTTTAAATTAAATGCCAGGAAGAAATTCTTTACTGTGAGGGTGGCGAGACACTGGAACAGGCTGCCCAGAGAAGCTGTGGATGCTCCATCCCTGGAAGTGTTCAAGACCAGGCTGGATGGGGCTCTGAGCAACCTGGTCTAGATGGAGATGTCCCTACCCATGCCAGGGGCACTGCAATTAGGTCTTCCTTAAGGCTCCTTCCAAACAAAAGCATTCTATATTCTATATACATTATACATTACACGGCTCTAAGAGACAAGAGGTGAACTCTTAGAAAAGGAACATAAGTCGGCTTCTGAAGAATTCAATTATTAAGACTGGCCTCTAAAGGTGAGGATTTTAATATCCCCTTTTTGCTAATATGGAGGTTGCACAGTGGGAGAAGAGGAATACCTGTAGGATCTTTAGAAGAAGGTGGCTTCTGTAAAGCCCCCTCAGTTCAGATAGGAACCCTCACAAAAGTTAGTAGAATCCATGCAGGAAGGGAATCCCAGTAATTGCTCTGGCCAGATGATTTATATTCTTATCCCATTGTTTTCAATGTGCTCCACACCAGGTGTGGACTGTATGCTCTACTACTAGACTCTACTACAGTCTGTAATAGGAGTGGATATGGCTGAGGTAAGTCAGACTGCCTGCTTCATCTTAGCAGTGCAGTCTATCACCATTTTTTTATTGTAATCAGGAATAGTATTCTGAAAACTTCCCACCGTTGCTAGCTGATCAATCTTTCAAGAACAATAAATGCAATGGGGAAAAAATCATGCATAAATAGCACCAGGACTAGAGAAATTCTGATTGCTTTCTGTGCTTTACTGCTGCACAGCAAAATAGCACCTGAAAAAACATCCTTCCAGTCAAATATCACAGGAACGAGTTATGGAAGCATCCATAGTGATTGGCATAATGTTTTGCTAACTTCCCAAAAGTTCAGCCATCATTTTACAACAGATCATTCTGTGTGAAAAAGAAAGACTATCAGGCAGAAATAAATTAATCTAGAAGCCATGCACATACCCCTTTATCTTCTTCAGCCTCACTACTCCCTCCGTTCTTTAGTGATTTGGTACGTATACCATATAAACTACATTTTAAAAAAATTTCCATCATGTCTAGATAGTTTTTGGGGGTTTGGTGTTTTTCCTTTTGTTTTTTACTTATAGAATTTTTCCCCATGAGTTGCTAGGAAACACTATCAACTGGGCACTTGAAAACACAAAAGGAGTGGCCAAGCTCAGGGGCGGAGGGCATCTGGTTGCAGTTCTCTTATCTGTGAGTTTCTCTCCGAGGGGCAGAGATACTGTGAGAAATGGGCTGGAAAAAAATACTGGGCTGGTGCAGCTGTTCCCTCTCTCCCTCTCTCCCTTGGCTTTGGAGGAGAACAGTCGGAGCTGCTGCTTGGGGAAAGGAATTCACTACTGTCGCTGGGACCCAGCCCAGAGCTGCTTCTTCTGCCATGGGGTGAGCCCCTGCTCATGAGAAGGGTCCCACTGAACAGGGACCTTATTAACACCTGCCTCACTAAAAGAGGGACCTGTCTCCATCTGCTCGGGTGCCCGGGATCCTGAGCTCTCCCCTCTCTGCCCTGCTGGGAGCCAGGCTGATGCTGTCCTGCCCCTGCTGCTTCGTCGGCACTGCTCCGAGCTTTCGCTGCCCTGTAGCCCCGCACCTCTGCCTGCTGAGACATCCTGCTGTCCCACCTTGCTGTTTCTGAGATCCCTGCAGGGGCACCGGGATCGGCTGTCCCGGGGTTTGTGAAGCCAGGCCTCTCCTCCATCCCTCCCCATCCCGGCCGAGCCGCCATTGCCCCGTGCTCCCCGAGCCCGCCCCACAGCGCCCCCTGCAGCCGCGGGGGAATCACCGCACCCGCCCTGCCCGCCGGGAGCCACCAGCGCCCCTGGCGGCTGTGCCCGGAACTGCAGCGCCAGGGACAGTGCCTGCGGCCCAGAAGGGGTCACTGGTTTGGGGCTCTGCTTGGTGTCAGTGCCAGAGTTGTTGCTGGTTGTTTGCTTTATTATATATACTAGTAAAGAACTGTTATTCCCATTCTCATATCTTTGCCTGAGAGCCCCTCATTTCAAAATTTTATTAATTCAGAGGGACAGGGTTTAAATTTTCCATTCCAAAGGAGGCTCCTGCCTTCCTTAGCAGACAGTAATTTTCAGAAATATCCTTTGGACTGCCTTTCCTGAAGGCATGCCTCTATAATATTTGATTTCTGGGAGAGAGAGAACAAAACTTTTTGTCCTGGAAAAAGAACGCCAGAAAAACAAACATACTCCCTGTGTTAGGATAGGAGTAAGTAGTGACCTAGGAGTACCACTGATGCATCTGCTGAGCTGTTAACCTATCTGGTCAGTTGAATCCTTGTAAGGGTTCCTCCAGACCCATTTGAATGACCTAAGATAGTACAAGTTTACAGAACAGACAGCTTTTAGAGGCAGTTGCCAGGTAAGCATTCAATACCTCAAAGCTTGTCTAAATAATATATATGACCCATTAATAATTAAAATAAAAAGACCAAAGACATTATCTGGTCACTATTAGAACTGCCAAGGAATCAAAGGCCGGTCAGCTGAACAAGGAAATTATTTGGTATAAATCATCCTTCAATTTAAAGTCCAGACTAACACTTTTGCATTCCCTTCAGCTGGTTTGTTTATGTCAACTGTTCAAATTACCTCTTCCTTTTTTTTCCACAAAGATGGAGCTAACAAGTTACATCTTTAATTATTTCACTTTCTTTTAATTAAACAATTTTTTAAATCTTTGTCAGTTTTGGTTTTTTTTAGCAGGACACATAGTCCTAAGTACTATTATATATGACTATTGTTATTCATTGGCATGGATAAAATTAAAACTATCTAAAAGCATAGCCACTGCATTGTTCAGATAATAAGGTCAATGTAACTGAACTGATCTTGTCTTTGCCAAACAGCTGCACAAAACCAGAGCAGTCTTTCATCCTTTTAAAATTATCTCTTATCTTTTAAAATGCACTTTTTAAAAAGACCTTTAAGAAAGGCAATGGATATTGCAGATATTCATGACAAGATCTACAAAGCTAGAGAGTCCATTCCATTCCCTTCACAGTGGAAATTGCACTGCAATTTGTGTATTTGAAAGTGAATTCAATATTTTCTTTAGATTTACAAATACAGATTTTTTTCAGCATGACTGTTACAGAAGTGGCGAATTACTTTTCATGGTATACTTGAATGGAAGACAGTGATCTCATATGTGTACAAGGCCGAGTGCTATCTTACACAACAAATGAATCTTCATGAAGAGTATACTGGTGGTATTGACTTTCTATACAGGCTTCAAACCACGGGATCTCTCTTACAAAGGAGGCTGAGGGAGCTAGGCCTGCTCATCTTGAAAAGAGATGACTGAGAGGGGACCTCATCAGTGCCTTTAAGTCTCTGAAGGGAGGGTATCAGAGGCTTTTCTCAGCGGTGCCAGGCAATTGGAGAAGAGGTAACGGGCAGAAACTGATAAACAGGAAGTTCCACTTGAACATGAGGAAGAACTGCTTCACTGTGGGTGTGACTGAGCACTGGAACAGTTTGCCCAGAGAGGCTGTGCAGTCTCCCTCACTGGGAATATTCAAGAACTGTCTCACACAATCCTGTGCAATGTGCTCTGGGACGATTCAGAGCAGAGAAGTGGGACCAGATGACCTCTGTGATCCCTTTCAACCTGACCCATCCTGTGGTTATGTGTTCTAATAGCACAGGATCTGGATTTTGTTAATGATATGATATGGACATGATAAGGAGCAGAATGATATGCATAGAACAAAACAACATTTTACTCTTATCAAGGACAGTAGAAAGAACAGCACAGCCTTGGAGAAACAGATAAAGGATGAAATTTAAACAAAAGAACCCATGCAGAATGCAAGCAGGATGCCAACTCAGCTCTGCAAGGCTGACAAAGCAGAAGTAATTAAAAAAAAAAGATACTGTGCTAACTCAAAAGCGAGGGTTGAGGAACAGGCATCTAAAAAGGACATGGGACATTGAAGACAGACCCCAAGGAACAAATAAGGACCCATTGGTAAGGGGTAAGACTATAAAACAAAACATATACCTCCAGTAAGGGGGGGATAGCTATTGAATATGTGATCATTTTTGTATGATAAACACTCTGTTTTCCTGACACTTGGGCATTCAGTTGGAGACAGGATCTTTCGAGTGACCAGCACACTGCAGTAAAGAACACCTGCTCTCTAAAGTCAAAACCAAGTCAGAAAGTTTCCATTCAGCTGACTGTGGTATCACAATGTTCCATAATTTCATTTTAATTATCTTCAGTAAAAAGACTTACTAAAAGAGCTTGGATTCTTGATTTTGAATACAGAACCAACAGTTCACAGATGAAAGACATTTGTGCATTAAAGAAATCAAAGAAATCTAGCCAACTGAAAACAGGCTTCCTTGTCTACCCAACTTACAAAAAGTAAAATCTTGTGAATTGTTGTCCTTTCAAAGCTGAAATGAGAACAAGATTAAAAAGAGTACATTTCAAAAGTAATTGTAGTTGAGTGGCATGTTGTACATTAACATTCTTCTCAGCATCACTTTAATCTCTCATTTTGGGAACTATCTAGTTTCTTTCACTGACTTCTGGGCTTAGAAGAAACTTCATTTATCTTCCCAAATGGAAAGAGGAAATCTTGGCACAGTCAGCAAATTTTCCTTTTAAAAATATTATGGTAAACACTGCTTTTTATCCCTCCAAAATATTTTAAAATTACAGACTGAATATTATGTAATGCATAGAGATTATACCTAAAATGTTTTACTAAACATTTTCAGCATCTGTTCCTAGATACTTGCATGGTATTTGTGTATATGTTTGCCCTCATTTTCATAAAGAATTTTTCAAATTACACAAAGGTGATCAAAGCAGGCATGACTATCTTTCCTTTTTCATGGCTCCGTTTTCCTTTGAAGAGTAAATGAAATTTTATTGTACTATCCATTAAATTACTTTTATTAAATGCATTTTTGCTGGGATCTTCTTGGTATATAGGATTTCATGTCATTACCTGGCGAGGTGCCCAGCTAAATGTATTTAGTGGATAACTTAGGGGTTGGGAAGTGAAGTGGAACAGTGCCTGTATTACAGATTTGCAGAAAAGGAATTTCCCTTTATATGGTAAGCCACAGACACACATCAACAGAAGTTGCTTAAAATAATTGAGAGATGGAAATTTACCTACATCCCATTGCATTATCCCATCTTAGAGAGCCAAGGAAAGAGTCGAATCTTTGAAGAAACATCTACAGAATCCAGGGTCAAGACTCAATGTAAACATCAGCACAGCACATAAGATTCCACTCTTATGAATATACTTCATCCTGCTATTTAAGTCTATGCAACATCAAAGACACATTTACAGGTACAGTCTTGGAGAGCCAGCAACTTCAGACGCCACAATAATGCCACTTGGTATGCAGGGGGAGGTTAAATGGAGGATTAAAACCAGTCAGGCACAATATATTAAAAGAAAACCATGACTAACGGGGTGTGACAGCAAAGGGTTTCATTCTTTTCAACAGAAAAGATCCCTAGGGCTTGAAGTATTAGTTCACTGTGCCTTTATCACCTTGGAATTTTTATGGCTATTTTTGAGGAATTCACTTTTTCATAATTACCTTTCTGGCATTAAGCCAATTTTCACTTTTAATTAAATCCGTAAATAAACTTAATTCTTCATTAAAAGGTTTGTTGTTCTTATTTTTCATTATTATTACTGTCAGGAAATACTTCAAATGCCAAAGCATAATGTTAGTTAGTAATTATAACTTCACAAAGGTCCACTAACTATCTCTGTTGTACCTTGTAAACATGCCACTGATTAATAGGAGCTATGATGAAAAATGTTCAAAAAAATTCCCTTAGGTCGCAACTCAGCTCTTTAGAGATGCAGTTATACACATAAACACTTGATGACTCATGGACTTGACATCCATAGGGAATCAGCATTGTGAAATATCTTGGTACTATTAGAAGCATCTGGAATATGGAAATACAATTTAGAGCTTAGTCCCACATACTGCCTTTAAAATCCATCCTTCCATCTGAGACTGGCCAGTATTTTGTAATACTGCGTGTTTACCAAGTGGCAGAATTTGAAACCAAGCATTTCTGCTTGCAAAAATTATTTTTATTTGCCTTGTTGTGTTTGTTTAGTGATTAACCATCACATCAGAAAACACAGAGCATTAAATCAGGCAGCCTCATTAAGTCAAAGATTAAATTATCTACATAAAAAAACACATCTATCTATAATTTGCTCCTTTTTCTAATTCAAAGTCTGAAGTCAACCCAGGTACTTGAAGATGCTTTGAAATGTCTAATACTGTAACACTGATTTCTTCACATTAACTTTACGCCAGTCAAGACAGCAGAAAAATTACCTTTTTCCTGACTTGTTGATCTTTGGAAGAATGGGCTTTCACGTGTTTTCTCAGGGAACTTGGATCTGTGTATCGCTTAGTACATCCTGGAATCTCACATGCATAAGGTTTCTAAATCAAAACCAAAAAGGATAAAGATTACTTTAACTTAAGAGAATCCTTTTTGAGCCTTGGGATGCTGCAAACCACATGACTACAGAACAAAAACACTGTACATTATCACAAGCAGAGTACTTGGCAACTTGCTAGAAAAGGAAAGGATGAAGTACAGCTTTAAAGGAAGACAAACAAAAGGAAAGTTTTTGTTACAGCACCTCTCATGATTACCTTTTTTTCTTAGCAGTACAATGAATATTGCTAGATATACTTACAAATTTTCCACCCTCAGAGCAATCATTGACTTAATCGGAAATTAGTCATTAGTGAATCAGGTAAGGAAATTGCAGTAAAGGCCCAGAAAGATTGTTTAGGATTATAGAAGGATCTGCTTCGGAAAAAGAGAACAAGAGAAAGTGTTAGTTTACTATATTACAACGAAGGCAAGCAAAAACTGAACCAAGCATTGACTAGTGAAGTTTCAAAAGTATTGCATACAAAAAAAAAACCAAAACAAAAAACCCACGCATTTTAATGTGAAGTACTGACTAACTCCTTCAGCTCACATTTTTAAACAATATTTCATTTTAGAAAAATACGTGTAAAATATCCTGTAATTTCTTTATAGTCTCCTAAAAGCACTCCCAATAAATTTAACTCATATAAATATCTCATCTTGCCTGTTCTAATCAGTCTGTCTTCCCTGAAGACTTGTAGGTTCACAATAGTAAGTATTAAATGAACATTAGGTGCAACTGTTTCCTGAGAGTAGCTATTCAGCAATTTATCCACTTACATTTCAAAAGAATTTCTGGAAACACCTTGTACAAATTATTAACTTGCCAGCCATAGAATTGATGATTCAAAATGGGTGATTTATTTTTTTTAACAGCCATTTAATTCAAATGGTATTGTTTTAATTGTATTTCTGGACTTCTGCCCTTTGGAAACTGTCTCTGAGAAAACACAAGCTTTTTTTCTGAAACAGAGGTTTTTAAACAGCTGTGAAATCTCAGCTGTGACTCAAATTTACAAGGGACAATCTACTGGCATGAAAATTTTAAGATTTACAAAATTATTCTACCTCTCTTGACTTTCTGAAACGTGCCCCAGGCCTTAACTTTTCATCAAAGAAAAGCACTTCGTATTTCTGATGGCTTCAGTTTCCCTGAAAATCAACTAAGTGGGAGAAAGCAACTGCCTCCACCTGCAGCAAAGACCATGGAACCATGGAACTGTGGTCTTTTTATCAACCAGCCTGGGCCCATCTTCGAGATTACTGGATCACATCTGAAGCCGCTTCAACAGCCTCATCAGATAATCCAGCCTCCTGTCTGTAAGGTTATGGGCTACCTGTTGTCACCAAGCTGGAGGAAAGGAGCAGATGGCCTAATGCACAGGGGACTGCAGTGGGACTTGTGTGTCCTTACAGTGTCCAAGTGTGTCCTCTGGTGCTTGGCACGGTCGCTGGAGTTGCTGAAGGCTTTCTGGCAGCCTGGGTGCTGGCAAAGGTACGGCTTCTCACCCGTATGGCTCCTCAAGTGAATCTTGAGATTTTCTAGTCTGGAAAAGGCTTTCTTGCAACCCTCAAACTAGAAAAGAGAAAAATATTATTTGAAAGGAAAGCACACACAGTTAACTGCAACAGCAAACACTGAACAGAAGGGTAAAAGGGCATGCAGAGACCTCCAGCCTATGGCTGGGTAGCTCTGCAGGGCCCAGCTTCTCGGTGTGGGTGTTCCTACAGGGTTCTAACCATTTAGACTGTAAAAATCTACCTATCCTCCCTGCATGTGGCTGAACTAGGAGAGTCTGTCCTACATTTTGCAGATGGCACACTGAGACCTAAAGAGGCCAACCAGCTGAGAGTGCAGCACCTGTCTGGGAAACACAGCACCAGCTGATTCTCCTCCCTGAGCACACAGAGAGCAAAATGGTCACAGGGAGATTCTCAAGACCTCTGCTAACTACCCCTATCTCAGCTCCAGGCTTCTTTGGATATTAGCAGCTGAGCCTAACAGAGGCTTCTCACAGTATCAATTCTACAGAGCAACAGCAAAGACATGCAGGGAAATTTCAGTCTGCTCTCCCTTGCTAATGATGCAAAAAGAGAAATATATTTTTACCTTTCTGCCATGAGTAAATGTACAAAGTACTAAAAATACTGTCAAAATAGGATGCAATTCCTATGGGGAACCAACAATCATGCAGCAGCACAGTACTTCTAAACTCAATCAAGTACTGTATCAGTGGAGAAATCTATGTTTATATGAACAGAAAACAAGTTTTTCATCCATGATGTTATAATAGCATACTGTAGCCTAGAGGAAATGAAAAGATTTGTTCTGACACCAGCATTTTTAGATACAGTTTATTTCAATTAGACGTAAATATTTATGAATATTGGAAGTACAGGCTTTCTAAAATTCTGTCAGTCAGGATCAATTAATCTCATTATTTTCAGTCACTGCATATTCCACTATGCAACATTTAAAGCTTCTGATGCATAACCAACCTCTTGTTTGTGGTTATTGCATGCTTGCAAAAATAATAATTCTGTAGCAGAGACAGCAAACATTTCTAAAGCTAACACAAAAATTTCCATAATTTCACTATCTATTAATTATTTTATTCACTTGAAAAGAAACAGGTCATTTTTCACTGGTGTCAGAATGACACAACAGAATTATAAAATATATTCTGCAGTGCATGTATGTCTACAAAAGCTCAAGTGGGAAAAATGGCTCAATTCTGGTCAAAATTAACATGCCTTTCTTACAAATCTAACATCCCCCCCAAAAAAGAGGAAAAATTGTATAAAATTTGCATCACTTAATTTTAAGCACATCTTTTGGATTACTGTAAAAAAGCATTTCAAGTTCAAAGAATAAAGAGTAAGTCCCATTACCTATGAACCAGCAATATTAAAACTGAGCTCAAGAAAATAAGGCTTGATATAGAGGACAAACCACCCCATTTATATTCCATGCCTTTATCCAAAACAAACGAGTGTTTTTCAGATTACCCAGTTTTGATCACTGAACTTTAATTTATGCTTGTATAAATAGTGTTGCCTTTATGTTTACTGAGCTTTAGTATGCATACAAAACATTGTTGCAAGTGTAAACATATTTTTACTCTTAAGGATATACTTTTAGAAAATACTACAGGATAAATTTAAAAAAAAAAACCAAAACACCAATATATCTTGAAACTGCCTTGATAAAAAGTCACATTTTTCTAGCAAAAAGTAAAGAATGGAGACAGCACAAAAACATGGGAATTACAAAACTGATATAAAGTAATCACAAAAGTGATAGAATTATAGAATGGTTTGGGTTTGAAGGGATCTTAAACCGTGTTTATTTCCAACCTCCCTCCCATGAGTAGGTACACCTGGCTTGAACAGGTTGCTCAATGCTCCATCCAGCCTTGGCTTGAACACTCCCAGGGATGAGACAACTTCTCTGGGCAACCTGTGCCAGTCTCTCACCACCCTCACAATAATGCATTTCTTCTTAATATCTAATATAAATGTACTCTTTCAGTTTTAAGCCTACAAAAAAATGACCTTCAAAAAGCAAAATAATTCAAGAGCACCTCTGTTAAAATTAGAAAAAGTCTACTGATTAGCCTATCTTATACAGACAAGACAGGATCACTTATGGGGGGAAAATGTCAGGTAGTTGATAGATGTTTTTGAAATGGAACTCATAGTTTTCTAGGATATTAACTGTTGTAGTCATTAAGCATACAGCATATCTTTGGCATTCTGAATCTGTTTAACAATCCTAAACATATCCTGATTTTTTAAACCAGATTTTTTGCAAATGTGAAATTATTGCGCAATGTTTTCCTAAACTGCTGTACAGAAATCAGTTACTGAACTATTATTTTTACTGCTACATGCAAATTGAAACCATTAAGTAGCTCATACAGAAAACTTCTTCCCCGGACTTCCCAAAGTTATTTTAAAAATACATTCATGTTTACTTTCTCTTTTTGTAAGGACAATTATGAAAAGCAAGAAATAATGTATTTACAGGGAAGGATAAAGCACATCAACAGAAAGAAAAAGCAGTCTTGTGACTTAAAAACATTTGTGTTCTCATTAGTGCACTGTTCATTCTTGTTTATGCAGAGCTGATGTTCAGCATACCAGGCAACCCTCCTGTAAAATGACAATATAATTTCATAGGTTATATAAAATAATCTGTGCAACATGCAAAAGCCTTGCTGGATGCACCATGCCTTTCAGAGCCCTGACTAGAATTCACTATGAAATATATGAAGACTCTTGAACTATAGAACAGCATGAATACCTGTATGAATACTTCAATATCAATAGCAGAGAGTCAGTAGCCAAGTAACTAAGAAATTAGTCAGTTTTCTTTGCAAAAGGAACTGTTCTGATTATCTCAGTTGATCACTAGTGTAGCAAGGATTGAAGAACTTGTTCTGGCAGACATCTGTCTGAGCTCTGATCCATTCACTGAAAAGTATGTAGTCTTCATATAAAAGTCAAACACAGCCAGCCTAGCTTCTTCTTAATGCAGTATTTAATATTATCTGGTATTAAATATATTCGTGTTTTCCTGTCTGAATTGGTTTTGTTTCAGCACCCAGGCAGTGTATTTTCTATTTTTCTGCTGTATTAACATTATAAGCAATGTAAAAAATAACTTCTGCTTCTAGGTATTTTCTGTTATCAAGTCATTTAACCTTCTCCAAAACAATTTATACATATCAAAAGTATTTTCTTTCTCACCATACACAATACTTTCTCAGACCTACTTCAAAATTTATTCCAAACCCCCCAAAAATGAAATGAAATTAATTACTTCTAAAAATACTGACACCTGAACAGTACTTGATTTTACAGAATTGTTCAGCCCAGTATACATAATGTTACTATCCTCAAGTTTGGGCTTTTAATACCTGAACCAGTTATACAGTGATCCATAAGTATTTTTAAGCATCACTGTATATGGCAAAGGATCATCTTTTATTTTTTAAAGTGTGAAGGACATACAGTTCAGTTCTCCATTGTCATGTGCGAGGAAATATGGGATATTATAATGAATGCATTCCATTACATGCTCCTCATCTGCTCTGTATCTAAGCTTACTGGGAGAGGGGTGGTTTTCCTTTTTAAATTTGACTTTGCTAAACATCAGCCTGCCTATAACCATTAAATTGCAGCAGATGGCTTTCTGTGTACAAGAGCTAGCTATTGTCCACACAAAATCTCAATAACAAACCTACATAGTTCAGGGACAGAATATCTTTGTTCATCAATAAAACTGAATACATGTCTCAGGCAAGAAGGAAAAGAGACTGAGAGCCCCTCAAAAGTCTGATATAGGGAAACACATGAGCTACATTCAAATGTTAGACCTCAGAGAGTTAGATATGGCATGTGCTTGATGGAAAGGCAAAGAACTCAGCAAATCATTGGCAATCTGACTTGGGGGAGCCCAACCCTAAGCACACACAGAGGATGTATTAGCCAGGTGGTTCAAATGCATGCCCAGGGTTCCAAAATACCAGTTTATTTGGCTAAATAACCTGTTTAGTCATGGGGAGCCTTTTATGGTGCAAAATGAGAAGAAAAACATGCACCCAGAAGCTAAGATACATATGAGAGGGGAGAAATTCCTCACTGATTTTAAAAGGCCAACAGCATAAGAAACTTTACCCTTGGAATAACACATTCCATGTGTCTTGGTTTGGAAAGACAGGTATCTGCCAGGGAAAGCTAGAGCATCATTTCAAATGGAGAATGTAAACCTCCTCCCTCCAAATCATCATAAATTTGAAATTAAGGGGTTTTCAGGCAAAGATATGGGAATAGGAATAACAGATCTTTACTAGGATTATTAAAAATAAAAATGTAGCAGTACCAAAAAAAAAAAAAAGCCACCATTGACAGTGTACAACCTGACACCCTGTTGGTCAGGGTGTTGGTAGCAGTCCAATTAAGTCCTCCTGGAGTGACAGATGTGGTTCTGTTGGAGCAGAGATAATCCTGTAGAAAGGTGCAAGTTTCCTCTGATGGTCCAGTGGTGGTGAGATAGGTCCAGTCGTCCTCTAAGAATCCAGTGGAAACAGGCTGTACTGCTGTTTTTAATCTCAGGTTTTATCCAGGTGGGAATGCTTGGCTGCTCCTGCTGGGTGGAGCATCTCACAATGGGATGATGTGATTCTTTCAGTCATGCAGTGAGCCTTAAATGGCCTATTAACAGCAGATATCCCCCTGGAGGGAGGATGGGTCATGGAAGAGATAAAGAACACTGCCCCACGTGGTTTTAACAGCTGGGCCATTAACAGCAGAAGACACCTGCCCCCTTCCCCCTGGAGTTATGAGGAAGGGGTCATGGAAGAGATAGACAAGAAACACCTCCCCAGCCAGTTTCCACAGATCGTAATAAAATACATACTTTTGGTTACATCTTGCATTGCAACCCAAGACACCATGAAAAACCAAAAGAAAACAATCAACATCTCTACCTTCCATGCCACTTTTTCATTAAGCACAATGGATGCCAGAGTGGGACTGGGATTTCCCACACAGGTAAGAAAACCAGCAGTTTCACAGATATACACTTCGAATCAGACCCAGCTCTTTTTTTTTTTTTGCCAGTCAATGCATGGCAAATCCACATTGACCTATGACTGATTGCACATGACCACATAGACACATGCTCTAAAAACTTCTCACACAATATGATTTGGTCCCCTTCTGACTACTTCTGCATTCACCTGGGATACAAAAGACATGATCAAAATTTCAGTGGTAGACTTATCAACGTTAGGTATTCAGATAACATCAGTCAAACTCCCTTTTGCATTTATTCCAGGATAATCCTAGCCTTCTTTAAGTCATAGCATTTTACAGAGGGTTTTGGTTACAGTTGGCAGGATTAAATTCCAATTCAGTCTTCTTTCTAGACATAATTTCTCATATTGTAATTATAAGGTATATGCCTTCATTTCTGCTTACATTTCTTTGCATTTGGCTGATTTACTATGTACCTTTTTATAATGCAATAATCCAGCAAACTCAATGAGATCATCTGTCAATGGGATATTCTCAGTATCTGTAGCTCTACTAGTCCCTGTTAAAAGTATAAACTTAGTTTTACTAATTAGGACCACTATTCTGAGAACAAGTAAAGCACTCTTCATGTCCTCTCCTAATGAAATTTAACACAAAAAACCTTAAAATCATAGAACTATGGAATTTTTTAGAAATTGTGTTTGGAAAACACCATTCAGATTCAGCCCAACCATTACCCCAGCACTAAACCATTTCACCAAATACATCTAGAGGTCTTCTTAATATCTCCAGGGATGATGACTCTGCCACTTACCTGAGCAGTCTCTTCCAATGCTTGACAACTTTTTCAGTGAAGAATTTTTTGCTAATATCCTACCTAATCCTTCCCTGGTACAACTTGGAAGTTATTTTCTTTCATCCTAACACTTGTTACTTGGAAGAAGAGAGGGACACCCACCCCAGAACTCTGTTCTGACTCACATAATGTACTGATCCATGCCCGGTTGCAACAGCAAATTAGTCTCTGAGATTGGCTTGACAAGCTGCTTGACTTGCTTACTTTTGTAATATTCATAAACTGACCACAAGCATGACAGGTAAAAGTTTTAAATCTTGAACTTTGAAGGGAGATATCTGAATAAAAATATAAGCCATTCCTAGATTTTAAGAAATGCTGTCATACATGAATGCGTATGCGCAAATGGAAGAAATTGTATTCTTAAAAACTACCTAGGAAAAATAAAACTAGAGTAGCATATTCACAAGGTCCCAAAACGTATCTTTGAATTATTCAATAGCCATGCAGCATTCCCTAAGATTCACTTAGAAAGATTCACCAGCAGCTAAAAGGCACATTAATTTTTAACAATTTAATAATGCCCATCTGTCAATTCATTTTGAATTCTTTGAAATGCTGTCCTGGTAGGTTCTTCTTTGTCAGCACCAAGGTATGACAAGGACAAGGTATCTCTCCAAAGCCTTGCATTTATCACACCAACAGATGTAAAAGCTGTTCCTTATAAGGCTATCAAAAAAGAACAATGCATTTCAAACATTAATTAACAGTCTTTTAACCATTTTCCTTCCTCAACAGTGTTAGCAGGATGCTGCTCTGCAAAAGATGTGTTTTCAAAAAAAAGAGAGTAAGACCTCATATGAAAACCTTTTAAATAGCTTTTTATATCCTCAGATTCTCCAGCCTGGCAATCTTGTGAATGGCACATAATTAGTGTCAGACATCATTCAAACTGCTGACATCAGGTGCTCACTGACAAGGAGGCTGAACTTACAGCTGAGATTTAAAGGCCCAGGTTCATCCAGTGCAAAGTGCTATGCTTTTAACCCTTGAAGTGTTTAAATGGGGGGAAAAGCAGCATTCAGAGCAGCACTTCACCTTAGTGCCTATCTGAACAGAACACATTTTCTAATGTGGTGGCTGAATGCTTTGGTGAATGCACTAGCTTTTATAAAGCCATACATTTTCCTCAAAACTGTGCAAAGACTGGCACTTATTTTTGCTTTTATAGTTAGGCTTATGAAATTATACAATGTCTTGGAATTTATTGTTCCAGTAAACAATGACAGATTATGTTTTTATGTGTTACACATATAAATAGAGTTACACATATAAATAGATTAGATTAGATGTTACACATATAATAGATCATAGTGGATATTTCTTTGCCCAGTCTTTCAATGATAATTTTGTTGAGAGGTAATTAGTCTCTTTTTCGTTCCTCTTTAAAAAGTAGAAGGCTTCCTTCACTGCAATATCCTCACTTTGTCTTTTTCTGATAGATTCCTAAAAATTTTACAAGCCAGCAAGCATAAACACAAATGCAAACAAAAGATAATTACAGACCATGACAAAATCTAAAGTAATTTGTTACTTAGCTTCGTGGTACTTCCTACTTTTAGTTAAAAGGCTTTTTATACTCAATAGATGTAAATAAAGTTCATCCTATTAGTCAGATGTAAGACTTATGGAACCAGTCAGTGCATACAGCTATAAGGCTCATATTTTAAGAGCTTTTAACTAAACAGTACATAATGCTTTTGTGTGTGTGTGTGTAAGGATTGAACAAGATTAATAGACTATATTCTAATCTGACTTCAGTTTTCCAGTACATCCATCTCTTCAGGTATTTTTAAGTGAGAAGAGACACATGCTGCTATACAGGCAATGAAATCAATGGAAAAGAGGATATATCAATACAGAGCATTAAATCTGCTCATCAGTCCACATGGGTACCTGAATCAGGCTACTTTTTCAGACAGATGCACCTGAGATGTGAGTTTCTTGCAATCCCTTTGAACAATTCTCACTTTTTTGGTCACACTGTACACACTTGACTATTTCTGTATGTAGACAGATGACTTGAGTGTCTCAATAAAATGTACTTTTAATCTCCTTTCCAGGGAGATTGGTATTCTGATGTCAGTTCTGTTAGGACAGTGGACAAAGGATGGCATCAAATTGCAGTACAAGAAGAAGAGGTGGGTAAGTAACTGTCCCTGCCTAGCACACTATTTCATTGTGGAAACTCTCTTTACAGATGGCTTTTTTTTTTATTCCTGTGTTTTTGATAAATGTAGCATGCTCCTTTTTTCTTTTTCCTATCAGATCTCCAGAGGTCTTCATACTTTTCATGTTCTACAGATCTGCAGCACAATGCAACCTTATTTTCTAGGTAACACCATGCCTAAGGACACAAATATCTCAGCTGAAATTAAGCACAGTGCAATGAATGTTATTTATCCCTGAAATAATGGTGTCAAGAGATTCATTCACCATGGTAATGTCTCTTGTTTTCATCAGCCTTAGTGAGCATGGCCATTTCAGCCTCAGAAGCTATTTCTGTTGCTGTAGAGAAGGTAAATATTATGACAAGTCCCTTCAAAAGGAACTATTACTGAATACATCAGCTGTTACTGAATCAAAAACCATATGGTATGGAAAGTATTAGAGGAAAAAATGAAAGTTTTGGGAATTTTTGCTTCCTTTCAGAAGATTGTGCTTGCATTTTTTTCCCTGGTTTTACTCCTTTCTTCCTTTTTGGCTTTGCTAAAGAGTTGTCTTTGAGTTTCAAGTAACTGAAGATATCATCTGTAATCACACAGCTTTCTCTACTAAAAGTTGTTCACTGCTCAGGCAGCTACTATAATCATTAAGCCCCAGAGCAGTCCTATGCATTTGAATGCCTTTTCCTTCTTGTAGGCATGCAAGAACTAAGCAACCTTTTGTCAAGAAAAAACCAGTTGTTTAAAAAAATATATGCAGGAACACCATCTTCAAAAACAAGCAAACATGTAGCTACATCTCACTTCCGTAGTTCTGTTCTTACAGGATTTCATGCCAGAGATATACTATAAATTGAGATCATAGGCTTTCAAATAGGGAGATGAGGCAGTGTAAATCATATTCTCACTGAGAATATTCTGTTGTTTTAGATTTTGCTCTTTCACAAAGTTTCGCAAAGGACTAAAATCTGATTTCTATTACACTAGGGGAAAAAAGGAATAAATAATCAGGAAAGCTCTGCGCTCAGGAAGTTGAAATGGGAAAGAAATGGTTTTGAGGATTCCTCCTCACCATACTCCATGTCAAGATTATTATTCATGATTCATTCTGTTTTCTATAAATAGTAAGATTGTACAAATATCTATTTCTATCTCAGAAATCAGTGTTCCATTCCATTGTGTCCTGTCCTATCCTATTTATAAACATGTAAATTGGGACTGGAAAACTGAAACAAACATGCATGCTGTTCCACAAACACTAAGAAAGTATTTCCTCTTACAGTTATTAGAAAATATTAACACCCAATTGCCATTTTTCATAGATACAAGGATATTATAGACAGAAAAGCACTAAGACAGTTCTCAGTAAATGCTCACTTAACAGTGCATAGCTCATAGTTGATTCTGTAAAACTTTCAGCATGGTATTTTCTAAATCTGGATATGTGGTTCTTTTTATTCCCAGCAAATGTACACAACACCAGCTGCTATCTGGCACAAGGTCTCTTGGTAAACTCTATTCATTATTTAAAAAGTCAAACCTTAACTTTCTTAGTTTGATTTGGATTTTTTTTTTTAATTAAAAGAGCCACTAGATCACTGTCAAGAGCAAAATGGGCAGTAAGAGATCCATTTAATAGTTACTGAATGCAGCATTTGCACTCAAATGCAAACATGCAAAAGATACAGTAGAAAACATGCCAAGATATAGTAGAACATCTCTACAAATGCTAACTTCATAACTCCATGTCCAAAGAAAATATTTACTTTTGTTATCCTGGGGAAAAAGAAAAAACTTGACTGGTTCCAATTTTGACAAACTGACACTGAAATAACTTCAAGGGCCTTATTGAAGTGGTTGTATTGAAGCAAAAGCATAAGGCATCATTGAATGGGTAACTTGTTTACATTAAGCAGTGTTCAGCTTGAAGTGCCAGAGACAAAAAGCACTATGCATACAGGAAGAGGCATCATTAGTAGAAGGAAATTTGCTTGGCCAAACCTGGACTTGAATTTAGAAGTTCAAGTTTCACCCAAAAAATGCATCAAACAATGTACTAAAAAGGCAATTATCTTAATTTTAATACAATATTTACATATCTGCCACAATATTTTCTTCTGCCAAATTGGTTCAAACATATTTAACCTCTAACATAAGCACAACTTTTACACATATATGTAGAATACTTTATCATGGCAATAACAGGATTAAACTGCGCCAGTATGCAATGGTTTGAGAAGTATCTCTTTCAAAGTATGCTCTTTCATAGGGATACACAGGAAGCACACTCTTTGTTTCATGGACCAAAAAGTCTGATATTCTCCATTATGCAACAACAACCTCGTCAGGGGAAAGAATTTTTTGCAAATTTCATATGTCAACATTTATTTTACTCTCGTCCATCAGAGGGATAGTGCTTCTAGAATGTTTCTTATGGAATTAATGAGTTCAAGCTATTCAGTCCTGGGTGTATTCATGGTCCACTCAGTTCATAATGGAAAAAGGACTGCTTCTTTACACTCTGGCAGAACCTCTGCCAGTAATTATGATTTATAACAAATGTGAAGACCAACACTTTATAGGTATTATTTCAAAATTTTATTTCTTGCACTGCTTTTTAGTATTTTTTTTCTTAAAATACAACATGTCATGCTTATAGCTATGGCCATCTAGTTAACCTGTATACATAGCTATAAGAATTACTTGGCTATCCTCTTACTATATTACTAACTTTCAATTTCCATCCTTATGGAAAACAGACATGATGCATACTGATTTTTTCTACCTCTGTTTCATAGTACTTGTTCTCTACCACGATAATGCCATCTCATTGATATTAATGAAAATTTTAATCCTGATAATTGTATATAAGAAGCAAACAAGATTGTGATGCATTTAATTATTTGGAAGCAAGTAAATCGTACAGAAGTTACATTCAAGGCTATATACATCAGCCAATATTCAACATTTTCTAATACTTGAAGTGGCTAATTTGGGGTTACAGTTATAAACAGTCTGAAGCATATTTATTCAAAACATGCTCTGTAATACCTAAAAGCCACCCCACGAATCCCAAAGCTAAATAATTAGAAAGTAAAGAAAATTAATATTTTAATGTTTATTTTCCAAATTCCAGAACTTTTAAAAACAATTCAATTACTTTTAAATCAGATTAACTGGTGCTTTATTGAAAAGTATCTAGATTAGTATCTATGGCTACTAAAAAATCTGGACCAGAAAATTCCACAAAATCTACTATTCAGCAAAAACATAAGCAAATTAAATTGGGGCAAAAGTGAATTCTTAAACAACCTTAGCATGGCTGCATTGCTGCCAGCCCATACTCAAACAGTTCTGTCATAATAACCAGGTCCTAATTCTGCAGTACTTAAAAATAACCCACTTTCACTGAAGTCAGTGAGAATTCTAAATATGCAAGGAATGTAGAATTACAAGTAGTTTCTTAATCCTTAGGTCATCAACCATGATAATTATAATGCCTCAACTCATAATGTTGCTGGCTGAATTGCTCTGCAGCACCTTTTAGGGCATAAACAGCAGGATTCTGCTGAATTAGTCTAAAAATCATATCAAGAACTTGCCTCCGCACTCTGATTTGTAATAGGTAATTTAAACTAAGCTACCAAAAGATTAGAGTGAAATGTATTTGAGCTGTTCAGCAATGTAGCCTTGCCTCTTCTTCCCTCTTTGTCCCCTGTTAAAAGGAAAATCAGTAATAAAATTCAACATTTAAAGTCCTCACTTTCTCCTCTTCTGAGCAGAGCTACTTACACAGCTGTCTTTTCATGGCAAAACACAGACCACTCGCAGAAAAGAACAGTTGCGGAAAACAAAACAAAATTAATTTTAATCAGTGTGAGTCCATCACAATAGCAAAAAGACAAGGAGGTTTATTTTTACCCCATAAGTAAACCACATAAAAATTTCCAGCAACATTCAAAATGCACTTTTAAGCCCAGTAACTGTTTTCTATTCTTGACTGCTTAACACTCTAAGCTTTCAATTAGGGCCTGTTTGTCCAATTAGTTAAAAATGAAAAGAAGAAAAAACAAAGGCAAGAAAGAAAGAAATAAAGCTTTAAAGAAAGGATTAAGCCTTGAATTTTATGGAGAAAGAAGATAAATTAGAAATTCTTTTTGAATCTGGAGTATGCATTCTTAATCTTCTGCCCTGCTGGGAAGTGTGTAAGAATAAAGGCAGAAGGAAGCTTTTTTGCTTCATTGAATTTGTTCAGTGGAAGATATGTTTTTGACTATCTGGAACTAAATCTCAAAATTCATGACAACTCAGACAATACTCCCACATTTTATAAGCCTGTGCATTAAAAGGAGAGCCAGGAGAGCTTACTGAAACCCACCTGGTGAGAAAGCCCTCCAAATTCAAAGGAGTAGGACAGAAGGCCATGTGGATGTGAAGAAAACAAGCCATGACTGTGAGATGATGGTGACAAGATGCACTGGCAATGCAGTTCTTCAGTGTGGTGTGGCTTCATAAGCAAAATAATTTTCAAAACAACTGACTGAATTGACTGATGGGTGTGAGTTAGGGATAAGAAAACCAATGAAATTGGTTCACGGATGGACAAGGTACAAGTGTTGCTTACAGTTTACTGTTTCTTTGCAGAAGCATTTACTAAAATATAAATATTAGGCTTTGAATTTAAAATTAAAACAAAGATTTGATGAAAAAGGCAGAAGTCAAAGGGAATGCTAAAATCAGAAATAGGCACCATCTTCCTTCCAGGACAGCAAATCCTCTTGCCTTGTTTGTGCCTTGGCAAATTGAGAAAGATGTTTGCTGAGATCACATGACAGTAAAAACAACCCAGAAAGATAGGATAAACCCTTAGAAGTTATTTTCCTCCTCTTGGTGCAGTGTACCCAAGTGCAAAGAACCAATAGGTACACACAACAGGAAAGAAAACAAGGCTACAGTTCCTCCTCTTCCTCCTCCCTCTGCACACCAGAGGAAAAAAAAAACACATAGAAAGGAAGCAGCATGAACTTCAGGTATTGGTTAGGGTTTACAGCTTTCTCACGTTCCATTTAAAGCCAGCAAAGACACAGTTTTATCTTTGTAGTATCATCCCTTGGTTCCAATAAGTTGAGTACATACTGCATCACCTGCAACTCAATTTACATGCACCAGAGCCTCTTGTGTCTTGCAGCCATGCCTCACAGCAGATAGAAGAAAGAATTTGGTGCCAGCAGAAATCACAGCATGAAGGTAGTCGGGGCTGTCCTGCAGGCGAAGCCTGGCCAGAGTAGGGCCATGACACTGGGTTGGACCATGGCTGCAGTCAGGACAAATGACAGTCACTTCACTCAGTCTGTCCCCACTGAGCTGAGGACTGAGCTAACAATGTGATGTGGAATCTAGGAGCACAAATATTTGGATTAGACCTTGGTTTGGAAGGTGGCAGGGCCATATCTAAATCAACAGATGTGTCTGGGTACCAGGACAGGATTTGGGGTTCAGAGGAAGGCTGAGTACACAGCACACAGTCTGAATGGCCAGGCAAGGCTTGGAGCTGGACTGTGCTCCGCAGAGCTGCTGGCACACACTTGCTGCTTGTAAAACTGTGGCTAAGGCACAATATGTTCTTTTTTTATGAGCTCAGCAGCCAACAGCTTCTGGTTCAGGAAAATGCCAATGCCAGTATTTTCTGACTCACTACAGGGTCATTATTTCTTCTGCCACACAGATGGTACAAAAAGATTCAAGTTTCCAAAAACAGAAGATAAGCTAATGTAAAACCTACATGGATCCCTGTACTCATTAAAGTCACTCATATAATAGGGGATTTCAGTCCCATCTACTCAGATGCTGCCTTATGCAAACGAAATCCTTGTGACAAAAGGCCTGTGGTGAAGGGACTGTGAGGGATAAATGCAAAACAGTTCCCTTGGGTGAGCAAAAAGGCTGTTCAACAATGAAAAATTCAACACAGGAAAAGTTGAGGAATAAGCTAATAAAGACACTGCGGGGTTGAACATATTTTCATTTTCCATCTTTCTAATGAAGTTAAATCATTTGTACAACATTAGATCACACAACCAACCTTTAAAACACTGAAGACCTTCTAACTAGTAATAAAAGCATTCTGGTATTTCACAGCAGGCATATTTTAGATCTGTGTTGAACATTTTTTTTTTTTTCTGGGGCTCCTGAGAAAAGTAGCATGACCGTGACTCAGAAAAAAATTCTTATGTAATTTAAGATTAAATCAGGTTCTCTGCTCTATAGCACAGATCATCCAGTGCATATAGGGATGCATTTCTTCCCATCACTGTATGAGAAGATGAGTCTCTTACACATCTTACACAGAAGTGGTTCTCTCCATGCAACTGAGGTTTCAGCTATAATAAACCTCAGGTGACCATTAGAGAAGAAGGGCAAGAAAGAATTAATGCAGGAATTCAAGTAATAAATGTAGAGTGCCAGTGGAATAATCACAAGCCTTGATAAATGTAATGGTTCTGTTCCTATCATGTAATAATTTTGTTCCTATCATGATACAGATCAATTTCAAGGGAAGCCTCAAAGGGTTTACAGAATTTACATAAGCAAAACACTTTGGGAGTGAATCCAAAGCTAGGATGAGAGAATCCAGACCAAAACATGCAGGGCCAAGCAGAAGAATGAGATACACAAAATAGGGGCAGGAAGAAAAATAAGATCAATACACGTGGCATGATTACTAAGGGCAAGTACATATGCCCTTTCTCAAGTGAAGTGTTCAGTGGGTAAGTTACTGGACTTTATAAAGTGGTATGTCTGACACTCCCCCTGGCTGTGGAATACCCAGAGGACGTTTTAGATAATAGCAGGTGTGCCTGTGCCTAATTTTTATTGCTTGAGAGCACAGTCAAAGAGAACAAAAATCCCAAATATCTGCAGATTCAGATGTGATTTTCTGAGAGCAAGAATAAAAAAGCTTCAAATTTCATCAAAGGAAAATAAAAGGATGACTCAGTAAATACTTACCCTTGTAAAATTAAGGAGTTTTTTCCTCCTCTTTTTGGTGGACGTTACATTCTTCTTAATATGTATTTCCCCAGGGCAACTTAACATTTACCTCATTCCCTGTGAATCATTACAGCATTCTTTGAAATGAATCTTTTCCAACTATGAAAGGATGTTTTAGAGAAGCTACAACAGATACCTGACCAATTTTTGCACTGTTTGACAAAGTCATTGTGAGTGGTTTTTCTTAACTGACAATACAAACCTTATTTTCTGTTTTAATTGTTTGTACCATTATACAAAACCAGATGATAAAAACACAGATAAGTCTACAACACAAGGGCTAATTGAGAATGAATAGCAGATGAAGCCTACATTAGCTAATGGAAAGAGAAGACTAACTCTAAGCCTGGAATATGCTCATTTCCTAATCAAGTGCAATGGTAAAAGTGCATGTTGATGTATGCCAGAAAATCAGTTAAAAACACAGCAGAAGAGCTTTATTGCACTTCACCTCTTTGGAGCTGCTGTTTCAAAATAACTTTATTTTGCTATGGAAAAGGTTACCATCTTGCTAGACAGATGTCTAAAGGCAGGGTAAGCAAATCTGGTATCTGTACTATGAATATATTAAGTGGATTGATAAATCTGATAGGTGTTTGTAATTATTAACTCATAGATAGAGAGGTCAGATTATTTTCAGATAACAACACAACATGAGCAGAATGTGTGGGAAGGAGGGAATGAAGAGTGAGGGGAAAACTGGCATGGTTTTAGAGATCTGGAAGAATCAAGAAGCTGAAGTGCATGGGCAGGCTCAGGATGGATCATGCTCTGGACTGAGCACTTACTGCCTCCAGTCATACCAGCAGAACAGTGAAAAACGCCTGTGATATCTGTATTCTGTTCTTCCCTTTCTATCTTATATACTAATAAAGCATTGAAACTGGAATGGTTTATCTACGATCAATTGAGTTTCAGACCTTGGAGATAACTCAAAGAGGGTGTACTGCACTGGCAACTTCTGCATCCCCTAGAAAATTGACCATTTGCAGAAAACCTGAAGTTTTCATTTATTTACTTTCAATACTGTTACTCACAGAGGGAACTACAGCCCAGCAGTGAAGAATGTTGGTGATGATGATATTACTGGTAAAATGCTGGTATGGATTCTTTTGCTTCCTGCATTAGTGTTTATTTATAAGTTGCAGATCTGATAATGTTTGCTAGCTCTGCTAGCAGTGACCTTTTGATGCTCATTAAGTACATGCTGTAATTACAGAACAACATGCATTATGAGATGCTGATGTTGAAGCTATATCCCTATAGTGATTGCATTCTCTTTGGAAAAATATATGTTTACATCAAACATTAAACACTCTCCATCAACTGCTCGAGCTGTTACTTTGTTAGTTACATTACTTAATTTTTTCATTTTGGTTGCTTTGTCCTACGGTCTGAAAACTGGGGGAAAGCCTGAATAAGTCTTTTGCATCTAGCTAAATCAACATACACATACTTACCTGAAACATTGCAAGACACTATTGTCCAGAAAAATCTAAAGGCTCTTACGAAGATTTGTCTTTGGTTTCTACAATGTAAAGCATGAACACTGTTTGAAAGGCTGTTGTTTCCTTCAGTTTCCTGATATCCCACCAAAGCAAACTGAATTGACTGAAATACAGCCTACTGATGCTTTTGTATCACTTTAGAAGCTAATGGCAACCTTCCACCTCTTTTGCTGAATGGTGTAATTGGCCTGCCAGAGAGGATCTGGGATTTTAACATGTTTCTTCTTTGGCTGAGCTAACCAATTATTCTGCAGTCGCTATCCAGGCCGCAGACTTTTCTTCACTGTGGTCATTAAGCTTGTCAAAACTAGTTTGTCACCACAACTGCTGACCCTCATTGCTTTTGACAGCAGCACAAGTGCCACACTAAAGAGGCCTTTGCATTACAAGAAAGTAAATGACTGATCAGAGCCCACCAAGCATCCTTACCATATGCCACAGCATGCCCTTCTGACACCGAGAGGTGGAAACAGTACCAACTAAATTACATTAGGTCACCAAAGAATACCACTAAATCATTTTGTAGAATAAGTAAACAAAGCTTCAAACAGCTAAAGAGGATGAATACTTGAAGGCAGTGTATGACCTACATGGATGAAGCATTGGGTTGTTTTCATTTTAGTTAAAAGATGATGCAAGTCACTTAGTCTGGAACTAAACTCTGTGAAAGATGTTACCAGCTGATTCAGACCATAATTTTGGAAAGCTGACCAGACACAGCAGCTGGCAGTAGTGCAGTTTGAGCCCAATCCAGCATATCATTACTAGATAATCCTCTCTATATTCTTGGCCACCCAAGTGACATCTGAATCAGGCCAGTGGCAGGTTCCTTATCTGATGTAATACTTGCCACTAAATACCTAATATCTGACAACATTTACCACAGTGGGGTCAAATTTGTCATGAAACCATCCACATATACCTAGAATTTGCTTCACTGAAAGTACAAGATATGAGAGCCTTATGATGCAGTTAATCCCTTTTAATTATACATATCACTTTATTTTAGTGGCCAATAATTCATAACTCATTCCTTCACTGTTGTGATTATATTCCATTCAATGAGGTAACTTGGAATTAGCACCATGCCCTCAGTTGTTATAGGGTATTTGACCGGAGAAGAGAAATAAATGAGAAGTTTCAAAGGAATGTTTTCTGTTATCACATTCCTAACTATTCAAGGCACCAGTTCTGGAAGGGCTTTTATCCCCAATATCATAAGATCTCCTAATTGGTTCAGTTGAGATGACTTGTACAGCCATAAACTCTCCCCAGAAATAAATCTTTGCAGTGTCAGGACCCTCACCTGTCAATTGCACATTCACGTGTATGCTACCCTATAGTACAAGGAAAGTTCTGTAAAGACAGTGACAGCAAGATGTGCTCAGCTTTCCCCCTAGAAGCATTCAAATTCTGTCACCTTTTCTCCATACTTTTGTAAAGCAGTTATTTTTCTAAGCCTTTAAAGATATCTTTTTAATGAAAGCAGGCATATGCAATGTAGCTCAGCAAACAGGATCCAGTCTTAAGAGACAGTGACTGTTGTTGGATAGTATGTCCATGTGAAATACACTTCTTTAAACAAGGCTGAGTGACTAATGGTTCACCAGCAATGTAATGACTTTGAACATCACTGTTCCCATTTAAAAAAGGAAAACAAAAGAAGAAGAGGAAAAGGGACAAAGAAGAAAGAAAAGCAGAGTAGTGCTCCATAGGATCCCAGGATTTTGTTGAGTCCTAATGATGTCATTCAGTATTTAATCTCTGGTGAGAAGAAGGCTTTTTTTCCCTCCATTCAGAAAGAAAGCAAATTCAACATTAACAAAGCCCTCTATCTGGAGCCAAGATTGGATGTGAATCTTAAATTGTTCCTAGCCTTCTCTATCCCTTCCCCCTGGACATAAAGAGTAGCCACAACCAAAAAGTTATGCTTAAAAATGTCACATAATTATTTTGAGCTTATTTTTAATTTATATTTGGGACAAGTTTGTAGAAAAGGACTATTGCAGTTCCTGGGAAAAAACAAAACAAAACAAACCCCTCCCAAAAACACAAACAAACAAAAACCCAAC
The DNA here is from genome assembly GCA_013398995.1 of Alaudala cheleensis. NCBI lineage: Eukaryota > Metazoa > Chordata > Aves > Passeriformes > Alaudidae > Alaudala > Alaudala cheleensis. The sequence goes on from VWYE01028341.1 coordinate 27,449, forward strand.
AATGGTCATTGTAGTATGAAGAGTTGGGGAAACAATAACTACTGCATCTTGCCAATCAATAGTTTTAAAAATATGCACATTCCCTGACTGGCAAGTTTTGTTGTTAAAATCAGGCAGGGGTGAAACCAGTCTGAATAGGGGAGAGGCAAAGTAAGACTAGGGAAAGAAATGGATGTGACACTCTTCATATTTCCTAACTGCTGATCACTCCTCATGAAAAAACAAATTACATTATTTTTGATGTTTTTATTTCATAGAACAGCATTGATGTTAAAAGTTGGTATATGCAGAAGGAAGGGGAAAAGAAGTTTTTCTCTTTTTGTTTACCTTAATGGTTGGCAGTTGCACACAGCCAGATGAACTCTTGCTCTTGTTTGTTGTACACCAAAATTTTACAGAGTCAAAGAGTTGAATGGGCCAAGTAAATATCCAAACCCAGCAATCCCAGTTTATATCAGGAAAGCTTACTTTAGAATTTTTTATGATTGTCCACTAGCAGCTTAAGCAGTGAAACTTCAATGCAAAAATAATGACTAAATGCATATAGCCAGTTCCACAAAAATTCCAAGTTAGGAAAGCAGCTTAAGTTGTGGAAAGGCCTTTTTCCTTTTTTTTTTTATTTTTTTTTTTTTGTATTATATAGCTTTCATTTTCTGAAAAACTAAGAAATATACCCACCAAATGCAGATTCTTACCATACTAAGTGTAATGTACTTTATATCACCAACAGGTGTCAGGGAATGACAATAGGTGTCAGAAAGAAAAGGAATAAATGTACCATGCAAAAGGTATACAATAAGCCATCCACACATCAATAATCCTGTGTCATCTTCTCATAATTCCTTTAACGTGCCTGGAACATGTAACTGTTCCAGGAACCAACAGGAAGGAATCAGAGTTTTTCAGATTATAATTTGTCATAATTTCCACCAGAAATCTGTAACCCTTGACTCCTGAATAAATATTGAGAGAAGTACAGCAGCAATGAAAAAACCTGCATTTTGACAGTAGCTTTTCAGAGTAGTCATTCATCCCAGAACTAGACTTATCAGGTTAAAATTCAAGGTCAGGTTGCTATACCTAACTGACATTCTGCACTGTAGAAACACTCTTGTTCTTTCTTCATGGAAATAAAGCACATTTTTCAGTGTTAAAGTTAGAGATTCCCCTAAAACTATCCCCTAAACTGGTGTATGGATCTGGCTACTATCAGAAATCATGCTTTATAAATCTGAGAATGGACAGAAGCTGACTAAAATGGCAAAGCTGTGAAAGACAGCACAGCACAGCTTCATGTAAAGACTGGGAGTTAGGTTTCCAAGCATTGTTTCTAGTCAAGTTTAAAACACATCTCTATTCAGTCTGAGCATTCTGGAAATCAAGATATTTTAGCACAGCTTTATAAAAATGATTTCAAACTGACATGCACAACTATCCAGGGAAAGCACAGTTTTAGTGTATTCCCAAGTATTTGCGCTGTTCATACAAGAACATGAATAATTTTAAATAATAGAACACAGCTTGTGTACCCAACCAGAATATAAAAAAGATTTAAGAGTAAATGGCTCAATGAAAAAGGATAAGTATATGAACACAAGTTAAGAGTTGTGAGACACTACTGGTCTCTTTTAAACAGAGAATTTCACAAGTGAGAAACTAATGTGAATAAGATGTAAAAGCACCCGTAGAAGAAGTGGCATTTTGCATTCATTTTAATTACACATAAATACCTGCACAAGTGTAGCAACATAACAATCAAACCTAAGGCAAATTATCTAATATTCCTTACTACAAAATACATCTGAGGTTGGAATGTGCTAGAGGAATGAACTATCCTATGAATATAAAAAACCAGACACACTTACAAGCCATTTTATACTTAGCCATAGAAGAAAAACTAGACCAGCGATTTTTAGATTATCAATCGTTTAGTAGTAACCTGAATTGGAAAATGGTTAAAGATTTTGCTGAAAAAATTGTCATTAAAGAGATGCTGTTTACAGCTCCAGGGCATATTGGGATAGGACAAGCAGAAATGGCTTCAAACTGAAAGAGGATAGGTTTAGATTAGGTATTAGGAGAAACCCTTTGTTGTGAGGGTGGTCAGGCACTGGAACAGGGCTGTCCAGAGAAGCTGTGTTTTCACTTTCCCTGGCAATGTTCAAAGCCAGGTGTGATACAGTTTTGAGCAACCTGGTCCAGTGAAAGGTGTCCCTGTTTATGGCAGGGAGACTGAACCTAGATGATCTCCAAGACCCCTTCCAAAACAAAGCATTCTGTGACTATGAAACCGGCTGACTAGACCTTTGAATCAAAAATACACTTTGCTAGCTAATTTAACATAGGGATTTTAACATTGTTCTAACTTGACTGACATATATGGAGCAAGTCAGTAACATAAGGTAACTGATCTGTATTGGTGCCAGCCAAAGCTGACTCCAACTTTAACTGCACAGTGCTGCCAAATGGTTTCCCAATTGCTCCACCAACACCGCTGATGGAAGTGATGATGTTGCAGCCCTCCTTCATCCATAAAGTCGGGTAGTTTAGTTTCTACCATTAGCATTTAAGCAAGAAGCTTTAACAAGCATTCACACAACTAGGGAAAACCTATACTCTTATGCTACTTTCAAAGCCAGCAAAACACAGGAAGAATAAATGCCAGTAGAAACCAGCTACTAGGAAAAGCTTTGCATTGTGCCATTCCACTGTCTGAAAAAACCATTATCCATGGTTGTGCCTGAGTAGTCTGGATTTTTTAAAAATTGTTAATTCTTGTATTATAAAGAATACAAATTTGTTCCTCAGTACTTTGTAGTCACATGGTTTTCCAATAATTTGTCAGCTCATGAAAACCTTAGCGGAGCCTTCTCAAGCAAATGACAAGGTCAGTTTTTCATCAACTTTCTGATGAGTGTGAATTTATAGCTTCATCCACAGCTGTCTTAGAATGTCAGGTATCTTTCTACAGACGATAACAAAAAATAAAGGAGGAAAAAGTGAGGGAGGATGAGAAATCTGTAAATTTTTCTTCCAGGGAAACTCTAAGATTCATCCTCGGATTTCAGTGTAAGTGATTAAGTTTTCACTCATACAGACACGAAACAGAATTTCTCAAAAATAATTTTTAAAAAACTCATCAGAGAAATTCCAACTCACTCAAAGCTGAACCTCAGCATCAGCAATGCAGTGAAATGATTCCAAGGATCCTCTTCTCTAGAACTCCTACCTAGCCACAGGCAGTGATGGTTCTAGGTTTTTGTTTCTGCTGGTTAAACCTGCATGCAAGTTTGCATGACTTAACAATGTTTTGTGTCAAAGCTCAGTTAAATTTGTCACTGATCATTGGCTTGGTTGTGTCCTGTGCTTTACTATCCAAACAAAGCAAAACAAAACATAAACCAAAACCAAACCAGACAAACAAACAAACAAACCCATTGAGTCAGGCAGGTGGTATATGCAAACAAATTAGTTGGTGCCTGCCAGCTGTAAATCTTGAGCTCTTGACAAGAGACACATGCCTCACAGAGTTTTGAAAAACAGGTCTTCAGCATTTAAAACAGAGCAAAACCAAGAGTGATAAAGTCCAATTTAGGAGTTCTTTGAATATTTCTGCTTACTGGACATCCCAGTTTCACAACATAATTTTTCCAGCAGTGGGAGAAGTTGCAAGTTTGATATTCAGGCCACAGTGGAGGAGCACTGCCTGTTATTCCTAATCCTGTAGGATTAGGATTCATCCCCAGTCTCCATGTTCAGTCCAACAGCCACAGTGCCCACTGAACTCTGTTGTTCCCCTCCCTTCCAGCGCATGAGGTAGACTAATACACTTCTAACCTGTATAAACATAAATTAATATACTAATATTAACAGGGTTTCCAGTTGTGTCTCACAGAATCCAAATCTCATTATTATTTTCCACTTTAGTTGTAATAATTTCCAATTTATTTTAAAATTGTTTTGGTAGTGATCAACATGATTCAGATTTATCAAAATGCTGCTATATGTTGAAATTCTATGCTTTTATCATGGGTTTTGTGTTTGATAATCAGTATTTCCATCTCTTGCTTTCTTTAGCAGCCAGCAAGTCAACTTTAATTTTGATTTTCTTCTACTGTAAATGCAAAGAGAATGCTGTTAATGTACCTTGACAACACTCACAATTTTGTCTTCCAGTAAACACAAGCAGTGCTCTGGCACTAAAGAGCAGAAATAAACAAGTAAACAAGATCCCAAAGGAGGTTCCTTTAGAAGAAGTGTAAAAGAAAAACAAATAAATTTGAATCACAGTTTGGACTTCCTGGCATGTATTTTATCTATCAGTAATTGAAAACAAAATTTAAAACAATTCACAGAGAATTTAGGACAAGATTTTTATAAGGCTTCAAAGAACTAGATTTTTTTTTTTTTTTGTATATGGAAAGCTAGAGTGCAGACTGCAGTTGAATGAGTTCTTGGGATTCCAGTTAATGGGACTTTAATATGTCTACATACTAGAACCCAAGGACATAGATAGCAAAATAATCTAATTTACTATAAGAATTTCACCTTGCTTAGGGTAAATTAATTGCAGCCTCTTTACTTGAAAATTAAGAGTATATTTTCCCAGTCTTTTCAATGTCAAAAGAGAACTGGAATATCATAACTAAAACAAATATATTAACTTTTCAAAAACAGGGATGTAATAACTTTCACTGATTTTCTTCAAATTACATTGTGTTACAAACAACTGAACAAAGATTCATAAGAATTTTCTAATTACAGCTATCTATACCACAGAGCTGGATTATAAATCAATGTTTTCTCCCTCTACTGAGAAAGCAATGGGGTATTTACTTGAAGCAAGGTCCCACTAACGGGAAAGGATTATGCACTCTTGATCAGGTACATTTTAGCAATTAAAATATTTTTAAATGTATTTTCAATAAAAAAATATTTTTAAAAATACTCTTAATGGAAAAAGATACAGCACTTTGCAGACAAAACTGGGCTAAAACTCCACAAGTTAGGACTGATGATGGAAGACATGTAGTCTTGTCCCTCCAAATAATACTCTTGGTTTTCCTTGTCCACTACTACCTTTATGATCCCCAACAGATATACAGAGTTTCTGGAAACAGTTTCTTCTACAGTTTCTGGCTGTGTACATGGAAGTTATTAATAGGTGGATGAATTCTGTAAAATCTGTCTCACTTTTCAGCCTGATTTGGCTGGGCAGTCTCTAGACAAGCACAATTTAAAAAAAAATTAACTGAGAAATCTCTCATTACAGTTATGTGGCACTGCCGAAAAAAACCAGCAAATGGCATTCCTGTGAGTTGCTGCAAAATATTCCACGTGAAGTAAGTTATTTAAACATGAAGCATGGGTAGAATAATTCATAGCTAGCCAGAGCCTCGCTTAGCAGACCTAGGAAACTAAAGAGCCCATAGCTTTCTGTGGATTTTTAGCCTACTTTTTTTTGCAGCTATCAAAACCAGGATTTGAAACAGCTTACCACAACCACCACACCTTTGGCAGGGTACAGCATCAGGATATCTTTGATGTTGTGCACACAACATCAGGATATCTTTGACTTACCTCTCTCCGCTTCAATCTGGTTCAATATTGTGATGTGGCTGGCTGGGTACTGGCAATAAAGGATGCTTTTGTGAACAGTTCAGCTTTTGGAGAGTAACAAAAAAGAAAATACTTGATAATAACTCTGCTCTTTGCTGTGAGCACTACATTCAGTTATTTCATTCCTTTCTCAGAAATCATGGCCTGCTGCTGTGTTTCATTCAAACCCAGTAAGCCTAAGGACACAGAAACCTTGGTAAATTCATACTGACAGCTGACATCTTTGAAATTATCAAAATTACTTTCACAATGAAGTTCTCCTGTTTCTTGGGCACTAATTACACACACAAAATCACAGAGTTGAAGATGCAAATTCTTAGGTAATTATCAATAGTCAAAAGTAAACAAAATGTGAATAATTGAAAGCTCGAAATTATATACAATGTTAATTCACAAAACATGGACTAAAAGCTAAAAAATTCATCGTTATGGTCACAACCAGCAAAGTAATCTGAAAAAGATACAAGAGCAAAATTTATTGAACATGAACTCATATAATTAAATATTCAAAAAGTCTATAGAACACAAAGGTGCTGAGAGGCACCCTGTCCTATTAAAGTGAAAAAAAAATATTTAGAGAATACATAAGATGTCACAGATTTCTCTGAGGAGCAACTCTTTTACCCTTCACAGCTTCATTGTCCTTCTCTGGGCATGCTCCAGCAGCTCAGTTTCTTTCTTACAGTGAAGGGCCCAGAACTAAACACCGGATTTGAGGTGTGGCCTTGTAGGAATGTATTTGTTTGTTAATATGAGTTAAGCTATTCGTTGTACCATCCAAACTCCCTGTGATGTTATCTGAACACCTGCAGTTCTGCTACTCAAGCCTCAGGAACGCATCAAGGCCGCTGAGAGAAAAACAGGGCTAAAATAAGATTGAGAGGCTTGGGAAACTGGCCATCGAGAATGTAAACCTGAGACAGAAGTGCGCTCGGCATGGGAATGAATTCTGGGCAATTGGGTGCCCTGGGGGGTGCATGCCAGCCTCATGGACAGGCTGAGGATCCAATCAAATAACGTGTGTGTGTGTGTATGCTATGCAGAAATCTGTAACTGTCGCTTACTGTAAACAATAAATGGCTTCTGCAAAATCATATTGATTTGGAGTACAGAGGTCTGTGTTTTCCTGCAAGGCCTCACGAGTGCTGAGTACAGGGGGACAATCCCTGCCCTGCTCCTGCTGGCCACACCATTGCTGATACAGGCCAGGATGCCATTGGCCTTCTTGGCCACCTGGGCACTCCCTGGCTCATGTTCAGCTGCTGTCACCAGCACCCCCAGGTCCTTTTCCTGTGGGCAGCTTTCCAGCCATTCTGCCCCAGCCTGTGGCACTGCCTGGGCTTGTTGTGACCCAAGGGCAGGACCCAGCACTGGCCTTGTTGAACCTCACACCACTGGCCTTGGCCATGATCCAGCCTGTGCAGATCCCTCTGCAGAGCCTTCCTGCCCTGCAGCAGACCAAAAACCCCATTCAACTTAGTGTTGTCTGCAAGCATACTGAGGATACACTCAATCCTCTCACCCAGATCATCAAGAAACATATTCAACAGAACTGGCCTGTGGCTGCCCAGAGTGGTGACAGCATGGGTGACACCTCTTTGTTCTGAGAGAGCGGGAAAGTTTAATAAGGACATGAATATGCATGGATGCCAAAAGCTATTGGTTGCTGTAATGCTGTCACTCCCCGACTCCTCTGTACCTGATTGGACAGTCCTGTGGTAGCCACGCCCCGGACCAAGGTTATAAGAATGCTTCCCCAGGTGGGCTCCTCGCTTTTGGAGGCAGCAGCCAAATAAAGCTGTCTGTTCTCTGGAAGCCAGTGTCCCTTTATCCTTTCCTCAGAGAAACCCTACTTATGTTAGAAGTCTCCCCCTTCCCTCCTTCCTGCAAGCACGCACGCACGGACTGCCGGCCATCCCCCGAGAGGAAGAAGCTGGCTGGACACACACACACTCTAGCCGGGACAACACCAGCCGCAGGCGGGAGAGGGACGGGAGGACTTCTCTAACACTGGCCCCAGTACTGAGTCCTGGGGAGCCCTGCTAGGGACCGGCTGCCAGCTGGATGCAGCACCATTCATCACCACTCCCCTGGTCCAGCCATCCAGACAGTTTTTAACCTCAGACTGCATGTTGACCAAGCCCTGGGCTGCCAGGTTTTCCCAGAGAATGCCATGAGAGATGTTGTCAAAGGCTTTGCTACAGTCCAAGTAGACAATACCCACAGCTTTTCCCTCATCCATTAGGTGGGTCTTGTGGGGTATTCAGGATCTTGTAGGAGAGTCATAGATACATAGAGTTTGGGATGGACCTAAACCGAAATCAGTCTAGTCTATTCAACATCACAACACAAATTTTCTTCAAGTTATCAGTTATATAAAAGAACATAATCTTGCAAGCTCTATTTTAAAATTTCATAAAAATATGCTTCCAGCACAATACATGTTTGACTTCTAGCATATATTATGCATGTAAGCTTAGGGAAATCAATGAGGACATCTTATTTAATAGCAGTTTAACTCTCAGCTAAGAGTGAAAAATGAGGCTCACTGCTTCAACAGGAGAGAATAACGGTATTATTTAGACCCATAATCGTAGCATGATTTGTACTTGATATCAATAAATAGAAGGTGTCTGTAAAAAACTGTGGAGTGTGTGTGCACCACTTCAGTTAGGAATATTTCTTAATTCAAGTTCTGTAACCAAGGCTATTAGAAATGGAGAAAGTACTACTGACCCTATCTTCTGTCTGAATCAGTACAGACTGTCTGGCTCTTTTGTTCTCTTTTTCTTGCTTTCTTTCTTTCAGAATTTTATTCTCACTTCCCTGTAGCTGGTTTCCAACAACTCTACTAATTAAATACCACAGTGGTGACAGTGAATTTCAATGAGTAGTACATGATTGCCCCATGGATTCTTGCCAGCTTCCTAGCTCAGCCACCAGAGAAGTTCTCACTGTACAGATGAAGCAAGTTCATCATGTTTCTGCATATACTGTCCATTGGCTCAGTAAAACATGGGTTGGCATTGTACTTCATGCTGTAAGAGAAGGGCAACTAACTGCCCCTGCAAGTACTAGCCACAAAGAAAATAAACAATGAAGAAAAGGGTGTGGCATATCTAACAAAAAATTGCACTGTTGCAAAGACGTCAATGTTACACTTTTCAGTTAATTTCAAGGAAAAGCTTCAGTGAGGAGACAAGCTAAAGAACAAGAAAATCAAAAAATGTAAAGGAGCAACAATGTAGGTAAAGAAGGGAAGACTCAAAATCCCTTTTGATTTATGGGCAGGACAGAGAAAACACAGGGAAAATGCTCTATGAAAAAGGTTCTTTCTTTCAGTGGTTCCAGCAGATGCTTCTATCAGTTTGAGTATTTGAAAACAACTGCTTCCTGAACTAGAGTTGTTTAAATTGTTTTCTAAACTGAATTTGGAGAAAAGTCACTACTCCACTTTGTGTCCCCAAACTGACAGTATATGTCTACTGCAGAGATGGGTTTAGATGGCAAAACTGAGGCAAAGACAACCCTCTCTGAGCCATGGTTTATTCCCAGAGCTCAGTACGGAGGTGGATAACCTAGGGAATACTAACCTGAAGATCTTCAGCCCTCTGATACCACATTTCTAAGTTCCAAGCCATGGGAAGCATTCACATCCAATTCACACCTTGAATACTTCCCAGATACACCCAACCAGATACACTGCCTATAGTTTTTGAACGGGACAACAGTACTCCTTGGGAATGCATGCACTAATCTTTAAAATATCAGAAAAACAGGAATTTAAGATGATAGAATAATGAAGACAATAGAAACATCCCACTTCCAATTTCTTGGTCAGATTTCTTGGCATATTTATGAAGTTTAAAAACACAAATAAACAAACCTACTACAATTAAGGGTAAATTATCCTCAAATTTCTCATTAATTGATATAGGCTTTTATGGCAGTAGCAGAATCACATTTATGAGTAAGGAATAACCACAACTTTAAAATTCATAACTAGAACCTTCTTAAGAAAGTAAACATTACCATTTCCAGGACATAAAGGATCTGACTAAGATCTAGATACAAATAATTCTGGATCTGAACAAATGAGATTTTAATCCTTAAAATTCCTTCTTTTTCTTTGCACTACAACTAAACAATGTCCCTCCAAGTTGTTTCTTGGAATGGAAATAGAACTTGCAGCTTCTCTAAATCAATACTTGGGAAGTTACAGGATGAATTATTTTACATGGTCTGCTTGTGAGCATCTTGTTACACAGATTCTGTATAATCCTTTAAATTACTGTTCAGAAAGAGCACCCATGACCCTGAACAGACAAAACTGATATGCCTGCCATAAAACTTTCACTCATATTCCTTGTTGTGATTGTCATAGTTTTAAAAGCAGCTTGCTAAGTTGCAGCTTTTCCTTTTAACATACTGCACATGAAAGCAATAGGTTTATTTACACCATGCTGTCCAAAATATACAAGACAGCAGAAGCTATGTATCATGCAGACCTTATCAAATCACAGTAATGTTCTCATTGTATATTCTTCAAAATAATTTCTCAGGATATTTTGGATAAACTTGATATAAAAATACATGTTATTTTTATATGTTAGTGTCGTATGTCAATACTGAGTTCTTGGAAAAAAGGGCGTTATTACTTTGTAATCAGGATACTTAAGACTCCATGAGAGGACAAATACAACCAGCTTCTGCAGTCAGGCTCAGCAAAACAAAACCTTCATGGGCTCCCTGTGGATCTCCTGGGTCATTAGTAGGATATGGTATGTCATGGATGGGTTTTCCTTCTAACATAATTCTGACTGTAACTGGGACAGAGTGAAAGAGAAATGCTACGTTTTTATTTTTTGGCATATTTATGAAGCATTCATGGAAAAAGAGGGTTCAATATAAACCCAACTTAGGGTGCAAACAGTCCACATGAATGGAGTACTGTCTTCATGGGTGGAAAAAGTCAGTGATACAGGTCTAACTTTGGTACAAACATCCTACACTTGGACACTGTGATTAGCAGAATCAGTCCTGAAATAAGAACAGACTCCACATTTAGTCATTCTCAAAATACCATGTGTGAGAATAGCTTTCCATTTGGTATCCATGAAGGATCAGCATTTAAACATTTCCATTTTGTTCCAGTACCCTGCTTTCTCAATCAGTAATACTAGGCTCATGTAGGGAATCTTTATTTCAACTACAATATAACTGGTTTGGTTTATGTTGGGGTTTTTTCTAAGTTACTCTGAATTTTTGTCTGTGTCTTCATTACTGCTTTACAGAATAGCACACTTCAATTGCTTTGTTTTGTTACTATTTGTGAACTATTGTATTTACTTACAGAAAAGAACATGACATTCAAAAATGCACTCTTATAATTTATTGTGCCTCTAGTAGCATGTGGTAAGACTACTCTGAATTTTAATACAGCTGCATATATAACAAAATAAGATTTTTTACTAGCGTATTAATTTTAAAAAAGGCTAACATATTAATTACAGATCACTTCCAGAAGCATCTCAATTTTCCATTTGTTCTTGCAATTAAAAATGTAAACTTTTGCAAGATGACATGTTCTTTCACACTAATAGGTTAATCTTCTTTTTCAGTGTCCATTTATATGCAATAAAAACAATCTGCCCATTTGCTCTGTGGGCCTCTCCTTACACTCATGGTATAAAACCCATTCAGGAGACAATAATAATTACAGAAAAAAGCTCAACAAAAACCTCCAAGAAACTGAGGAATTTTTTTTCTGGAAAGACTTTGTTGGTGAGTGAATATTGTAAGCATCAGGTTTGGATTCACATTACCATTACCATCCCAAGAATCTCTCCACTAGCTAAGCATACTTTAGTACAAACACTAATCTGCTTCAGTGCCAACAGCTGAAATGTTTAGCTTTTCCTTCTAACTCTGAGCTGAGGGTGTCCTTGTGTTTCATATCTTTAATGTGTATAAAATTTAAAAATAGCAACTGCATTCTTCAGATTATTTTTATTCATTCAACAAACACACAAATCAACACTTTATTAATCACAAAGAAAGAGAAAAACTGAAGATTATATTTTTAGAATGACACTGAGAATTCTAAAGTCTTTGGTTCAGGTGTGTAATTGGTTTGCCACTGTCAGACATAAATGTGTAATTCTGTGCTTAAAAGTAAAAAGTATTTAAATTAGAAGCATAATTTGTAAACTAAAGTGAATAACAAAATAAATTTCCATAGTTAAGTGCTAAAATATCTCTGACCACATTTCCGACTAGAATTATAATGCAATTTTATCATCAATCCATAGGTTGCATTTAGCTCATAAAACTGAGGAAAATTACTTCATGGGAAAAAGGAGTAATTCTTCATGGCCTTGTAACAATTTAAGCAGGAGACATTAGAATAGCTATTGTGCAAATGACAAGTGTCCAGTCTGAGCACAAGAGTATGGGTTGTGGAATAAACAGCACAGCAGAGAAAATTTATTGCCCATACAGGCAGACCAGTGAAGTGTTTTTGTAAGTAGGTGTTCTCATTTTCCAAGATGTTCCATACAGGATTTATTTTTTTTCCCCTCACCTCTCAGTGCTTCAGTAAAGCTTCCTCACCTCTTCAGCCCTTCCTGCCACTCCAGCTCTCTCCTGGCACCTGCCTCTTGCCACTGGTGGGACAAATAGCAACCCATGACACAGCAAGGTTCAAATAAAGGACACTGACTGGACAGGGTGTTTCCACCAATCGGAATGATTGCATTAGAACTACATTTCCCTTAACAGAAAAATTTAGGCTCCTACTGGATCAAGTTACCAATTTTCAAACAAGCTGCAGGAACTTCAGATGCACTTCAACAGACCCTGTGTTCTCTGCTTCTCTTTATGGGCAGAAACTGCAATAGTGAGGCTTTTCCTCTACCTAAGAGGAGGGAGCATAAATGAAAAAAAAAAAAAGTTGAGAGAAAGAATCAAAAGTTCATTGTACTCTTGGATTCATGTAAGTTTACTTCCTCCTATATGTATCAGAAATTTCACTTTTTATTGGTATCAGATTTCCTGTATTTGTGCTACACATATAATAAAAAAAAATTATCTGCAGGTTATCTGCAGTCTACAGATCTTTATCCTGTGTATCAAGACCAGAAAATTACAAAGTGAAATAGGCATATCTTTCAGAGAGCTGTCCAACTGTGGTTTAAAAACTCTATATTTTTTGGAAGATACATGGTCATTGGTAAAGTATTTCATCACACCTTTATCTTCATAGTCACATTAATGACTCATTTAGGGTTAGCTTCCATAGGTCCAGCTAACCTGAATTATTTTTTTACTTTGTCAGCTTGATTTTGCTTGCTGAGTTATCGTGAATATCCATTTATATGGATAACTGCAGGATGTGATCTTGCAACATTTTAATGTTCTTTCCAGCTGTGGTCTTTCAATCTCTTTTCTCTCTGTGAAAGAAGTCATATTCTCTGCCTCATTCTCTCCACCACAAGGCATGTTTTCAGAGACATGTATTTAACAAGCATTTTCTTTCAGGCTCTGAAATTAGCCTCATTTCACTCATCATAATGAATGGCATATTAGATTTTTTTTTCTGCCAGGGTTGGCCTGGAAAAGCTACATTTGTGAGGGACTGAACTGTATTCCTCAGCTAAAGCTAACACAGCCTCTTGCATATTGTGTAGGTTTTGTTGATCACTCACAGTGGTCTTCCTGGACTCTAAGAGTGAGGCTTTTCAACTGGTTCATTTCTACTTGAACTGCAGTGTTTAACTGGAGAGATTATCACAGGACTAAGAATAAGCTAAAGATGGTAGCCCATGTTATACAGACAGTACTACCACCTACAAATCCATGCATCCTGAAAGTCTAATTTACAGCACAACAAAATCATTTAATGATATTCAGCTTGAAGACTATTATTGTATTTCTTTTCCCCCCAAAAATCTGTTACTAGGCTCCTACATGGTTCGTTATTACTGCCTAAGTACAATGCCTTAGTTTTGTTCTTACTGATACCAACCAAAACAAAGCAAAAAAACCCCCACAAACATTAAAAAAAGAACAAAATTTTGTATTCTGACCTTGATTACCCAAGTTCTGACTACATTGCTCCAGTGCTTATAACAAGTATTCGGTGCAATCACCAAAAGCTTTCACAAAAGAATTGTCTCAATATCTATGCATTTTTAAGTGTCCTCTCATAAGGAGTACTGGGATCATATAGAAACTAAAACCAGCACAAGCAATTGCACTTTGGAATGAAGCTGAGCCTTTAATAATAGAGCAGATATTTGAGAACAAGGATGATGTCATGAATATGTCTTTGCTCCGTTGAAAGAATCCAATTTATTTCTTCAGTTGTCTGGCTGTAGTTCCTATTTACACAGACTGACTCACCGATGAAGGAATTTGGGGAGGGAGGAATCGCTTGAGTCATGCAGCCTGACTGGGCATCATTCACAGAGCTACTCACTGTATTTTCCTCAAGTCTCAGCTCAACTGTATTTACATATTTCTGGTGATAACCTCTACTGCCTCCTTGTCTGTCTAGTCTGCTAGCACATTATTCATGTCATTAGGATTTTTCCTACCTCAACATCTAATGACTGACTAAATCCAGACTGACCAAGTACATGAGTCAAGGTCTCTGTTTTCACTTAGTGTCAAAGCATACCCATACAGTGCCAATTATTAGCCTGTTTTAGGACTCCATCAATCAATTTTCAGTGAATTTTTCTTTTGTCTCAAAGAAAGTTTTTGAAATTAAAAACTCACATGTGTTGGGAGGGACATTAAAGATCATACATTAAAGATTATCTAGTTCTAATCCCTCTTGTTCCACTGGATCAGGTTGCTCAGAGCCCCATCCAACCAGGCCTTGAACACTTCCAGGGATGGGGCATCCACAAATTCTCTGGTCACCCATCTCCATTGCCTCACCGCCCTCACAGTGAAGAATTTCTTCCTAATACCTAATTCAACTTACTCTCAGTTTGAAGTTATTCCTCCTTGTCCTATCACTACATGCCACTGTAAAAAGTCTTTCTCCAGGGTTCCTTTAGGCTCCCTTCGGGTACTGGAAGTTCACTATTAGGTCACCCCAAAACCTTCTCTCTTCCAGCCTGAAGAGTCTGAACTTCCTCAGCCTTTCTTCATAGGAGAGGTGCACCAATCCATCCAATATTCTGGGTACCCCTCCTCTGCGCTCACTTCCGTGTCCTTCCTGTGCTGGGACCCCAGAGCTGATGCAGCCCTGCAGGTGGGGTCTGACCAGAGCAGAGCAGAGGGGCAGAATCCCCTCCCTGGCCCTCCTGCCCACACTGCTTTGGATGCAGCCCAGGACACGTTTGGCTTTCTGGGTGGGGAGTGCCCATGGCTGGGTCAGGTCCAGCCTCTCACCCCCAGCACCCCCAAGTCCTTCTCAGCAGGGATGCTCTGATCTGTTCACCACAGCCTGGGCAGCAACCCAGGTGCAGCACCTTGTACATGGCCTTGTTAAAACACAGGAAATTCCAAGAGATTCACTTCCTGAGCTAGTCCAGGTCCCTTTGGATGGCATCCCATCATTCAGGTGTGTCGACTGCACCACTCAGCTTGATGTCATCTGCAGATTTGCTCAGGGTACACTCAATCCCTCTGACTGTGTCCTTAATGAAGACATTAAATAACTCTGGTCTGAGCACAGACCCCTGAGGGATGCCACTTGTCCCTGATGTCCATCAGGGCTCTGAGCCATTGACCACAACCCTCTGGATGCCACCAACCCACTACTTTCTTATCCACCTAACAGTCCACTCAGGAAATCCCTCTCTCTCTGTTTTAAGGGAGAAGGATGTTGTGGGGTACCATGTGAAAGGGTTTACAGAAGTCCAAATAAGCGATATCTGTAGCCCTTCCCCTGCCCACCAATGCAATCCCCCCATCACAGAAGGTCACAGGATTGGTCTGGCTGGACCTGCCCTTGGTGCAGCTGTATTGGCTGTCCCAAATCATCTCCCTGCACCTTAGCATAGCTTCTGGGAGGGTCTGTTCCATGATTTTCCCAGGCACAGAGGGATGGCTGACAGGTCAGTAGTTCCCTTAGACAAAGAAAACCTTCTTGAAGGCATTTGATTGGGAAACTATGATTTCTATGGTAAATATGTCCATGTCTATTCCCTCTGACATGACTTCACAATGAGGCGTGAGACTGGAGTGGATGTCCCCTCTTGTGTTTCAGCATAAGGAAAAGTGATGATGCATAGTTTATAGTGGGGTTTTGTTTGGCTCGTGTTTGTGGGCTGGTTTTGGGTTGTTTGGGATTTTTTGGTTGGTTGGTTTGGTTTTGGGGTTTTAGTTTTATTTTTTTTTTTTAATTTTTACCTAAGCGTACAATCTGCAAGTATAAAAAGCCCCATTTTTTCATATTTCTTAGCCTTGTTGTCCCTGATCAAACACAGGTGCCACCTGCAAGCCCTGAAAAAGTGGAAGATGACTGCAGCTGAAGTCCAGCACTGACAGTGTTCAGAATTGACTGCAAGATTTAAAGACCCATTTTCTACACTGCAGTCCTCATATAAAATAATATTTTGTTCCGGACTGCTTTGTGAGTGTGGCTAAAATTGCGCTATTAAGGGCTCAATCCAGGTACTTTTCACCTGTTACAGCAACACATTGTGAATCACACCATGAGAAGTAAAAGAGATTTTGAACCTGCAGCTGACTGCTGCTGAGTAGCAGCTATCCTTTACAGCAAACAGCTTACAGCTGGAATCAGTACAACACGATTCAGTGAAGTAAGGGTCTGTAATCAGCACCCCTAAACACAATCCTCTACAAACCATAGGCACACTCAGGAGACAATTCATCTCCTGTATAGGAGCTGGGAAACTTTACCTGTCAGATTCAAATAAGCTCTAGTTTTTATGTATCCAAATATCACAAGGTCCTTATATTAAACATTAGAACCTCAAATATATTACAACAGGAATTTGAAGATCAAGCAGTCAGGATGTAAATTTCTAGAGAATTAAAAAATTCTTACTCCAATGTTAATTCAGAAGAAAGCTCAAGCTCAGATACAGGATTTTCTAAAGGTTAAAGAAAAATGCCAGTGGAAATCAAAGTCATAGCAGACCACAGATTAAAGAATAGCAACTGCAGAGATCTGACGATCTTCAAGATGATCTTAATAGATTAGTGCAGACCTAAAGGCATACATAGAAAAGAGCTTATAGCAAATGCTAATAAAGTTAGTTTTGAAAACTCATAGAACTGGGAAGAATTTTATTAAGGAAAGATAAAAAAGAAAGAAAAAGTTAAAGTATGACTGAAGCAATCACTGAGCTATAATTCAAAAGTCATGAATGGAGTAGTGCCTAGCAAAGGCATCAGATCCAACATATCACACTGACTGCTTGCTGTAATGACTGCCTATAAACTCACACATGGAACGAGCAGTTCAAGCTAAGTACTGACATCTCACAAACAGCACTATATATATGCAGATTGCTTAACTGTGTTTTTCCAATCTTCAGTGTTTTCCAGTTTGCAGTATCCACACTGTAAGATTTCACAAAGCTTAGAAAAACCAATTTGCCACTTTGNTGAAGACATTAAATAACTCTGGTCTGAGCACAGACCCCTGAGGGATGCCACTTGTCCCTGATGTCCATCAGGGCTCTGAGCCATTGACCACAACCCTCTGGATGCCACCAACCCACTACTTTCTTATCCACCTAACAGTCCACTCAGGAAATCCCTCTCTCTCTGTTTTAAGGGAGAAGGATGTTGTGGGGTACCATGTGAAAGGGTTTACAGAAGTCCAAATAAGCGATATCTGTAGCCCTTCCCCTGCCCACCAATGCAATCCCCCCATCACAGAAGGTCACAGGATTGGTCTGGCTGGACCTGCCCTTGGTGCAGCTGTATTGGCTGTCCCAAATCATCTCCCTGCACCTTAGCATAGCTTCTGGGAGGGTCTGTTCCATGATTTTCCCAGGCACAGAGGGATGGCTGACAGGTCAGTAGTTCCCTTAGACAAAGAAAACCTTCTTGAAGGCATTTGATTGGGAAACTATGATTTCTATGGTAAATATGTCCATGTCTATTCCCTCTGACATGACTTCACAATGAGGCGTGAGACTGGAGTGGATGTCCCCTCTTGTGTTTCAGCATAAGGAAAAGTGATGATGCATAGTTTATAGTGGGGTTTTGTTTGGCTCGTGTTTGTGGGCTGGTTTTGGGTTGTTTGGGATTTTTTGGTTGGTTGGTTTGGTTTTGGGGTTTTAGTTTTATTTTTTTTTTTTAATTTTTACCTAAGCGTACAATCTGCAAGTATAAAAAGCCCCATTTTTTCATATTTCTTAGCCTTGTTGTCCCTGATCAAACACAGGTGCCACCTGCAAGCCCTGAAAAAGTGGAAGATGACTGCAGCTGAAGTCCAGCACTGACAGTGTTCAGAATTGACTGCAAGATTTAAAGACCCATTTTCTACACTGCAGTCCTCATATAAAATAATATTTTGTTCCGGACTGCTTTGTGAGTGTGGCTAAAATTGCGCTATTAAGGGCTCAATCCAGGTACTTTTCACCTGTTACAGCAACACATTGTGAATCACACCATGAGAAGTAAAAGAGATTTTGAACCTGCAGCTGACTGCTGCTGAGTAGCAGCTATCCTTTACAGCAAACAGCTTACAGCTGGAATCAGTACAACACGATTCAGTGAAGTAAGGGTCTGTAATCAGCACCCCTAAACACAATCCTCTACAAACCATAGGCACACTCAGGAGACAATTCATCTCCTGTATAGGAGCTGGGAAACTTTACCTGTCAGATTCAAATAAGCTCTAGTTTTTATGTATCCAAATATCACAAGGTCCTTATATTAAACATTAGAACCTCAAATATATTACAACAGGAATTTGAAGATCAAGCAGTCAGGATGTAAATTTCTAGAGAATTAAAAAATTCTTACTCCAATGTTAATTCAGAAGAAAGCTCAAGCTCAGATACAGGATTTTCTAAAGGTTAAAGAAAAATGCCAGTGGAAATCAAAGTCATAGCAGACCACAGATTAAAGAATAGCAACTGCAGAGATCTGACGATCTTCAAGATGATCTTAATAGATTAGTGCAGACCTAAAGGCATACATAGAAAAGAGCTTATAGCAAATGCTAATAAAGTTAGTTTTGAAAACTCATAGAACTGGGAAGAATTTTATTAAGGAAAGATAAAAAAGAAAGAAAAAGTTAAAGTATGACTGAAGCAATCACTGAGCTATAATTCAAAAGTCATGAATGGAGTAGTGCCTAGCAAAGGCATCAGATCCAACATATCACACTGACTGCTTGCTGTAATGACTGCCTATAAACTCACACATGGAACGAGCAGTTCAAGCTAAGTACTGACATCTCACAAACAGCACTATATATATGCAGATTGCTTAACTGTGTTTTTCCAATCTTCAGTGTTTTCCAGTTTGCAGTATCCACACTGTAAGATTTCACAAAGCTTAGAAAAACCAATTTGCCACTTTGTAGGGATCTGCCTGAAACCTGCACAGTAACTTACTCTCACCTATGTACTTGTGCTGATAATTTTGAGAAATTTCATGTACAAACACACATCTGTTCCTTACATTACTATGCAGGGTGTAAGGTTAGATAGCCACAAATAAAAGCAAAAGCAAAATTTGGCCCTTAGCATCCACAGGCTTTAAAATAATAAACAAAAGCAACAAAGGTGTACAGCAAGTTGTAGGTTTTCATGCAAGTGCTATATGCTATGCCATATACCCCACACCCCAGTTATACACATAACTGACCCTGTGCAGCATCTGGGAAGCCTGGTTGCACCCTGAAGACACTGCATCAGTCCCAGAGCTACCACCCAGGCATGGGGATGAGGTGACAGGGCCATGGGAGGAGACACAGCTGCCTCAGCCTGTGATTACAGGCTTGATATCCCTCTTCAGCAGCCTTGTCAGCAAAACAGAGGAGCACTGGCTTCCCTGAAGTCAATCACATGTTCAAAACACACAACTTCTGTTTTCTGCTGTTTGGATGGTTTTGTCCCTTTTTAAAAAAATCAAAACTCAAATGAGACCTGTGTCCTCTATAACAATGAGAAGCCCAAGGGCATTCCAGAACAGCACAGCTTGCCCCAGCTCGAGGAGGGAGGCTGCATGACCCTGCCTCTCTCAGCTCCTCTCTCAACCATGCTTCCCAGCAGGAGCCTGAATATAGCCTTCAAGTACAGGCTGGGTAAAATTTCTGCTGTGTGGGTGGGTAAATGAATGACCTACTCACAGAGCAAACTCTAAAATAGGGGCTAACTTTAGTCAGGTACATTTTGGTTAAAAACTACCACTGATAGGAGAATAGAAAAGGCCAGTTCAGAAACAATGTTCTCTTTTTCATGTTTCAGTCCTGTATGCTGAACATGTTTTGAACACTGCTGCTGTATCTCATGTTTCAAACAGGCTGGTCAGGAAAACTGCAGAAAAATCAGTCAGGCAATGCCAGCTTACCCAGACAATTTTTTCACAAGAATAAGCAGGTCTGACTAAATATGCACATGGAAACTATTTTCCAGTTGTATATACACTGTTTCCACATCCTCATGCAACCTTTTTTTTCAATAAAACTATCATCTACAAAATTATTATACATCTAAATAAGAATACTAAAAGAACTGTTTAAAATTCTAAAAACATTTCAATTTACTGAATTTCAAGTGTTTCATCTAAGCTTTAGGTGCAGCTGTTCAGCAAAAAACATACAACCTGCACTTGTATAGACCACAACGGGTTTTGTACTGATTCGTGTAAGGAACACAAACTTTTGGCTTCTAGGTTATGACATTTCCTTGTCATACCTAATCATCTTGGCTAAACTGCATAAGCTCTGTCACCTCAGACACAAATTGTGAGCAGGCTAATCATAGCTACTGTGCTGCTGTAGTTTATGTCTGGTAGAGAACATGACTAAGAAGACAGTTCTGGTCTGGAAAGTCAACAGGAGGGATCAAAGAGCAGACAGACAGCCCCATTCCCAGCTTAAGTACAGGCCCCTACCCTGACAGAGGTGTGGACCCAAACACCAATTTAACCACTGACTATATCCGGCAAAGACTGGGATGTAAGAAGCATATCCTGAGCCAGATCTCCCTGCCCAAATCTAGTTTCCAGGAAGAGTGCTCTGAAGCCATGGCTCTGCTGTGCCCAGACTCCCAGCATTTTTTCCCATGTGTGCAAACACTGCTAAGGAAAAGCAAATGTTAGGATCCCTGAGCTTGGCAAGATTGTGATGACTTAAGGATTGCAAAATAGGTAAAATATTAGTTGCTACAGAAATCACAATCAAGCACTGGAAAAGTAAGTATTCACTAACTTTGTATGATGCTAGTTTATCCTACATGAAAAGAACACCACCAAAAACTTCTTACAAAAACCTTTAAAAAGTGCTGTCCTGATCAGAAAACAAATTTCACATAAAAAAGGAATGCAGTGCTGCATGTCACTCTTACATCATGCCTCTCTTCAGTTAAGGTTCACTTAAGTCTGAACCTGCAAATTTTATTTCTCTGTTTATTTGGGGGACAAAACTCATGATACATAAAGGCTTGTTAGACTTTTGATAGACATAAGGAAATACTCAGCCTCTAGAACCTGTAGATCTAATATAAAGCTCAGAGTGATTTTCTAGAATCCTAGAGAAGGTAAAATTAATGCACTGCACATGCAGAAGCCAAATTTGGGTTTAGATTTCAGTTGTGACATCATCCTGTAAGTCACACTTTGTAACTAGTCTTCAGGCATTTATCTTAATTTTAATTAACATCTCATCAAATATCTACTGCTAATTCCTTACACGTAGGTAGTAAATTACTTATTTGTACTTTTTGTGAAAGCTTAGAGTTCAGCATATATAGGATACTGAATTAAGTCAAACAAAATATGTTTGTTAAGCCAACCAGAATACAAAAATAAAGCCTTACTGCATAAACAGCTGAATACAGGCCTCAGCTCAAGAGTCATGTGCCATCTTGGTCTTGCTCTCAGCCACCCCTTCCCTTCTTATGAGAAAATCTGAGGTGCAGTTGGGACAAATATTCTGGGATCATACTCAGTTTTTCACAGGAAGCAAGGATAATCATCCATTTAACCTAAAGGGCACAGTTGTGCAGCCATCAAACTGCAAATGGCTGTTTTGCTCAGCCAAGGGTGCGCCAGCATCTGTGCTCACTAGTGTGCTTAACATGCACTGACCTCAGCCTGTCCTGTGGCACACCTGAGCACAGCAGGAGGCTGCCAGACATGATCACTCTAGCATCTCCTTCCTAGTGTCTCCCTAGGAAGGACTCCCTTCCTCCTCCTCCTGTAGTACTCTCACCTGGCCGCTTGTTACCTGTTGCTCCAGCACAGCCCCTCTCCAAACACACTGGGCTTCGACAAAAGCACGTGTTTGTGCTTCTGTGCAGCTGTTCACAGGTTAAACCCTCAGAAACAGGTACCCTGTTAGCAAATCTGTGAGCAACTGTTCACCCTGAAGCTCAGGAAAAACCCTTTTAATTAGCATGTCGTTTTATCCCTTCATACAAAATGCACAAAATAAACATAACTTGTTGCAGCTTGTTTTTCTGCATTTAAAGGATTAAATGCAGGGAAGATGGATGACCAAATTAAGCCCTCTTAAATTAATCTGTGCTTATGTATTCTTTAGAGAGACAGCAAAATGCAGACAGAAGATGAGGATGTGGGCTTATACTGCCCTCAACTTAAGCACAGACCATCCTTCCTGAGAATTATATGGTTCTATACATACTTTTAAACTCCCACCCAAGGAGTACTAAATCACCCTTTTCTTACTAAGAGAAACACTGAAGAATACTGCCACTCAGAATTTGTCATATTCTTTGAGGGGTTTGATGACTACGAAACTGTTCCAAGCCATTACAGTGGCATGACCAGATGGCAGATGGTCACATAACCCAACCACCACACAGAAACACTTACACTGGAAGGATTGATTAAATCTCCATGGCGAACAACGAGTCTCGGGAAATTTTCTGATGTATCATCTGCAGCTACAGTTCTCAACAAGCAACATTTCTTACTGCTGGAGAAAGAGCACACATGAGCTTGTTCTTAAAGTCATGTTATCTAGTCTTGAGTGCTGAGTGGGATAGAGTCAATAGCTTTTTCTCACTCTTTAGGAAATACTGTGCCATTCAGAAGTGTTTTTCTGCGTGGTTCAAAGTCACGTACTCTCTTAGTAAAACTTTTTGTGCCTGAGAGAAATATATTAGCCTAAGCAATAAAAACCATCATATTATCCTTGAATGATTACTATTTGTCATGGATGATACTTGCAATAATATGACCATCTGTCATAAAGACTGTAAATCAGGCAGAGTAGTGCATTTAATCAATTAAAAATAATAAGCCCTCAGACCTCCTGTAGCATGTTTTTCCTTAGCAGAAATTGTCATTAGGTGAACCTGGACACTTTGTCAGAGACAGCATAATTGGATATTGAAAGCAGAGGTCCAAAGTCAGAATCTTGTCAACCCTAGCCTTGCAAATAAAATATTCTTGGACACTGAGAAAGTCAATTAATAATAAATTTAACCAGGGACATAAATACCTTAACAATTACAATGCTAAGTTTTCCACTTTTTGTGTTGCATGAAGGGCACAGGGAAAAAAGTGAGCCAAAGGAAGCCACTACCATCATATTTTCCATCAGACTCATGCACAAATATGATTGGTATTTCCCAAAAACGCCAGTTTTGTTGAGCCCTCAAGGAACAGACAGAAAGACAACTATTTTATGACCTGACTGGGAGCCAAGAATGAAAACTGTGCTGAGTCACTCAGCTCTGTCGACACCAAATATTTGCACACATCGTCACCCAGAACTGCAGGTGCCTGTGGGACTTCAAGGTCAAAAAATTTCATGCTCATGGACCTGCCCAAAGCCAGTAGTTAAATAAGGAATTTCAGGACTCCCTGGTGCCAACAGAGACACAGGGTTTCTTCTTCTGAGTCTGACTCTGTCTCTGTAACAAATAAAGGCTTGCCTTTTAACAAAGGTCTGTGCCCTCTGAGTAAATGCTTCATAGCTGCACTGAAAGATGACACAGAATTTCCAATCCATAAAAGAGAAGCAGCTTCCCCCCACCTTTTCCTCCATTATGGTACTTAAATTTGACATTTCAGGAGTCAGGCTTAGGAGTTAACTCTCTGGTTACTGAATTACACAGTCACAGAAGATAAATCCAGTCCTGAAAATGAGGTATTAATTATTTCTACATTAAAATTGAAGAAGTTATGTATAAATTAAACTGCACACACTTTCCACACAAAGGAAAGGCAAGAGGCATAAAAAAATCCAAAACTTTCAGATGCTGACTAGTTTACAAAGACAAGCAGCAAAAGACTAAAATATACTTACACAAAGTCATGCAAAAATAGGATAATGCTGTTTCCCCAATTACAAGCAACTACCCAGCTAGTTCTAGCTGAAGTAAAAACTTCTGTTTCTATAACAAATTCTCTACCAGACGTGTTCTTCCATGCCTGTAAGTCCTTTCCTTTGAGCTAAAAAATGCCGGTGGAAACAAAAAGTACATGAAGATATAAGACTTCAAATTAATAAACATCTCCCTCAATTCAGAAGGAATGCAGCACTTGTAGAAAACAGTCTGCACATAGCTTTTAACAGGGGGTGTTATGTTTACATGTAGAGAGAAAACCTTTTATATCTGAACAAAGTACAGTAATTAACTGTTACAGTCAACTTATAAAAGGCGATCCTGAAAAAACCCTAAACTAAACCTTTGGAAGCTTATAACCATTCCCCCCACAGACACACACTTGCAAAAAGCATATACATTAAAGAATGAAATTTTACACGAAAAATGGCAATTTATAGCCAACCTATCCAAAATTTTTCAAGACAGGAAAACTGTATTTTTTTTTCTCAATTAGTTAATGTTCTAAAAAAACCTATTGGGTTTCTGGATTTCTTAAATTATAGAATATCTGTCTCAGGTAAGAAGTTTTTATTTTCTTTATTTGAAGATTTTTATCTCAACCTTCTAACTTTTATCTTCATTACTGCAGGCTACTTTTCCTTCCAAATGAATATTTCATCTCATCTCACTTCCTATTTCACGTTTTACTTTATTTTTTCTTCTTCCACATTTCTAAGACAGGAAATCATTTTAAGTCAGAAATGTTCTTGTAAAACAAGCCAGAAGAAATATCTTGTGACTCATTGGAGCTATTGATCCCCATTCTGCACTAGAAAGAAATGGGACCATCAAACCCTTACTCTGAGGAGCTGGATATTTACCCAGTCCTGCAGGAGCTCACGCCTTTTAATGAGGAAAGCCCCTCTTCAGTTACCACCAAGAAGGATCAAACCAACTGGTCAGTGAGGGTTGAATGTTCCCTTTGTAACCCCCTCTGCAGACCGAGTCAGAATCCAAGAATGAACTTTGTCATGAAATATTGACTGATTATATCTCAGCCTTCCCCAGATTAGCCCTTGTTGTAAGTAATGGCAGCTGTCAGAAAAGCACAAATGCTGTTCTGAGACTTCCAGAACTCTAAATCTGATATTCTAATTAGTAAGAAACAGGTTACAAAAGCAGGCGGCAGCCACAAATTAATAATTGCACCATCAGCTAACAATGACCAAGAAAAGATAGGAAAGAAAATCCTGACTACTCTCATCCCAGCTTGGATGGGAGCTCTGTTAGAAGAGCAAGGGTCTAGAAAAAGCACATTAAGTACTCTTATCCTCTTAGCTTTTCCTTTGCTAAAAGACTGAAGCACCAGTAGCGAGATAAGAAGTTACAAGTCTGAGTATTGTGTGGGCAGGGTAAGAGCAGTGTCCAGTGAATGGTTACTTTTTTATCAGGCTCACAGAAAACTACAGCAACAAGTGACCCCAAAAAACTATTGATTTATGGCAGCCAGCATCTCTACTC
The DNA here is from genome assembly GCA_013398995.1 of Alaudala cheleensis. Classification (NCBI taxonomy): domain Eukaryota; kingdom Metazoa; phylum Chordata; class Aves; order Passeriformes; family Alaudidae; genus Alaudala; species Alaudala cheleensis. The sequence goes on from VWYE01028341.1 coordinate 53,056, forward strand.
ACCTGTTTCTGGAAAAGTTAGCAGAGACACTGTAGGAAAGTTGAGATATCCTACCCAGTGACTGTTTTAGGATCTGATGAATCGCCCCTTTGGAAATATTTGTGTCTGCATGTGTGTCTCCCTCCACAGAATCTGGAAAGCCTAGACAACTTCCTGAGGAGAGTCAAATCCCACCAGTGGAGTGCAGAAATCAGGTACAAATACCAAGGGCTAAATGGCAGAGCCCACATCTTCACAGCAGTTTTCTTCCATATCTGTGTAATAAAAGCTCTAGTTGCTAACAGCTGCACAGGTGAATAAAAATTATGAATAGGTTTGAAAGCATAGTCCTACTCAGGTTGTTTCTAGAAAAGGTTCATCTACTAACAGTGATCCAAAGGGACCTTCCAAGATCGCTCACTGTACCTTTTTAACTTGTTTTGGGGAAAGGCCAAAGTGTACATATTTCTGCAGCTTAGGAAGTATCAGACTTGTTTCTACACGTGATGTTGCTATTCAGAATCTATTTAACAGATGTATTTTAAGTTTATTTGAAATTTGCCTGATGCACCACAAATATATTCAAATTTGAGACAGTGTCTGAAACTTAACTAATAAGAAAAATCTAACATGGTAGGAGGGCCTGTGGATTACTTTCAAATCACACAAAGGAAAAAATGTATCGTTCCCAAAAGTCTACTACCTTTTGTTAGTAGTTCCAGTACTACCTCTGGTAATATAGAATTCAGAAAACATTAGAAAAGGTGACTCTGTTTTCTTTGTGATTCATTGCCTCAAATGTACTTCAGGCAAGACCAAAGACATACAGAAAAATGTTACTTCCTAACATCTGAGTGGTCCTGCTGAGACATAAGACTTCCGTGCAGATATCCCTCACTCCTGAGGAAATGAAAGAGAAATTTGGTGCTTTTACATCCCCAGACACAGATTGATTTTGCAAACTTTATTATATTTTCCATTACTGCTGACAGGCTGTACATTCCTGTGCACACTTGAAAACAAGTTCTGCTTCACTTTAAATGGAAATACACAATGTTATCTTACCAGGAGCCTGGGCAGGCACAGCACTCACTCTGAGTGGTTACCACACAATTAAACCCAGGAGCTAACTGGCTTCTTGCTAAATCCAGCCTGCTTTCCAGGAACAATAATCATGTTTTATGGAATCTGGGGAAGTGGAAGCCTGTAACTACTGGTGCTCAGATCCCTGGCTAAAAACAACAGCAGCTGGAGCATCACTGTACCTATAGGACTGTGGGATTAGAGAAAAGCCTTCAGAAATATTCTTGGCTGTCCAAATCTGAAAGTGAGTCTCAAAGTGAGATTTTAATAAATTATGTAGATAAAGAGATATTTCGTAATCTAATTACACATGAGTATTTCATGTGGAATTGATTTCTATGGTATCTTCCACTTTTGACATTCCATAAATGTTAATTCTTCAGTCATTGTTTCTCTTGAAGTTCAAAGAAGAGTTACACAGCTTGTTACCAAGCAGTAAAGATTACTTTTGTCAACACTCAAGGAAATTTCTAATTGCATGAGTCAGTGGAGGTTTACAACTAAATAAACAGTTAGGAAAACTGGAAAATGCTGTTATGGAAGAGATAATGTCTGATGAAAAGTGTGATGCCCAGCCGTTTACTCATGTCTTAAATGAAGCAACTATTTACAAAGGAAATAATGACAGAATGTAAAAGTTACTAGATCCTAACATAATTCATTTTTAGGTACATTCACCAAGGTAATAGCATTGTATTGAACATACTTTTAAAAATCTTTTTTGAAAAAGGTACCCCTTGAATTTTGACAAAACAAAAGGCATATTCCGATCAGAAAAAAAGTGCCCTTTTGCATGCACAAATATATCTTTTTCTGCTCCATAATCTGTTGATTTTACTGTTATGCTTTTACTGCTCTTGTGAGACCCCCTGGAGTACAGTGTCCAGTTCTGGGGCCCTCAGCACAAAAAGATGCTGATCTGTTGGAGTCAATCCAGAAGAGGCAACTAAGCTGACAGAGCAATGGAGCACCTATCATACAAGGACAGGTTGAGACAGCTAGGACTGTTTAGCCTGCACAAACAGAAGGCTTCAAGGAGACCTTTTAGCACCTTCCAGTACTCAAAAGCCCACAGGAAAGCTGGAGAGTGACTTTTTATAAGGCACATAGTGACAGGACAAAGGGCAATTACTTCAAATTGAAAGAGAGCAGTTTCAGAGTAGATATTGGAAGAAATTCTTTAGTATGAGTTTGGTGAGGCACTGGAACACTGGAGGCTGCCTAGAGAGGCTGTGGATTCCCCATCCCCGGCAGTGTTCAAGATCAGGCAGGATGGGGCTCTGAGCATTTTGGTCTGATCAGAAGTTCCCAGCCCATGGCAGAGGGTCTGAAACTAAACGGTCTTTAAGGTCCCTTGCAACCCAAGTCATTCCATGATTCCATGAAGAAACTGTTTTTTAGTATCATTATGGCATTTAGTTTCAACAACAAAGATTTACTTTAACGGCAGAAATAACTCAAGAAATATTTCCTGACAACTACTTGGTGTTGTATTTTGAAATACCAGGATCTTTTACCTCCTTCAGGAAACAGAATAACCATTCCTTTTATTAAAAAAAAAAATCTTTAAAGAAAACAGAAATTCCATTATGAAAAATCAGAAACAGAGATTCTAAAACAAAATTTCTCACAACACTAGATATATTCTAACCAATTATGAATTTTACTGTATTTATTTTACTTCCTCCTCATGCTTGAACTAGCTTCCATTAGAAGGAACAAGAATCATTCCATCTCTGGCCAATTCATTTCCATCAGACATGACAGGAAAACTGCTTCATCTGATCAATCCAAAGATTACACTGGTTTCCTTGAGGACTTTAAATAGGGAAAGTTCATTTAGCTTCAGAAAAACTTGTAATTTTTTTTATGCATATTCATTCATACCTTCCACTCCTTCTGCTTCTATTTTTCTCTTTTCAACAAGAAAAAGCACTAGCTAAATAGCGAGTTGAAAAATTCTCAATTAAAAAAAGTCCAAAACATATTTATGGGCTGAATGTTGCTGGTATATATTATCAACAAATGTACAAGAGAAAGCAGTCTGACCTGCTGCTGGGTTATTTTGCTGCTGGGGAGCAGGAGCAATGTGCTACACAGAAGTCTGAGCTAGCAAAGAATGAGGTGGGAAGTAGGAAAACTGAACTAACAACAGTTCAGATAAGCCTCACTGTAAGCCAGGGGCATACAAAACAAGTTTAGATGGCTACACAGTGCGCTAGATGTCACAGTGATTGTTCCTAGTACTACCAGAATAAAGGAATATCTATGCAGAAAATGCAATATTACCCATAGTCACTGTTGATTTCTGTCATCCAGCTTCAGTAATCTCAAATTACCCATCCTTCCAGGAGGCAAAAGAATGATCCTATGATTTAAAAAATGCTTCTTAAAAGATGTTTTCGTTAGATGCTGAAAATGCAGGGCAGATCAACCCCTTCCTACAGTGCCAACAGGAAAGTAAAACATAAGGACATGATCTGCCAAAGGTAAATCAGCACTCTGCAGCATCCTGATCTCTCACTCAGGAGGGAAACCTTGGTTCCTACCTGAGAAATTAGAATGCACCCCAGATGCATCCCAGACTGAAATCACAGGAAATCAAAGTGCTGCCAATGGAACAACTACAGCTTGTACAGTATGAGCAGCACTTGCATGTCAAACTATAAATCCTCATGCTACTGTATGGTGATTAATTTATCCTCAAAAGTTTTAAGGCAGAAATGTTGCTACTCAAGAGGTATTGTATTCGTGCCACTGAAACAATTTTCAGGATCATTAATATTTTCTGACTTTTGAGAATTACCTTTGTGATTATCTCTAAAAATTACAGTAGAAATAGTTAATCAATCTTCAACAAAAATAGTTAATTTCTGCTATAAATTTCCTATTCATTTAGAGGATTATCCATGGATGCAACAAACACTTAAGTATAAGCTTTACTCACATGCCTCAACACCCTGAGTAGTGCTGCTTCTTTGAACCTGAACGATGGAAAAACACTTATCCATCTGCACATGAACAAGCATGTAATTATTTCTGCTTCTATCCTTTTGACTCATTGTAGGCAGCCCACAAAAAGCCAACAGTGCCACAGAAATTCTTTCAGCCCTTTACTGCCCTTCCCCTTCAGCAAAGATTATATTTTGTCTCCCTGGAACTGGTAAAAAAGCAGACATCCTCTGAGATACGAAAAGGAAAATACAGGAGGTAAATATAGTAACTGAATTGAAGAGAGTATTTAGGATGCACATCTATGTTGGTATGTTTAAATATGCAGAAAATTGAAAAAGAGTAATAAGGACACAATCAAACAAATTGTTAAAAAGAACAATTAGGCTTTTTGATAAAAGCTTTGCAATGCTTCAGCTAATAAGATGCATCACTGGAAATGATTCTGTCTTGTCATAAAATCACAGAATGGTTTGAGTTGGAAGGGGCCTTTAAAGATCATCTAGTCCACCCCATTTCCATGAGTGCAGACATGTACCACTGCATCAGGTGGCTCAAAAGCCCCATCCAAACTCACATGGAACACTTCCAGGGATGAGAAAGACAATCCTTCTAGGTAAAGAAGATCTTTTGGGAAAAGGAAGGAACCTTCTTTTGACGTCTGACTCCACTCTGACCCCTCTCAAGGTTCACATTATTTCCTCCCTTGTATATTACCCATTCCATTTAGTTTTTGTTTGGTTGGTTTGTTTGGTTGGGTTTTGTTTTAAGATGAAGCATTTGTACCTAACAGCAAGCACCTCTGCTTGCAGTATTGAATATTAAAGAGGCTAATTACACAAGTTATCTTGCCCTTTCTTATTTGAAATTCCTTGGCTTAATATGAAATAAATTTTAATATCTGTCTTCTCAGAGTTTTAATGTCTCTAGCATTTTCAAGCACCAAACATAGTTCTACCTCCTCAAGTATATACTAAGATTCAAATATTTACAGAAAGCATTTAGTTGTCTTTGCATTGGTTTCTGCACAAAGGAAGTCAAATTACTTGCTCATTAACAAGAGATAGGGATGTACACATATCAAAAAATTACCTCACCTTAAAAAGTTGATTTAATTACTTCTATGCAATGAAAAAGGTTAAGATGAAAGTTCCTATTTGTATGCAGCATCATCTTTAACAAAAGTAAGTTTGGGTAGATGCACTAGAAAAAGTCCTAACAGAAATCTACAATTTGTGCCTTTTTTCAAGGAAGTCATGAAATTGCTCAGCTCAGCAATAGGTTTTTTTAGGATTGAGCATAATTAAGATGTGATTTGTATGAAATGTAGCAAACCATTTCTATATGCAATACTGGTAAGCTACTCTAAGACTTCTCTAAATGGAAAACAAAATTTAAGCACAACCCACAATGGCTTCCATGTGCTAGCAGAGACATATTCAGAGAGAATAATTACAAGATATATTCTCAAATATCCCTACATAGTTCAGAAACTGCACAAATGAAGTCAAAATGTCCCCAGACCTAAAGTCTCACCCACGTGATTCCCATTTGAATTCCGTTCTCCTGCAGTATCTGGATTAGTTCACCTGTATCAACCAGAAGAAGCTGGGAAAGCATTAAGCATGCTGAAATCAGTTCTGGGTAAGGAGAGCTGAAAAACTTTGAACAGAGAACCATCTCTCAATAAGCACCCTGTTCTTTAACCACATTATTGGGCAGAAACAGAATACAACTGATGCTCCATACTTTTAAATGTTCTTTCTGCATTCACTAGGTCCTGGTCATCCTGGGATTATGGCTTTTCAAAGAGGGCTTGCACAAAACAGCAGGGTGTTCAGGCTCTTCCTGTACAAAAGCACAAATCATACAGGGGGTCAGGGACAAACTGTTTGGGAAACTTCTTAGCCTTTTCTGGAATGACAGTATAAATAATTTTCTTTTTTTTTTTTAAATTTATTTTAGTATTTGCTCAGCTGGGTGCAGTATCTGCATGTCTGTGACACATACTGGTTAGCTGTATTAACATTACTTTCCCATTAAATGAGATAACACTGTTAGAAGCAAGGTACTTTTATACAAACAAAACAGTAATTTCAGTCAAGGAGAAGAGCCTGAAAAATTCTCTACATGGGGAAAAAAGTTAACACATCTCTCAGTCTACCTGTAGTAATGGCACCAAATTTGATGGACAAATCCATCAAAGGGAAAAATTTTGTGTCTGATATGGAAGAAATTAACATATCCAGTACACAGACCTGGTTGTACACACAGGAGAAGTACACCTGAACATCAATGTGTCTTCAGCTTCTTGAAGGATAGCAGGAGCCAATTCAAACATTAAGAACAGGGGGGAGGGGCAGCAGCATGTATGTAAACACATGTGCACAAAAATAACACCCACATCTGATACAATGGAGCACAGAAAAAGATGTGGGGGAAAGAAAACGGCTTCCTTAGCCTTTTCTGAATGGTCACTAACAACCAATTGTATTTGCAAAACATAAGTGTATTTACTCAGAAGTTTAACAAATTTTAAATCTGTCCATCAAACAGAAATAGCTACTTAACAGTATTGCACAATTTAATATGGGAGGAGGTTAAGAAAAAGGTTGACCATTGATGGGACATCAGTGGTCCTTGCCCCATGGGAAGAGAATGCAAGACTGGAGTATACTGGTATACTAAAGCTAGGAGGTCTTTGGGAATCTGTTTCCCAGTCTGTACTTTGGAAGTGTCCTTGGGGGTCCAGTAGAGGTGTGTGTGACCCAGTGCATCACACAACCAAGTAACTATTTGGCTTTCTCTGGAATATGCATCTATCCTCTGAGGACCACATGTAATCTGCAGCAGTAAGAGGTGTGCAGCCACAAGGAGCACACCTCTCCACAGTGGTCCAACATGGACAGCAAGGCTGGTACAGAGACCATCACAGAGCCCAGAGACAGCAACACAGTTCATCAGCAAAAATGGGATGGTGCTTCAAGTGCAAAGCAGTACAGTCCTCAGCTCTGAGAATCAGGGTTCATTAGTGTGATCTTTTTTCTGAACAAAAGTGACAAAACTGGCCAAGTGTGCATCATTTTGCTGTTCTTCACCACACACATTAGAAATAAGTGGCCCAAGCTGAAATCTCAGCTCTGTGGAGTCAATAGCTAAATACCTGATTTGAGAGCTTAAGGTGGTGTGTAAAATTAACTGCATTCATTTGCAATTTTGCCTCTCATTTTATTGGTATGTTGTCTGGCAGTTGTCTTCCTATTTATTCTTACTGAATACTTTGATATGCAGAAGTGTTAGATCTCTCCTTTCTGTGCTGCCAGGACTTTCCAATATATATGAGGAAACAAACTAAAGATCTGCAATTACAAAACACTTCAGTGTTCAAGGTAGGCATTTCAGAGTATGCAAAATACGGCTGAGGTTATATATGTTATGAGGATGTTTTAACAATACATATGGGAATAAAATTTCAAATATTAGTACCCTAAATGTTCATTTTCTGCTGCTGTCAGCTTCTTTTATGTGTGTAAAAACAGAGTAAGCAAAGACTACTGTTTAAAAAGTTCACAGCACCCCTTGAACACCAGCTGCGCCAGTCCTGTTTTTTAAAGTATAATGGGCCCATCACATGCATCTAGACTGGTGTCTTGAAAAAAAAACCAAACATAATCAGTAATCTTGATTATAGGAAATTATTCATGCTCACTTTTTAAAGTAAATTTTATGTAGTCCAGTAACTTGTAATTTAAGGAGAAAGTATGGTTTAAAAAGACATCCAATGTAATTGTTGATGATAGAAAGCAAAGGGGAAATTAATCTAAACAGTCCTATAAATAAATATTTCCCCCTCTGATTTCCATGTTCACTTTAAAGGTGAAAGCATAAATTCTACTTTTAATCAGGTAGAATTCCTCATGGCATACTTTTTATTCTTTATTTGCTACCTAATATTGACTTACAACAGTGGAAATGTGCCAGAGATGTGGAAGTGTCAGAGCTCCCTTTACCACAGCAGGATTTGGTGATGTTACTTCTGCCATTGTTGCAGGTCAGCACTGAAAAATGCCCCTGCCTTGCTGATGGTACACAGAGAAGGTGGCTCTGAGTTCTCTTTTCACAGTCTAAGAGGATTTAAAAAGGAACCAAAGGGTGTACCTACATTCTGCTTCATGAGACCAGTTGTACAGAAAGAGTTTGAAATCTTTAAGTATCAGTCACATTACTGGGTCAAACACATCTGTGGTGCTTATGGATGCAAATATCACGGAAGACACAGATAAATCTGTTGGAAAGTGAAGTGGCAGTCGAGGAGAATATAAGTAGAGAACTACAATACATGCTCAATGGACACAGCAAACATCTTTAGAAACAGAAGGGGACTGATACAGGGAACATTACCAAGAAACCACAGTGCTAATTAGGGCCAGGGCTGATCCAGCCAACTCACAGGCAGCTGTGAGTACAGCTTGTACAGAAACTGAACTACCACTTCGAGGATGCTAAGGCAAAGCTGATAAGGGCTCTGTCCTTCAGATAAATCCCATCTCCTGTCATGGTACAGATAAACCTTTTACAAGAACAATGAACAACATGTTAGAGTTTTGACCCTGAGAATCAACATTTTTAGTCTCTCAAGTCAGGATTTTGCAATTATTCATTCCTATGACAAATCTCACTAAGCTACATACCCTTACCAGAAAATTCTGTCAAGCATACTGAAAAAACAATGTGGTATCTTCGGCACATTTTACAAGTACATGTCAGGATCATTTAGCTTTCTCCTGAATATTTAAAATCTGTAATAAGTATTTAAAAACTATTTTATTGTTTCAGAGGTCAAAGCATTTAAAAACTATCCAATTTCAACTTCATGTAATAGCTAAGGACAAAAAATTTCTAAACCATGCTTAAAAGAAGGTATTTAGACAGATGTTACAATATTTTCAGCAGAAAGCCATTGTAAGTAAAGAGAATCCCATTTAATATCTGCCGTGACAGGTTATGGAAAACAGTTATCCCTCCTGAATAACTGAAACACTCTCCTTAGTTACAGACTGTAGCCCACACATTTTATTTAATTGAAGCTTTCTAACTTCTTGATATTTTATTTTCTTCAGGGAAATTTATTTTGTCTCTATTTGAGCAAACATGAGAGGTGTTTTTCTGTAGCTACATTATAGAGGACTAATAACACAACGTTTGGTCTTAAATTTTTGTAAGTATTTACTTGCTGTTTGAAGGTCACCAGGCTTACTACCTAATCGGATTGATTCAGTAGTAGAAAAGCATTAATCTAATGCTCAAAATCTGAAACTATACAAATAAAAATCAGTAAAAGGGCACATTTCAAATACATAACTTTAATTAATCATGCAAATGAGTTACTAGCATAACCACTAATTCCTCCTTCCTGAGGTTTTCAAGATTAAATGACTTTCTGTAAGGGATATTTCAATTATTCATAAATTACTAGTTCAAAGTTTAGCTGAATAAAATATAGGAGTCCCCATTAAAGGGCTAATTATTTAACAGACTAACAGCATCTCAAACTAAAGTCCCTCTCATCAAAAGAAGAGACATTTCTCTTTTATCCTGTGGTCTTCAGAATATGTTTATTCATTCAAGAATCTGCTGTATTGCTTCACACATCTGAATCATGCCTGTATCAGAGACAGTACTTACTCAGAACTCGACACATCAGCAGCACATCAGCTGAACTCTTGATCTCACTAAAAATCCTGGGTTGTGAACCTTTTTCAGTTTTCACTGAATGTTATCAGAAACAGGTCTGTTCAAGGCATGGTAAAGATTTATAGTCTTCCTTATGCACTTAAGGAGAGTAATAATTTCAAATACTGGAGAAATATAAGGGGGAATTTCTACCCCCTTCTATACATTCAGATTGTTATGCTCCTATACTGTCAGATGTTTAAGTGGGGATTTTTAGACATTACAGCATACTACACACTCAGCATTCTGGAAACGTAACTCAGTCTGATCCCTTTAGGAAAAAAAAATAGTCAGTAAGGAATACTATTCAATAGTCATCTGTTTGCTGAGTTCTCCTTTCTCCCCACTTTGTGGTACAATTGCAGACATTAATCTTAATGTTGCCAATTTAAATAAGACCTTTAGAAGCAAGTAGGTATTAGCAAAAAAAAAAAGTGCTAAAACCACACAGGGTTCTCAGTTTATCTGGTTTTAATTTCATGTTGTTTCTTCATGCACATTGCATATTCTCCAGTGCTGTTTATGACCTTGGGAATCCTTGATTACATGTGTGTATCTGCTGATGTATCCCATCACAGTAAAGTGTCCATTCTTAGGCTTCTTTCTCACAGAACTGATCCAGCACTGTATCAGCTAGGTTAGAGATGATTTCTTCTCAGTAGCTGTCCCACNTAACACACAGGCTTTGCTTTGATTCTCCTCCCATTCTATTGGGATGGGGGGAAGGACAGGGAAGACTGAGCAAGTGGCTCTGCAGTGTTTATCTCCAGCTGGACTTAGAATCAGGACAAGCACTAAACCAGGTATCAGCAGAACTGAAGAACAGAAGAGTGTAGCAAATACCTACAAGAAACGTTTTTTGTTTGGTTGTTTGTTTGGGTTTTTTTTTTTATTTTAATAGTACCTGCCAATTGATATGGTCCAAGATCCCTCCTGCAGTGGGAAATCCCCAGCCAAAACAACATTGCAGACCCATTGTCCTGGCATCCTGTCTACAGAACTGCGTTCAAGATCAGAAAACTGACTCAAAAACAGTTCATGAGACTAAAGAGGAAAAGCTGTTTGAGGATCTAGTCCGGATTATTTCATTAAAATGTCTGAAAATGTCCTCATATACACAGGCAAAAAAAATATAATGTTAAAATAGAGAATGGTCTCAAAAATAGGATAGGGCTACTTAAAATGTCACCAGATGGCACTATTAACATAGTCTTCAAGCTNGCTATATGCAGGGGATGAGCAATTTTACTGTGCAACACTTTTTTTTTTCCTTTATATTATAATAATTTACCATTATTACTGTATTTTACTTTAATTTTCAATTATTACACTGTTCTTATCTTAACACACAGGCTTTGCTTTGATTCTCCTCCCATTCTATTGGGATGGGGGGAAGGACAGGGAAGACTGAGCAAGTGGCTCTGCAGTGTTTATCTCCAGCTGGACTTAGAATCAGGACAAGCACTAAACCAGGTATCAGCAGAACTGAAGAACAGAAGAGTGTAGCAAATACCTACAAGAAACGTTTTTTGTTTGGTTGTTTGTTTGGGTTTTTTTTTTTATTTTAATAGTACCTGCCAATTGATATGGTCCAAGATCCCTCCTGCAGTGGGAAATCCCCAGCCAAAACAACATTGCAGACCCATTGTCCTGGCATCCTGTCTACAGAACTGCGTTCAAGATCAGAAAACTGACTCAAAAACAGTTCATGAGACTAAAGAGGAAAAGCTGTTTGAGGATCTAGTCCGGATTATTTCATTAAAATGTCTGAAAATGTCCTCATATACACAGGCAAAAAAAATATAATGTTAAAATAGAGAATGGTCTCAAAAATAGGATAGGGCTACTTAAAATGTCACCAGATGGCACTATTAACATAGTCTTCAAGCTCTTCCAAGCATGTGAGAAAGTTTTTACCTTAAAGATAGTATATCTTGTTTGTTCTTGCTTTGGTTGTGAGGTACACAAAATAAGTCTTTGCAGATAAAAGACTCTTGCTAGAGTCTGGGGGACAAAACCCCTCCCAGAGAGTTAAGCAGCATCAAAGAGACAGACTCCTGGCTGCAAATTTTATATGGTTTTATAGGTCATTCATGGGATTTGCATGTGCAAGAATTCCCTGAGCTTACAGAAGACCATAGATCTCATTTCTCAATCTTTCTTTCCACTGGGAAGACTGATGCCTTCAGATGTCAAGGAGCAGCTGCGACAGCAGGGCTGAACTACCCTGTATGTAGTGCACTTGTAACATAATCACTTTACCCATATGAATAGAACTTGGAAGTTTTATTCAAAATACTTTCTTTCCCTGTCTTCTAGAAGAGACCATTTTCTATTAGCTTGGAATATAAAATTCTAAGACTGACAGAGAAAATGGTGCATGCTAAAAACTCACCTATTTTTATCCAAGTTTTGCAGTGATATGAGGTGTACAATGAGCCTTCTCCTAAAGTGTCATAATCTGGTGCTGCCTGGTGTTTAGCCAATCTACATCCTCTAAAAATCTGGAGAAGATTCTAAAAAATTATATATCCTGTTTTTTGCATCACTTGCACAATGGTTCTAAATTATTCCATTTATGCAGAGGGAAAATTACGGAGGCAAACATCTCCAACTGAATGGTATAATGACAATATTTCAGAGAAATCAAGATTTTTGTCTTTAGCAATGTTCATTCCTGTCTTAGTATTTCATAACACTGAGTCATAAACACCGAGGAGGAAAATAGTAATGAATATCAGCTACTTCTCCTTGCCTCTTCCATACCTTTGCATAGTGGAGTTCTCGAAAAGATTCTCCTGAGATACCAAGTTTTGAACATAGACTTTATAAAATCTCGTCTACTACAATAATGTAAGTAATGTAGTGAACTTTTACAATAATATAAAAGTAATGAAGATGTCCCATATCTCTATGGAATACTAGTGGCTGGTCTCCTAAAAACCATCATGAAGGAATAACAGCTTACCACTTCTGACTGGGTGGTTATTCTACATGCTTCAGGTTTATTACAGAAATCCCAAATCTTCAAAGAATTTGCTGGGGAGTATAATGAGTAACTCTTTGCATTAGAAAGATTCACAGAACTTTGATCACTGTCCCAGGAAGCATCAGGTCACTGTGAACTATACAAGCTGATTAGGGTCAACCATCATCATTCTACATGCAAGCACTGCTGCTGTCAATTGCCCAGTCAACCATAGCAAAATATATTCAGTAATAACCATTCATATCTGATGTGCTAACTAGGAGTTTAGATACTTAATTTGTATTGAAGTAATTGTGAGGATTTTCATTTATCAATGTAATTCCATTGAAAATTAAATCAAACCATAGTATCTTGATAAAAGAGATTGCAATGATTCACATGTGCTTTGCTTTGTTGCTGGTTTCATAAGAGAAGCTCAAAACTCATATCTCAATTTAATTAGAAAAATCTCTGTATTTTAAATATCTGAGTCAACAGCCATGCACATTTTTAAATTAAAAGACACATTACTTCTATTTTGTGATCCTTCTTTTCCATTCCATAGTCAGCCTAGGAGTTTAATTACTGAGAATTAATTTAAAAAATTAAATGTTAAAATACCCATTACCCTATCCATCTTATCCTTCTCCCTCCACAAAAATGGTCTACTATTTTTATTATGTTCAGTTATTGTACTTACAGTGTCCATACTCTAGACATCTCACAGAATACACAAACACATGCACAACATTCTGAAAATGGATAAGGCACATGACTGTGGGGCTCCTTCACTCTCCCCTAACTAGTCACTTAAGAGACTGCAAACCACTGCAGCAAAGCATGATTCTCAGACATCCTGAATAACTGAGGCCAAGATGGAAGCTCTGCACAAAACTTAAAGAGCCTCTCAGGAAGTTCTTTTCCCTGTCAGGACATTATCTGTCCCAGACAGGCAAGCAATGATACAATGCCATATATCAATTGTAGGAGCAGTTGATTTAGAAACAGTTCAGCCTAAATCAAATAGCCAAGATACACCTGGCCACCTCTGTGCTTCCATAAATCAGTACACCAGGACATGAAAGGCAAGACAATGAAGCTGACAGAGTAGCCTGGAATAATTAGATTATTCCCCCTAGGATACAGCAGAGATCCTCACTGACTGCTCAGTCCAAAATCCTGCACCAGTATTCTGTATCAGATAAAAATCAGTAGTCTTTAGTGTTCTGTTTTAGCTGCTGCTTTTAAACTATTTGTTCACGGACTGCTTAGGTTTCCAGTCTAGCCCAAATTCAAATTTTTAGCCCAGGTTCCTCTGACTGCTGCTTTGAGCCAATGAATGCCAGATGCTCTTGTTAAGGTTTTCAAAAAAGTGCATTTCTTGGCCTCTTTGATATGGACCATAATTTACCTGACAATGCCACCCAGCTCTATTCTTGATTATTGCCTAGGTCCGGCCATTAGAACTGACCACACCTATTGTCTACAGAAATTTGTCAGGCACTTCAGTTACTTTAACTTATAGGAACAACATGAAAGTTACACTATTATTTCATTTTTTTAACAGGAAAATGCACTTTTGTCATGTCACACCTGTACTCAAAAACACCTGAGCTAATCTGAATAAACACTGACTATAAGCACAATGATAAATGCTCTGGATGTATCTGCTTGAGAAGATTCTGTTTCTTGCTGTATTCTGCTTTCCTCTGTAGTCTGATGTTTTTTATTAGGTATATCTGATGTCTGGGTAGATAGGCACCACTGCAACGACCTTTGAAGTACAAAATAAAACCAACTATATTTTACAAGCATACAGCAGTCTGATTTATAAGACATGTGGATGCCAGTTTGGTAAAACATAGAGCATAAGAAGAAATAGAGAGCACTAAAAATGGGAGCTGCATCTCATTGCAAACAGAATTCTTATGCATCATTCAGCTGCAGAAAGACATAAGATTTTGGTGCAAAAACACATCCAATGACACATACCCTAACATGATTATAAGAAGGTGGTTTCCAATATGTGGAAACTTCTGGAGCAAAAGAGTGCAGGCTCTTTTGTTTTTTCTTAAGAAGTGGAATTTTAACCTGATGCATGGGCCTTATTTTTTATTTTTTCCTTGTGAAGTGCTTAGAACTATTTAATAGTTCACTGTTTGCAATGGACAAGTCACTCTGTTGCTAACAGATGCCTTCCCTTTCAGGTACCAGACGTCTCACACCACTGCTGCTAAAAAACTTTCCAACTGGGATTACATTAGGAAAACAAACTGTTCATCTTTAACTTGCTAAAATAAGACACCTAAAATCTGCAACTTACAGCCCACCCTTGGGGTGTTCAGTCCCATTTCAAGTCCAGGGCTTTTAAATTTAGCTGCTGTTCACTGGAGCCAAGGAATACAGTCTTCACTCAGCATCTCAGTGCAAGGAGCTACGCATTGCATGGCATGCAGCTTGGAGATTCCAGATTGTTCATTTACCTAACTGTGAATTCCTACTTGTGAGTCAGAACTGTTCAGCTTGAAAGCCGCTGTAATTAAGCTGACATGCCATTCAGTGACCTTGGCATAATCCTAATGAGATCTAAGTCACAGACAACAATTACTGAAAAAATAGAGGTACAGTTCAAACAAAGGAGAAAGTACTAACATTTTCCACAAGCAAGTTCAATGTACTTTACAGCAGAGAAACATAATAAACTGCTTTATCAGCCAAGTCCCTTTAGCCACCACAAAAAGTGTCTTGTACCTGGATAGTGCATCTGACAACAGAATCAGGCAAACAAATTACTCTAGGAGATTAATTGACTGCAAACTAAGGCCTTTAATAGTGCTTCTTTCAACAGACAAAACACAATGCAGGCATGCCTTTTAAAAAAGTCAGCAATCAATACTATTCCAGAGTCAGCCAAGTTTTGCAGTTACTGTTCTACACTGCAGGTGAGGAAAACTCGCTTATGCATTTTGCTGTCATTCCCATTAATGGTCTCCTGCTTGAAGTGAGAAATCAGTTTTCACCTCTCTTTGAGAGGTTACCAGCCCTTGAAACATAGAGGTAATTTCTTCTACTTACAACTAACTTAACAAGGCATTTTGAAAGTATTTGATGGTTTTAAAGAAATGCTAAAACCATCGATGTTTCAGAGTGCTATTATAGTGTTGATGACAGTGTGCAATTAAGGGAAAATATATACCTAATATCTTAATAAAATGAAAAGCTGTTAGGCAGATACTCCAGAAGTAGTAGAAAAACTTAATTATGTTAAGCAGTAACAGCCATTTTTGTTAGAAAAAGTCAAATGACAGGACAGCATAACAGTTTTGTTACTTTGGCTTCATTTAAAATAATACAATTCCCACGATCAGCTGGAATTTCAATGCAAGTTTAGCCAGATGAGACTCTTGTTTACAGCTATAGCATAGTCAGGTTTAGGTCTTCTGATAGGGTATGGTTGTACTTCTGATTGATTTCTGTTCAAGTATTTCTGAATCACCCAAATTTCTCAAAAGAAATCTGTTATCTATGAAAGAATTAGCCTTGCAACTTAGCTATTTGCAGTGGCCCAAATCTGTGTTACTTCACAAAATACCTCTAGCAATCTAATTCATGTTCTGCCAGGCTCATGTCAGATGGTATAATTCCACATAACAGATGAGAAAGAAACCTGTGATCCTCCCTAACATGTGGATATTCTGATACATCACCACTTAAACCAAAGGGCATCCACAGTAAGGCTATGATATTTTTATTACCACAAACCATGAAGATCATACATTTGTCAAGTAGCCAAGCCTGAGATACTTCATTTGCAGTTCTAACAGGCAGCAAAGGGAGCCAGCATGTTTTACACAAGAGATATCATATGAAGAGCTATTTGTTACAAACAAAGACTGGGGGGTCTCAGAAAAATGCAGTTTTTAGCGAAACTAATCAAAGCACGTTTTAAACAGCTTCTTTACATAAGAATGCAATTCGCAACTAGCTCTGGACTCAGGGAAAGCCAGTGAGGAAAAACTTCACATTTCCTGGGATGGATACCCTGGGACATAGGTGTATGCACCATGTACCATACATTTGCATGCTTATCAGGATGCACTTCATTAACTTCCCTAAAATAATGAAACAATAGTATGATAAAATCCCGACCTGACCTTCTGAATATAGCCAGTAAGTTGTTCCAGGTGATAATGACATTTTTCCTAAGAGGCCAGCTTTAAGGACAGTAGGAGGGGTATCTCTCTGTGAAGTGCTCAATGCCTGACATCTTTGATGTAAGGGAAGTGATCAAGCTCTTTCCTGCTTTCCTACCCTTCCCTCTAATTTCACACATCAGTCACAAAACTCTTACACAGGACCAAACACTTGATTTATTGTAAGGTTCAGGTTTTTGCACCATAAAGACCAATGTATAAATTTGAGTTATTCCAGGCCACAATTAACTAGGAAAAAGTACTCCCAATTTTCAACAATTGCTTTTTTCTATCAGTTATAATAAGCTTCAATATTTTTCTCACCAAGATATGCAGCTAATCACATATCTGAGTCAAAAATTATGCATCCGTGTTCATTGACAAGATCAGGTCTTAGGAATCTCTGACCCAGGAAACCAGGGTAAGGAATTTTGTAAGGAAAACTTTCTCCTGGTCAAGGACAACTGGGTTAGAGATCACCTAAGTAAAGTGGATATCCACAAGTCCATGGGCCCTAAAGGAATGCATGAATGTTGAGAGAGCTGGCAGACACCATTGTGGGGCTGCTCATGATCATCTTTGAAAGGTCATAGAAATCAGGAGAAGTGCCTGAGGACTGGAAGAAAGCAAATGTCACTCCAGCCTTCACAGCAAATGTAATCAACCTGATTGCCTCTACAATGAAAAAAGTATATGGGTGTGTAAGGGAAGAGCTGCTTCCTCAACTTTAGGAAGTATTTCAACACTGAAATTGTCTCTTGTCTCTCACAACATCCTCAAAGACAAACTCAGGAGTGGGGGGACTGGGTGAGTGGACAGTGAGGTGGATTAAGACCTGGCTGAATGGCAGATCTCAGAGTCATAATGAGTATCACAGTGTCTATTTGGAGGCCTGTATCTAGTGGTGTCCCCAAAGGTTCAAAACTTGTCCAGTTCCATCAATCACTTCAATAAAGGGACAGATGCATCCTCAGTGAGTTCACTCATGACACAAAGCTGGGAGCAGTGGCCAAAACCCCAGGGGGCTGTGCAATCCTTCAGAGAGACCTCAACAGGTTGGAGAGATGGGCAGAGAAGAACTCCTGAAATTCAACAAAGGCGAATGCAGTGTCCTGCATGCGGGGAAAAATAACCCTGGACACCAGCAGAGGTTGGGGACTGCTGAGGAGCAGCTCTTTGGAGAAGGACCTGAGTGCTCTGGTGGACAACAAGCTGTCAGTGAGCCAGGAGAGTGTCCTTGTGGCCAAGAAGGCTAGTGGGGGGCATCAGGAAGAGCACTGACAGCACGTTGAGGGAGGTGATCCTGCCCCTCTACTCCGCACTGATAAGGCCGTGTCTGGAGTGCTGTGTCCAGTTCTGGCCTCCTCAGTACAGGGGAGACCTGGGCCTCCTGGAGCAGGTCCAGAGGAGGGGAATGAAGATAATTAAGGGACTCAGGCATCTATTACAAGGAAAGACTAGGGTAGCTGGGCCTGTTTAGCCTTGAGAAGAGATGGATGATAGGAGATCTCATTGATGTGTATTTGAAGGGATAGTGTCAAGAGGATAGAGTAACAGGCAGAAACTAATGTAAGGGAAGTTCCACCTAAACATGAGGAAGAACCTCTTTACTGTGCAAGTGACTGAGCACTGGAACAAACTGCCCAGAAAGACGGTGTAGCCTCCCTCACTGGGGATATTCAAGACTGTCTGGACACAATCCAGTGTCATGTGCTCTGGGATGACCCTGCCTGGGCAGGGAGGTTGGACTATACAAGCCACTGACCCGAACTGTGATTCTGTGAGCTACAAGTATTTTAGAGACCAGGCTTACTGAAACCCAGACAAGATGTTTTACAAATCTGACAGTTCCTTCTCTTACACATTTAATACATACACTTGAAAGCCAACAAGATACTAACATTTCACAAGTTACTATTTATTAATTATTGTGTACTATATGTATATAAACAGTCTACTCCAAAAGAGAAATAAAATGCCTGTGTGAACTCAGGTGGTGTTGCACACTAAGTATTCAGAAACTATGATTTACCATGGCTTTGCAGGAGACCAGCAACGTGCAATGCTCAGGTAATACAATAATTTGAAACTGAAAGACCGTAACTATAGATTAGCTCATCTTCTTACACTATAAAATCTTACACATAATTCTATCATCAAATTAAGAAAACTATAATACTTTTCCTAACTTAAGAAGTTTTTCAAATTTGCATATCAACAATCTTGAATGACCAAAAGTTTCTAGCAGACCTGCTATGACCACAACCAGAAGACAGAACCTCAGAACAGAGCTTTTTCTCTTACCCTCCAGGCAGACATAGACAAAGATAATAAAAGAAGATATATAATAAATAAATGTGCCTGTTCCTTAACAGGGACATATGTGTTCCATTTTTATGTGTTCCCAAAACAGATGTGCCTTTTCTACCCTGGTTGAATACTTCACAACTTCCTGTGCAACTTTAAATAACACATTTAAAATTATTTTCTTCCTCTGCATTTGTTTTTGAAGTGGTGACTGGGGAGGAGGGTGTGACAGCAATGACATAATGTTTTATGAGACCATGACCTTGAAAAATCTAAATTACTGTGAATGTATAGTATGGATAATTATTTTCTGGGACTCAAGTCAAAACATTTTTCTTTGTAAAGATTTTAATCAACTTTAAAAGGCTACCTGTTAGTAAACTAGGTCCCCATTTCATTTAGAGAAACTGCATTTTGCCTACACATTTAACTTCAGAAGTAAAGTTACTTCACCTGCACAGTTTAGTTTCTGGGAAGCCTACTGGCCAAGCAAACCAAAATAAGTTAAAGCACAGAACCCCAAGTACCTTTCAAAAATTAAAGAGTTCAAGCTATTTAATTCAGTCCCCTCTTTTCCACACAAAAAGGGATTTTTAAAAGTAGGATTTGTGTTGGTTTGTTTGCTTGTTTAAAATGCCTTTCAACAAAAATGAAAATGGATGGAATACATGGCACCTTAAGGTGCCTTTACCAAACCCACAGCAACAAGTTGGATTCTAAAACATCAACAGAATATTTCTTGTATTTTCCCTAGAGTCACTCTAAAGGTAAAACAGAAGAACTGTGCTTTGATTTCCTTCACCATTTGAGAGATGATGATATTGTTTTTATGGCTCATCAGTACACTGAGGGAGGATGTCAGGATCACTAACATTGTACCTATAGGTCATAAAGAGACAGAAGTGAGCTGACTCTGCCTAAACTCTGAGATTGCTGGATACATGCCACAACAGAGCCCAATACCACATATCCAGGATTAGTGTTGTGGCTTGTTTCCTCTATACAGAATTGCTAAAGGACAGAAGAATCTTTGCAACTATTACAAAAAATGACTGAATCTTGTCTATAAAAGTTAAAGAATTGAGAAAAAAATTGCAAATTTTAAGTATGCATAAAACAATAGTGCCTCAGATTTTTGTTTTGTCTTCCTCACACATGTGGTAAAGCCTGTTAGCCTAATTTTCTCCTCTTCCTTGCGATAACATGTCAATTTTAAACTATTCAACCATGTCATTCCAAACCATCCTCTGGAGAAACAAGTAGCAGCAGAAAGAAATACCACACACAAGCAGCAGGTTATCTCAGAGGACACACCACAGCGTATGTTTCCAGCCTCTGCCACCAGCAGTCTTTTGCAGAAATGCTCAACAACCCTACAACCCTACACATCCTCTCTGTATACACACCTGAGACGTGACTCCACCACTACCTCAGAAAGGAATATGCAGCTGCCCCACCCTGCTGCAAGCTTGTTTTGCATTCTCTGAGCCACTAAAGGCCTCATGCTTCTCAGTTATATCATATACACACTATTAAAGAAAAAAATGTTATCTCAGGGTAAGGCCTGAAAGATGGATAAGGCACTAGTTTTCTCATCTACTGGGACTAGAAATAGAGCACCATTTTGTCTTGCTCTCCTTCCTTTATAAAGACTGGGGTTTTACTGCAACAAGTTCTCATAGGTACTTATCCATACCGAAGCAGTTCATTTCTTTTTTTCATTCCTCTTTAAATACTCCCAACGTCTTTGACACAAAATTGTATCAGAAAATCGCAGCCATGTAAGTCTTCAAGGGCTGGATGATCACTGTCCTCCTCCATATAAGAAGCCTAGAATTCCCCTTATTCAGGTAACTTTAGCCTTCTCTATCTCCCTCAGGTTCAAAGGGTGTCCAGGTGTACCACTTGCTGACCAGACATCATTTTTGCCTGATGATAACAGAGGGTCTGTCACACAACAGCAAAATACAACATGAATTAGCACAATGCTAACATTTTAATCTTAATTCAGCTGTAAAAGCCATGTTGATTGATTCAGTGACCCATCTCTCCTTTCCTAATGGAAAAAAATAAAGTACCCAGGTACTATTATGATGACAGAAGAATTGAAGTTAGTAAACAGAACCTGCTATGATAAGTTTATTTCTGCTGTCTTCTAAGCCTTACAAATGCTATCTAAAAGCTTTTCACTGTAGATCATTGAAGGATGATGGGAGATAAGTGTCCAAAGTGGCCATCACCATTTTTCAAGATCCATGATTCAGTATTCAAGATTAGTGTTGCATTCAGTGGCCCTTCAGCTAGCTACTGTACCAATCAGAGCTAGCACTAGCAAACATCTGTCTTCAGAGAAAATGTCATCTCTCACAAATTTGCATGATAGACTTTTGAGAACCTTCTCACAATTAAAGCAGGTCAACAATTTTTTCAGATAGCTTGCTTTTAATTTGGAACCAAACTCTCCACTGATCCACTGAAATGTCACACCCCCAACCAAGGCTTCACACAGATTCATTTAAATAACTTTAGCAGTTTGAGTTTAATTGGGGTGATAATGCATGTTTTCCATTACTGTGCCCACAGGGATATCAATTATAATGATTTCTACAAGATTTGCTCAATCTATATGTCTCTTTGACAGCTTATGTGATACTGGACCTGCTTCACTGCTGCACGCATAAAATCAGTGTCACAACTTAGCAGTTCACCTTTTATTTTACATTATGAATTCAGACCACATTTATCCAGTCATTCAAAACCCAAGAGTCCTTGTGACACAGTCGGAGCTGAGCAACCTTGTTTCTCAACAGTGGCTCATTTAAAAAAATGCAGTCTCAGTAATTCCAGCAGTCTCAACATAAATACTCTCTAATTCAGTTTATGCTTATCCCACTCCTTTAAACAAACAAAGCAGACCTCATGTTCGTGCAATCTACCAACTTCTGTATCAGATTACCATCAAATACCTAAAACAAAGTTGGACAAGTATGTCTGAATCACTTGGAAACTTTAAGATCACAGGACTGAAACTTTGTCATACCAATTATGTAAAGCCATTGGAAAGAAATCCATGCATTTTTGCAAGCAGGCAAAGCAGGCTTTTCATGGAACAAAAGGAGCCTTGTCTTTTTCTGCTATGT
Organism: Alaudala cheleensis; assembly: GCA_013398995.1. NCBI lineage: Eukaryota > Metazoa > Chordata > Aves > Passeriformes > Alaudidae > Alaudala > Alaudala cheleensis. The sequence goes on from VWYE01028341.1 coordinate 75,411, forward strand.
GACAACTCCTAATTAAAATCAATGGGTTTTTTATTGTTGGCCCAGATAAGCTTGTTTGCATAGCTGCAACTTCTTAAAACAGAAATCTGAACGTTATTAGGAAAAGACATCCATTGATGTCTGTACAGCGGACCTTAGAGAAAAGTGGCATTGCTTGATGTCAACATCTGACAAACCTTGGAGGCAATTCTGAAAATGTTAACAGTAAAGAATATAGTAAAGCACAAAAGAAATTTAATTTTGTTTTAACATTTTTATAGAATTGTACAAAGAATACCCAAAAAGGCATGCTGTGATTTTTCCTTGAGCTTGTGCCAGTTGATGACCAATAGAAAGCATTCAAAAAGAGAAAAAGAGATAGTGGGAAATTATTTATAACCACTCTTTGTATCAAACATATTGCTTCATGGACAACTGAGTAACATCACATTTCAATGAAGAACAACTCATAAAAAAATTTACCACAGTGACATTTCTCTAAAATGATTCATTTGTGATCTTGACCTTTTTAAATATGAGTGTCAATTCTGAAGAGCTGAATACTCATGGAATAAAACTGCTGTATATCCATAAAAACAATTATAAGAAAACATCAAATCTAAATTGAAACAGTCTTTAATTGATAGGAAAAACATGTATCCTGAGTGGATCAAAGCAGTATCAGAAAACAATCATCAGGTGGCTATAAAAACATTTAGCAAACCCTGATGTATTTAACAGACCACTGCAGTTCTAGACACAATAGTCACAGCATCTTCACTAGTTCCTTTCTCAATTTGCTTTTCTTAATTGGTCCAGCACTCTACACAGATACAGACTGAACCTCCACAGTGATTAGCTCTAAAAGGACCATCCTGTTTCCATACACCCTTTCCAGAAAAGTTTGTTCAACAGTTATTGAAACCCTGTCAACCCAAGATGAACAGACAGAGTGTGTGACAGAGCACTCCAATGCACTGGCTGTATTTGATAACATCCTTGTTCAAGGTGCCTGTTTCAATCACTTACAGGGATAGTCTGCTACAATCATGTTCTTAACAGTGCTTAATCCTTATCCAGTCCAAGTTCTCTGGAAACCTACCCTACAAGTAGGTATCTGTAAAAGCAAACTAGCTTTTAGCACCTGCTAAATGCCACCCCAGCTAATTGGAACTATAGTGCCAGTAAGACAGAATTGCTTCAGGGATCAGAGTAAATCAAGATGAATATTGTCTTTTCATTGTTTGGATTACTGTGCTTCAGGCTCATTAGAGACCTTATTGCTCCCTACAACTTCCAAAACGAAGTTGTAATGAAGAGGGATTGCTCTCTTCTCACAAGTGCTGGGTAAACAGTTGGATTCTGTGATGTTAAAGACCTTTTCCAACCTAAATGGCTCTGTGATTCCAGATGTGTCATAGAAATCAATGGAATCACTGAACTGTTCATGATTTTGCCTGGACAAATCTCACTAAAGTCTGCAAGACTACTGCTTTGCAACTTATCCTTTAAAACAGAACCAATCCCTTCCCTTGAGTCTTTTAAGCATTAAGTAACAACATTTTATACTAAATGTGAATAATGAAACAATGTCAAAGAGTACCTCAGGATGTACAAATGCTTTCACTTACATTTGCATTTGGCTTTCAACATACTTAAACATATGTAGTGCACTAAACAGATCTTTATTGTAATGCACAATAAACATATTTAGTGCAAAAAGCTGTTTGGCATTTTTCCATTTCCTAACTACTCAGTACATATAATCCAATGATTGTTCTGTGCAGCTTAATACTCAACACTTGCATTTACAGCCTATGCTCATAGATATACCATAGGACTTAGGATGTCTGGGAAGTTTTTCCACAGAATACCAAAAGCATTATATAAACCCCTAATCCTTAGGAAATCAGTGCCAGCCACCTGAATAAAGCTGACAGGGTGTTTACTCTTAAGTAAAATTTCCTTTCTTGTATTTCCTTTCTGAAGGAGTAACATTGCAATGGGTGGCACAATCTATTAATTAGTTCCCTCTACTTCTCTCTTCCTTTCTTTCAAACAGAATTATGTTTTCTGGGAAAGGTCGCTGTCTGTTTCTGTTCTAACCGTACCACAACTTGCATTTTCTGTTTTCCCAAGAGATATTGTTAGCCTTTTCTATCACCAAATGGAAAGTTTCGAAGTTTACTGACTCTGTTCCTGATAGAGGTCCAGTCATCAACCAAACAGGGATGATGAAAAGGCAAAAGAAAATTAGCAGGAAAGAGCAGAAGTTATATAAAAAGATTTCATGACTTGAAGAGTTATCCAACCTGCACAAAAACATGCTCCAAACCATCAACAGTAACTTTAGCCCCCTACCTCCCAATCTCTCAGCTTTGAATTCAAGTAATTTCCTAGTTTAAAACCTAGGTTTAAAAAACAAACAAAAACCCAAAACACCAACCCAAATCAAACCAACTAAAAACCCAACACCAGAATACTCTTCAAATTTCTTGCAGCTGAAATTTTGACGGATATAAAGTATTATAGGATTCCTTACTTCAAGTAGATGAAATTCAAGAGTTCTTTGTTGACCATTTCTTTATAGATCGGTATAGCAATGAAAAAGTATCTCAAATATGTTTAATTAAAATTGTGCTACAGGGAAATAAAAATAAATAAAATATGCTTTTTGTGCCTATCCCCAATCACAGTGAGAAAATAAATTAGAAACCTATCCATACAAACATAAGTATTTGTGTAAATAGGAATGTTCATTTTTATTTTGGGATACTTCACATTCATATTCTGGATTACAGTGAAACTAAAAATATGCCTGTTTGCAAAATTTCATTAAAGTTCTGTTTTAAATTTTCCATTATCTAAGTCAAAAGGCAAAAATAAATAAATAAAAAAAAGCTGATTTGAATACTTACTATCAAAATCAAATTATCAATTAGAAGAAAAATAATAAAATTAGATGTTTCGTAAGATTTTATTCTGAAACCTAAAATGTGGCTCTCTGGCTATCATTTTTCACTCTCATCAGTTCTACATGTGCATGCAGAAAGGAGCTTGCTCTGCATTTTTTGATTGCTTAAAGAGATGTTCTGCGATTGAGGGTCAGTACCTGGGTACCAGAAGCCCTCTTGTCCCCACTGAACTCAAGTGCAAGGGGTGCATCTTCAGCAGCCAAAGACAAAGCACCTATCACTACATTTTGAACTATGAACACAATATATATTTCACAGTGAAAGGATAATATTGAAAGTCCATTAGTACCACTGCTGAGAGGCAAAATTCATTAGTTGAGACTAGATGCCATCTGATGTGATCACTTGAGCTAGAGCTGTTTGTGAAGGCACACCCAAAAGTCATCATTTGTTTTTTCTTTAAACAGCCAAGACCTCATAATCATGACTAGAAGATTACTAATATTGCACAAACTTGTGAGAGCTAGAGAGGCTTAGCTTTATAACTGACTATTAAAGCCCAACTTTCTGTAATCATACACCATGATATAGTCTAATTAATCATACGTCTCTGCTTTTTCTGTGCTGTTTCTGTTTCAGTTTGTTTACTGAGTTAGTGAAAGAATCAGCACCAGGCAAGTGTCAATTTAGCTCTTTCTAATTTTCAGCAACTTGACTCAAAACTGAATTACCATTCTTGTGACATGGTTTAAGACAAAGTGCTCAAATGCTACTTTAGCACAGTGAAAAAAATCTTCTGCAAGCATATAAGGAAAAACAACTTTTAAAATTTTTATCATTTCTATTTTATCAAGATTTCAGTGCAATATAGGATATGGTATGGTCTCACCCAGAAATATGGCATATACTGTAAAGAAAATATTTGCACATGCCATATATAAGATATCACATGAAGACACAATGCTAAAGCCCAAAGACAGAAAAAAATTCCCAATAATTTTTACAGAATACATTTCTGGTTTTAATGAAAATTTCCACTTGAAAACCATTTTCCAAGGACATATTCTTCAAATAGCACTCATAAACACATCCATCCAAATACTCATGCTCACCCAAGAAACCTTGCTTGTGTCTCAAAAAAAAAAGAAAATTTAAAATGTTTTAAGTTTCATGTTATTTTTTTCACATACCTTCTGTTTTACGTGCTTTGCAGACTGATGTGTTATGGGATAATTTCAGGTATTCAACAGATATTAAATGGATGTTGCTTTGAATCGGACAGGAATTTTATTGGTTTATACCATGTCAAACAGCTGCACTAAAAAAATGTGGTCATGTAGTACTATCAATACTAAAGGCATTGAGCAGAAGCATAGCTCAGAGTTCACAGAAAGCAACAAGACTGAACTCAGCTTCAAAAGGGGAAGCATTTTTAGTGCATCTGAATGAAGCTGTGAAGTGTGAGCTTGGAATTTATTTCTAACATCACGCTATTGCTGCTTACACCAGAATAAAAGTGTTGAGCTTAATGTTTGCATGGCAGGACAATAAGGCTAATTAAATACCTCTTACTGGAGCTGAACTTTAAAAGTAAAAATGTTCACTATAAAAGAAGGGAACCTGAGAAGAAAATAAGCTCACAGGTAGAGACAAAGAGAACAAAGGTCAGCTTCCGCCAATTGCTTCTCTGAGGTTTCAACAGCTACTGGAAATTCAGCCTTTTTCTAATTCAAACAAAATCTGCAGAAGCCTCCAATGCCATTGTGAGGTAACTGCTGTCAAAAGTTACAGATTATATCTCAACCACTGCTGTGCTTACTACTTGCATTTCAATATGAATTTTTATTCACATTTCTTCTTATTTGACTTATTCCTACAAAGTACAAGGTAATGCACAAATTCATAGATAAATACAACACATTAGAACATGCTATGCCTACTTTATATGAAGACGTTTAGGAGCAGACAGTAAATAAGTATTACCATGTCATGACTAATTTTTTTTTAGTCACTAAACCAGGCCACTGAAAAGAAAAATGCTTCCCATGTGATGTAAGTTAGAATAGAACATGAAAGATGTTAAATGAACAGTACGGGAGCCCAATGCATTTTAACAACTACTTAAAGAATTGCTATTCCAAACAGATTATTTAAGTTTGGATCTGATTATCCTGACTGTCACATGTTTCTACGTGCTGGTATTTTGGCTACCTTCAACACTTTTATCTTCCAGAATCAAAGAAGACAGCTCATCCAGAATGAGCAGGAACTAAAGAGTAGAATATCACTTGCAGCTTTAGTTTAGTGCCCCAAATTTTTGTTACATAAATAAACAGATACTAACTCAGATGTGGCAAAACAAATGCTGAGGTCACTTGACTCTGATTTTAGCTATAAGCTTGGTTCAGGTTTTAACAACAAGCATATCAAGTATTGAAGTCCTAGCTGTTCTGCAAGTCTCTTCTGTTACATTATTTCATCATGACAAAACAATAATAGAGAAGAATGTAACTATGTCACAAAGTTCTGCTTACCAAGTTGTGTACCTGATTCCATATGATCTCTAGTACTGTTCCAATACAACTTAGAAGTAACCTTAAAAATTTCAGAAATGTCTTACATCTCACTGATGTAAAGCTCACTGACCTATCACAGCAGTCCTTATGGATCCACAGCACGATATGTGATCATACACTTTGAACATGCAGCAGTACAGAGACAAACAATACTGGCAAGCAAGTATGCTGACATGACAAGTATATTGACAAGGACCCATTGCAATTTATGCTCAGTGAGAAGCCTGTGTCTTGCAAACTGTTGGAAACCATCAACACAAGCAATGCTTACACGGTGGTTAGTGTGTGACGGCACTAAAACGACCAGTGTAACTGCCTGCCTCCGATTACAGGATGTCTTAATAGATTACATTATATATTAGGATAGTTCCTCCCAATGACTTAGTATTTCTGCTACATTCTTTACAGTTAATCTGGTTCATGAGTACAATAGATGCATATTTGACATTTTTTCCGTCCCTTTTCCCTTTGCTTGGTGTACTGGTCTGCCTCTAACTAGACTGCAGACTGCAGTGGGCATAGAGATATTAGTTTATAACAATTTCAGAGAAATAGGCATGCTACCCATAGAACCTGAAAATAAATTACAGAAATCCACTAGATGGACAAATAAAGATTATAAATGGATTGTTTCAATTATAAATGGATTGCATTTAAAAGTATACATTTACAGAGGTTTAGTGAAAATGTTCAGATTTCTTTGGCATAATTTTGTATTAACTAGGAAATAATTTTTCATTATCCTCTTGCCTAAAATGTTCTCCCAAATACCTCACTTTAAATCTCTGCTTAAAACCTTACATGGCACGGATATGATTGCAAATTTCACTGCTTGGTGAGAAAGGTATGATGTTTGACTGAAGTAAATTTTCTAAACATATCAAGAAACTACGGCTGCTGGACACTCAAAAGCCAAATACATTTTTCCAAATTCACATCATTTGTGAAACGGTAAAGGAATAAAGCAGCAAGTTATTTCATTCAAACCATGCTAAAGAATGTCATTTCTGCTTGCTTATACCAAGAAAGGGGACCTATGTTCCAGATTTACACTCACATTATGAGGGTTATCATATCACCCTCAGTATTTCCGCATTTCATTACAATTCTCAACACGAAAGAAATATGTGGGTGCTGTTTCTGACATGCAAACTTCTTGGAGCTATCCAGCAATGCTAGCTGCAGTTCAGTAAAATTAATCATACTTAAATGTTTAAAAAGCAGCAATTTGAAGCTGATATAGACAGCTCTTATTTTTTGGTGACACAGCAAGACTTCGTGTGCACTTTAGTTTTGGTTTAGTAATCTCAAAACCTTTATCATATTAAATACCTCATCCACTTACATATTATTTATCATCAGTGAATGATCTTCGAAGCTAAGGACACCTCAAGCAACTTTTATAATCAGGTCATTGTAAGCACCCTTTCTGAACAGGGAGGGCAGAGAGTTTAGAGTGTTACCAACACAATGTTTTCCCCAGTATTACAGCATCCTTCATCATAATTCTTCTATTATAAAGACCTTGGGTACTTTGATTTACTTCTTTTCAGTGCTCTTTCATCATTCCTGCCCTCTTTCTTCATCCTGTTGTCTGTCCTTACTCATCTGCTGATGTCTGTCTCCATATCTTTAATTACATGTGATATTCCCTTGAAACATTACTTTCTTGACTCATCATAAATTTTTTTTCCTCATTCTCTCTCTTCCCAGAAAGGTGATGAGAAATTCTTAAGGAAGAACTGAAATTAATGGTAAGCCCTGACCCAATATACCTGGAGAGCAGAAAAATAACATTATGAAATTTAAAAAAATAATTCAGAGAGCAGAGAGCCTGTATTAAGGTTCTGGTGTGATAAAAGGGAAGGACAAAAAGCCTTTCTAGCACAATGACACAATCTCTGCTAGGTTCTTATTTATGTTTTATAATCAGTGGTTATTCCTAGAAATTATATATTCATTATCATTTATTCTGGGGACTCAAAACTGAGGTTGCTGCTTGGTAACACCAAGTAAGCACTCAGTAAGGTTAATCTCATTGTCATCCAAGATGCAAACCATTTGTAAGGCAATTCAACAATCTGAATTACAGAGATTATTGACAATGCTCTAGAGAACAAGCATAAACTGATTACAGCCAGATTATTAACCCATGTGACTACCTATGTGTCAGACTGACTTGCAGTGACCCTTAGAAAAACAGCAAGAAAAAAAAGACTTTGGGGGTTGAATGCTCACTGCTAGACACTGTGAAAAAAAAATTATTATGGTATTTCTTTCTAATATATTAATAGAAACAGGTATGTGGGTTTGGTTTTTTCAGTAGTAGAACAAACAACTGCCTTCAAAAAATGCCCAACTCTTCTCAGTTTCTTATGGTAACATTATGCAAGGTCTTGAAAATTCCTCAAGTCAAAAAGGTGTATCATGATGCAAAAATCTTTCAGGATAAATTGCGACATTTACTCTGCAGCACTTTTCCTGCATGTATCCTTCAGGCAAATACTAAAGTACTGACTGTGCCTCAGTTTTGCATTATGAAGGTTTACCATGTCACTTGTTGCCATTTACAGCAAAAGCTTATAAATGTAGAAAATACAACATTTTATCTAATCCTATCTGTTGGTAGGTATCAAACCAGGTGGGAAGATGAAGCAGTCTTTCGCTCTCACAGACTAGTTTAAAAAGTACATCATTAAATGGGAGAAACAAAGGCAGAATTACAACTTCACTGTACTTTCCTAAGTAATACGGAGCCTTTAGTTGGTAAGAAAGACAGAACTCAGACTTACTGTGCATTTGTTCGGTTTCTCTCCTGAGTGGACTCTCATGTGGATCAGCAGTTTATAACGGGCATTAAAGGGCTTGAACCTTCGAGGGCACCCTGCCCAGAAGCAGGTGAAATCCTCTCCCTTCCTCTGGTCAATGTGGATCTTCTCTATGTGCCGCACCAGTTCCTCTTGATGGTCATACATCTTCCCACAGTCAACCCAGCAGCAGCCATGCTTGCCATTGAAATCATCCAGCTCCCCATCCTCCTCCAGCAGGGATCCCGGGGCAGGAGGCAGCACCTGCAGGACGTGGCTGGGGAGGCTGTGTGGATGCTGGTGCTGGGGAGCGTGGTACGGCGGGGGCGGCCCTTGCGGAGGAGGCGGTGGCAGCACCAGGGGTGAGAGAGCCATGTCAGCAATAGGGCCTGAGAAGTCCTCCAGCTGCTCATTTTTCAGGATGTCCATTGCCTGGCTGTCCATAGGCAGCACACTCTGCTGGATCACCATGTTATTTGTGGCAACCATCTGCAAGCTGGCTTGCTCCAGCTGCTGCATCCGCTGGTACTCATCTGTCCCGTTCTCAACATACCCTGGAAAAGTGACGTTGCCATTCGCCATGTGGAAGCCTTTCTGGGCAGTTGAAACAGAGCAGTTTTGCGGTATACAGCTTCCTCTCACTCCCAAAAAATGTCCATAGACCTCAGGCTGTGGGGAGACGTTTGCTGGCGATGCCCTGGAGCTGTTGATGTAGGCCACCAGAGAAGTTGGGGATGTACGAATGATTGTGTTGAACTCGATCCCAATGCCTTCAGACAGAGGAGACAGAGAGAGTGCTCTCTTTTTGGAACGGGCTGATTGAGACCAGACTGAGGACTGGCAAGGACTAGAGTAAGGGGTATTCTTATTTTCCATGCCATATAAGTAGGATGGTAATGAGTTACTGGACATAGATGCTTCAGGCGAAAAATTTATTAAGTCCCCCAGTTCACTGTCATTTTGTAAACCATGGTCAGGAGGAAGAGAAGAAAGTGTCCTGTACCTTTGTGACCACTCTTGTTCAACACTCAAAGGGGAGTCACCTTCTGACAAGCTTAACGTTGTAGAGGCCAGAGACTCACATGACAAGAGTGACCTGAAATAAAGGCATGATAAAGTCACCAGTTGGACAAATCAGAAGTAGATCTTCTACCTTCACACACACACTTAAAGTTAAGGAAAGGCTACATGTGAGAAAAGTTCTCACTAAAGTTCTCAGTTTAGCACTCTCAGTTAATGTACCAGTAGTCATAAAAAGGCATGTAAAAGACCATGTGAAAAGGTCACTTAGGAAACCAACTTTAAAACGTCAAGATTTTGAAAGAAAGCTACAGAAAATATTCTTGATCCACCACTGCAGAAATTATTGCATGTCTTTTCATCAGTTGTGGTGTAAATAGGTTTGGCTTTCTGATGCCAAAGCATTATGTTCCTGCTTTCTATGAAACTCATATTGATTTGAGTCATCTATTACTTTTGCTTAGAAAAAAACCAGAAAGAACACAGAAAGAAAACTAATCCACAGAGAATAAATATTCAGCCTGAATGACTGTCAATTATAATGCATACAAATTCTACAAATATTTCCCTACAGAAGTTTTATATATCAAGTTTATAAATACAGACAATATCTAACCTTACAGAAGAAACAAAAAAAAAAGAGTAATGCAGGAGAACTGGTTGAAGAGGTTTCTTAGATTTGATTTGAAGATGTATCTGCCTCCAAGACAGCAATCAAAATTTTTCATGAAAGTGTAATCTTGCTGGTATCACTCATTTTTCACTGAGATATTATGAAACTTCTTTATGCTGCAAATATTCTTTGGATAGCTTAAAAACCCTCAACATGTAGGCCCTTAAAAGTATTGTTTTCTACAGAAAGGGATAAAAAGGAAATAAAAGAGCCATCAAGAGCCCTGATTCATGGCTGTAAATGCTGGCTAAAGGTTAACTGGATTTATTTCTTTGTTTCCAGTTCACATCCAGGCAGACTTGGATTTCCTGCCAGCCAGTGGTGCTATCAGTATATAAATTTCTATTTTTAAGGAGCTCTTTACAATAGGAAGCTAACTGGGTATGTATCTAGATAAAACTGACAATCTCACAGAAGCCTCTACATCTTACATTCAGAGGATTAATTCTTGGGTTTATTATTTTCACAATACAGTTTTGAAGAAGTGCAGAATTTCAATGATGGATCAAAGACATAGGAGGGGAAGCTTGGCACAGCCTGAGAGAGAGAGGAAGTAGTCTGCAGGTGCTGCATCTGTAAGACAGCTCACAAACAGGGAAAATGTAGCTTAAAAGAACAGCAAACCTTGCTGTGGTGACCAGGGAGAGACAGTTAAATGCCCCTTTGCGCAAGATGCTCGATGCATAACGCACGGTTGATCTGCTGTATCAGAGTAAGAAACATCCTGTTCTGATTCAATGTCAGTGCAGGACACTGTCATGGACCTTATGTTACTCCATCAGGGTTTAAATGGCACTTGCAAAACAGACTACTGACAAAAAGCACAATTAGCATGCTGACTACAACTGGCATTGAGGGAAATGAGAAAAATGAGGCTGCTCTATCAGGTCAGTCTTGTGTACCATTTAAATCTAAATGACTGTGAAAGAGCTGATTTAAGCTGTTGTCAATGGGCTTTGTTAAAGCATAGGTCATTACAGGGTGATTAAATTAGGCTAGCATGTTGTGACCCCAAATACAGATCCACAGTTTTCAACAGAGCAAGACAAGTAAAGTTTGATTTCTCCATGCTATGATGTATATATTCACACCTAAAAAATATAAGGAGAGGCTGGGGGTGTTATGCCAGTTTTTCTTTAAATCATTATTTTCTCTTTTATGAACAAACAAAAAGAAATTATGCATCAATAAAAAGTCTATTTTTGTACTGACAAGAATTTTAATCAGATGCAGAGTAGGACCAGTGTCATACAAAAAGCTACTAATGCCTAACACAAAGGGGCATATCCATCGATGAATATGAAGAAAAAATGTATTTTAAAAGTCCCATAATAGGACAAAACCAAAAAGTTGGCCCAGAATTTCAAGTATACAATAAGTAAGAGCCAGTTATTCTGAAGAATCTGCAGCACTTCAGCATCTAAATTCAAAAATAATAAAAATTCCAGCTCCCAAATAAATGAAGATTTATTTTAAATTCAGTGCACACTGTGACTGACTAAGTAATTTTCTAATAGGGGGAAAATAAATACACCTAATATGAAAATGAGGGACCAGATCTATCAGAGTGCTAGACTCTCAGAATGCATTAATTGGTGCATCTGCTTATTGTAAACTAAACCAGTCTGAGTTTGGACCATTTCATTAACATTTACAAGAGATTACTTGCAATTACATTTTATTCTCCCTTTGTGTACAGAGGCCACAATGTCAGAGTATAATCCAGGATCTTAACCATAAAGATGGAAGAGTGAAAACTATCTATTTCTCTCTTTTCATGGTCTTCTGTTTACTAGCCAAGAATCCTTTGCTCTTTCCTAGGTCTTTTTCTGAATTGAGTCAAAGCAAATGGCAGTGCTACATCTGGTTTCAAGCAACACAACTGAATACTCTAAAAAAGTTTTACAGAACCTCAAAAAAGATGGGGAAGGTTTTATCTCCCATGGTCTAAACACCAGAATCTGATGCTATGAGTAGCAAAACTCTCATTTTGCCAACTGTTTTCTTTCTTCCATCAATAAAGATCAAGAAAATTCACTTTGGATTTGGTAAATTCAACAAATAATTTGGTTTGGATTGAGCTGCCAGAACACTGTTCATAGTGCCTGAGAGATAAAATCCAGAGAAAGCACTCTGCCCAGGAAGAACCAGTTAAGTTCACTTAATCAAAAGCAGTTTATAGTTGAAGAAATTTAATCAAAAAACAAAACAAAAGCTCAAAACTCAACAACAAATAACCAACCTCCCTCCAAAAAACAAAGAAAACCCCCCCCCACTCTGTTTTGACAATCTGTGAGTTAAAATCTGACTTTAAACTTGTTTTGCCCCGTAAAACAGACAAATTGAGGTAAAAATCGCTGAAATGGGCATTCTTTGTGTGACGAACTTATTTTATAACATATTCATTGATAAATCATTAAAAGGTACTCTAGGGACACCACAGCCTTGATTCTGCCAGAGTTTCAACTTCAGTTTGCCCTTAGTAAATGTTTCTTTGAAATAAAGCAAAACTGTGTAAGTCAGTACTGACACAGTACATCCAACCAGGCATTCAGTGTTTGGAACCATACAGGCACACCTAAAACTAAAGTAAGTAACTATTATGTAACAATTATATTTTTCTAGCATCAGCTTTATTTGATCTGAAAGGCATGTCTTTGGATTTGCATCTGTCATCATCTTAGCACTGAGTGGTTTTGCTGACATGTCTACATAGGAAGCAAAATTAATTTTGTAGATTTTTCCAGGGTAGTCAGTCCTCACAACAAAAGTGACAGAAATGTTAAAAGGTATCTAAAGAGTAAAGAAAGGTTTTATTCAATTTGGACAGTACCAATTTCAACTATTTCCCTCTACAATGGAAATGCCCTTTGGCTTGTAATAAAGCAACACAGCAAATATAAACTGCTTTGAGAATATAGATTCTTGAGGTCTTTTGTAAATAAGAAACTACTTTTCAACTCAGTAGGCAATGGGGAATCTAGATGCCAAAATATTATACTAGAATACTTTTTCACTGTATGTTTAACATTCAGGATGTGCTGGATGTTAAATGTACTTACAGGGTGGTTCCCAAATATCTGTTTTCCTCTAATTCATGTTTGTTGACAAAACTCCTAGTCATAATCTCAAAACTTCTTTAAGCATTTAATATAAATTAATAAATATTTATCTGTGGGGTAGTGATATAAAAAAGCAACATTTACAGAAAGTGGTCATAGCTTTTTTTATCTACTCAACAGAACTAGGAAAACTAACAAGTTTTCAAAGACAATTATCTGATTAATTATGGAAACAAACAATTTGAAAGCAAAAGCATTTGATGAGGAGAGAGGAACATGTGCAGAGCATTTCTGGTTTTTCTGTCTGTCTTTGGTGTTACTTGAAAGGCACAACACGGCACACTTAACACTATGTAGATGTAACGTGGACTATTTCTGCTCTCATCCTCCATAACTTCCTATAGCTAGTACAAAAATCTAGTTTGTGACTATAAAACAGCCTTTATCTAATAAAAAAGTCCCATCATGCACAGATTTTTGTGTGCCAAATTTCACCCATTATTTGAAGAATTCAAACAGTATGATTACAATTTACCTGAATTAAAATGCACAAAATTCAATTTCCTGTGGCATAACAGAGAAGGACTTTCTGATTTTAATAATCAGAAATGTCATATTTTAATTACAGAATAATTAAAACCCTCTCCTTTAAAAGTACTGAATATAAAAAGATAATTAATTGAGGACCTTGTATCTGATGGAGAAGCACTCAGGCTGGAAGCATCCATAGACCTCTGTAAGCTAGGGCTGATCTGGCTGCATGCTGTTGAAAGCTGATTCTCTGAAGGTGGAAGAGGTCCCAGCTGTTGAACTGTCATGGGATTGCTGGTGACTATTGCATTGTTGCTGCTGCCTTTCCCAATGGACTTGCACTTGTGTCCATAACCAAGACCTCCTAAAATAAACAAAGCAGGTTAGTGTTTATCTGTCATGAACCCATGATGAGGCACAGAACTCACATCACTTTACAAACTCCAGAAAAGAATGGGAATACTCAGTGAGGACAAAACAGGGCACCAACACAAGAATTTTGCAAACTTTTCAAAACAAAAATATTCCACAAAGGAATTAATAGATGATGCATGTGGGAAACATGTGCTGAAGTACATAAACTAAAGACCAGGTATGAAAGAAAAACCTCAGAAAAAGCACCAGGTAAAAGAGCCCTCAGCTGAGGGACAGCTCTCTATGAAGGAAACAGGAAGAGAGAATCCAAGGAGGCTGCCATAACAGCACCATGCCCCAAGTCCTACCAAACCCTGCAGGTGCAAGCCCTTCCATCATTCCTACCAATAGCCATGCAAAAAAGCAAGGAGACCACTGATATGCACACAGACTGCAGTGCTGGCTGCGTATTTTCACCAGCAGAAGAGAGTTAAAGCTAGAACCCAGCATTCCTCAAAGGTTTAGGTAGAAGAATCTGAGCTGAATCAAACTGAGAAGCATTCTGGACTTTCTTTAAAGCCTCCTCTTAATCACTGCTGCCATGACTCAAACTGGTGGCTATTACACACTAACACCACTGGGACGTACCTTCAAAATGCCCAGTGTACTTTGCGTTGTGATTTAGATCACAGATGGTGGTTTACAATATCACCTCCATTAAAACACACTGATATCAGAAAGTTGAAAAGCAGGTCATAATATGGAAGTTGCTGGACATCTAGCAAATTCTCATCACAGCTGGAATTAATAATATGACAATTCACATTTCTAGCTGCTTCCCTGTGTTCAGAATACTCCACAAAGCACGATAGCAACATCAGGACAAACAGTGAAAAGTATTTCAGCGTAAACCATTTTCCTAAATTAAATCTACTTTTGTTATGGGCGTAAAATTCATACAACTTTTTCTCCAGGTTCTTCAGATGGGTTGTGGACTGCAGACAGAAGTACATTAAGGCATTTATGGCTCTCCCAGTCAAAGGAACAAAATATAAATCCTTCAGTCCCCTCCAAATCAAATAGTTCCAAGGACAAACATGTAAAGAGAATTCCTGATTCTGCACTCAACTCCACTGTGGACACCACAAGAAAGCATTTAAGCTCTTGTAGGATTACTGTCCGTTCCTACAATAGATGTTCAGTTAAATAAAAGAAAAAGAGAAGGTATTTTTGCTTCTTTCCTGTGAAACTGTAACCAGTAGCAAATATTAGGCAAGAATTGTAAGGTGCCTCTGATAATAACATGAACATTACTCCTCTCAGCAAAATGCTGGATGTGGTGAAATAAAAAAATTTACAAGCCCCATTAACACTATAAAAATGTATAATACAATATAATATGCCTATATATGTGTGTGTATCATAAATGTTCAGTTAGCCATTTTTCAAAAAAGTGCCTTTAGTATGTAGAACCAAGGACATTCTGCACCAAATTATATAAAGAAGAAGGACTATACACTGTACTATAACAATGTAGGAAACCCAACCAGGTTTGATACTGAAATACAGTTGTAATGCTTGGAGAGTGTTTATACACACACACACCCACACACACACACACATATATATATATAAAACACTTAATAATACATAAACCCACTATTAGCATTGAGAAAATGTACCAAATATATACTGATCCTTTCCTGGATAATGCCATTAACAGCCTCCACTTCAAACACATTTCAGTAGTAACAATATAATCTGCTTTACCATATCAGGAAGTCAAGGACTGTGCATTTGTCAGATTTCCATTAGGGAAAGGCCACATGTCATATCAAATAACAATCTGCAATGATACAGTGAAATTGCTATTTATACTACTAAATCTGAGCTGCTTGAAACTTACATGTTGGAAAAAAAAAATCCCAGCAGAAAAACCAGAAAAGGGAGTAGTGCCAAACCAGTGCTGATAAATACAGGAAGTTCCATCCTCAATGCATCCTTGTTTCTCCTTTAATTATAGGGTCTGCTATTAGTATCTGTGTATGGACAGTACCTCAGGGATGCCAACAGCAGGTAAGATAATTTGTTGTGTTATGGTAAGGATCATGACCAAAAATGGTCTGGTTGCTAGCCATTGAAATGAAAACAGGAGAAGCAAGTACTTTGGAGAGACTGTATTACTGGAATGATAAACAAAAGTTATTCAAGACTTAGATCTCATGAACATTTGCATGGACTTCTCTCTGATGTGGAAACAAAAGCAAAAGGTTTTGTTCTTTTTACCATTGACAAACATTTGCTGTTATGAGGAAAAAACAACAGTTCTTCCACAGAAAAGAAGGCAGAGATTATCATGGAAGAATAAATCATCAGCTCCCACCAGCAAAGAAACAGCAAAGTAAAAGGCTGCTGCTGTGAGAGGCAAAATCATAACATTTCATCAGCTGCTTCATATAGGCATAAATGTATCAAACGACCATCATTAATACCTTGTCTGTGCCCTGCAGGTCACTGAACAGTGTTAATTTGATCTGAATCAGGCAGCAGCATGCAATCCCATCTATGCTGAACTAAGCACAAGATGGGAAGCTTATGCTGACTTCAGGCCCACTACAAGAGTACAGACCACATCTGATCTAGCAAAAAGTTAAACAGGACTGATCTAGCAAAAAGTTAAACAGGACACCTGGCCTGTCATGAGCCTGCTGCTAAAAGGCAAGCTGACAGAATGTGCATTCAAAAGATAAATGTCAACTGCCAGAATGACTATGTGCAGCATCAGCATTTGGCATCACGTACCCAGAGTGCCAGAGGAGCCCTCAGTTCAGGTTTCCTGTATCATTGTCCCAAAGCCTGAAAATTTCAGGACAGTGAAAGGACTGCTCAGTGCCTTGGACCCACATCAGCTGAGATAAACAGGAAATTCTCAGGAGGATACCAGTGCATTTAAATGACACTGTAGATTCTAAGAAAAATATGTAAGCCAATATTTTAAATAAGCAAAAGAAGTAATTTCTTTTCTTTTATACTAGGATATAAATCAGGAGACAGTTCAATAAAGCCAACAACAACTAAGGAGGTGGAATCAGTCCTGCAGTAGCTCACTTTAAGAGTTACAGCTGACCAGAGCAGGTGCTTTATTCCAAATAAACATCATCACACATAAAACAAAGCTGCTCCTTATCAACAAATAACAGCAATCGTTAACAAGTAGAAACATTAAAAAATTTTTATGGAAATATTTTAATCCACTTACTTCCTCATTCATTATCCTGCCTATTTCCTCTGTTTATTCTCTATAGTCGGTTAATGGCTAAGCTTCACTCGACCTTGAAATGCAAAATTATTTCACAGCAATCTCTGGAAGAACATTCAAAGAATGCACAAAAATGCAACTACTTTAGACACACAAAATTTTAGATGATATTTTCTTAATTTTTGTAATTCTCTTACTTTTTGGAGGAAGAGTCCAATATGAAATCAGTTTCATTTAAAAACCATTTTCTATTATCACATATTGACTGAAAATCAACCTATTCCTTTGTCTACTTCTCCATGTCAAAAGTGACAATTTGTTAATTCTGCCAAGTATCTCAGGTTAAAAAATTGAAACTACTTCACCAAACCTTTGAAACTGTAAACTATGCTCTCCATATATAAATCATGGTCAACAAAAAACATACAAAAGCAAAACCAGCTTCGACTTTTAGGTGTTCTGAAACACACTACATACATACCAAATACATAACACCAGATCAAATTCAAACATCTCTTTGATTAATAAATTCTATAGTTACTGAACTAATCACTATGAAACAAATCTACTAAAGTGATCTGTGAAAACATTTCCTTTGTTATTGTTAAAGCAACAGCTAGAAATGTAAGAATTGCAACCAGAGAGCAAAAGTTAATATCCTTGAGGATCTTCTGTGTCCACGTACACAGAAAATGTACACATTAAGAGCTTTGGAAATGCTTGGTTTTAATGTTTCCCTTGTATCAGGCTTCCATGCTTGTTTCTGTGGACTCTCTATTCACCAAAATGGGGAGAAAAGGGCACAAGCAAAAAAAGCTTGTTGCAAAACAATAAATACAGAAGAGGAGGAAGGCCAAAGGAATACTGTGTGAATGTATTCCTCACACAGATTAAACTCACCAAGGCTGTTTGAAAACACATTTGGCCTTTTATCACAACCCATTTAATCTTCTGGATGTTGCAGCCTCCAGCTACCACATACATCTTTACTGTCTGTCACCATATCTGCAGGGTTATTGACACCCTGTTTGGAGGAGGGTGGGAGTTTCACAGGAGCTGGTAATGCAAAAAACTCCAATATTTGCAGAGAAGACTTGTTTCCTGATGGTAATATTAAATAAGAAGGTGTCCTGTACCTTTGTGACCACTCTTGTTCAACACTCAAAGGGGAGTTGCCTTCCGACAAGTTTAACGTTGTAGAGGCCAGAGACTCACATGACAAGAGTGACCTGAAATAAAGGCATGGTACCAGTTGGACAAATCAGAAGTAGATATTCTACCTTCACACACACACTTAAAATTAAGGAAAGGCTGCATGTGAGAAAAGTTCTCTCTAATATTAGGTTTAGCACACTCAGTAGTCATGCAGTACCAGTAGTCATACAAAGGCATGTAAAAGGTCACATAAAAACATATGTTTCCCTTTGAAGCTCCAGTTTAACACACTTAAAGGTTCAGAGGGGTCTGATATCCACTGCCCTGCAGCTAGTGTCTCTGCATGCATAGCTGTTGTGCAAGTGTCTCTTTGGTGGCTGTAGAAACAATAGAAAAGTGGCTGTTTAGTTTAAGGACAAAGGGACAAGTGCTAACTCTCTAGCAGTCATTAATAATATAACAGAAATTGCTGCAGGGGAAGCCTGAAAACTTCAGCAGGCTCAGGGTGAGAGGCACTGAGATATTACCACTGGCAGGATAGGGGGAATATTGGCATTTGACTCTATGACCAGATGATCAAATAAAATCTTTGCCAATTTGAAAATCTAGGCTTCTTTAAACTGGCATCATACCCTGAGTCCAAATCTTTTTGGAAGACCTTGAAGTTTCTAGGTGAACGAGACAAAAATTCAGTCATAAGTACATTAGGTATGAGCTTTTCTTTATGGCATGCAAGCTGGAGTTTTTCAGAGTACAAGTAAATTATTAAACTATGACTCAAAATTTGCTGAATTATCATTTGTATTGCAAGTCTTACAAAATACTGCAGTTTCTCAACTGCAATACACCACACAGACACCACATGCTAGTGAAACAGTGATTCTTAGCATTTACTATCTTATTTATTGTCTTATCTTTAAAAACAAAACAAAACAAAAATTAAAAATCAAGGATTTGTAGTTAGAGAGAAAATCCTGAAATTAAGACCATAAAAGCTCGCTGCTTTTAACATCATGGTTATGATCATAGCCTGTGATTAACACAATCAACAATTACTTTTTAATAACAAATTTTCTCCAAATCCTCTAGCAGTGTCCACTCTGAACACCAAATCAGACATTAATTAACACCATTAATCTGACTAGTATTGAATATATCCATGTTCTTCACTGTTTAGAGAGAACTAATCTTCACAATCAATAAAAATAATCTCAAGAAACTACGCTAAACAGAATTATATGATGGCATGGTATTAAGAGACAGTACTGTGTATGCACTTTAAAAATTCGTCATGCTTTGATTCTTACAAAGGCAGGTTTTCACTATCAGAGTGCATTTGGTAAATTAACTTGCACTAATTTCCAATGTTTTTTGCAATCTTCATATGAAGTAATCAAGCATGGACTTTCAGCAACTTTACTGTGAGACAAAAGGTCTGACAAAGCACAATGAAAAACAATGTCTCCCTTCAACTGGAACAAAGGTAAAAAATTATCCAGAACTGACCAGTGAAAACAATACCTCACAGGTGATTAACTTAGCCGGTTTAGAGCAGACAGCAATGAGATCACCTTCTTGTATGGAACACTTTAACCACTAAATTTAAACAAATGAAAACAGTGGTCTTGTAATGACTAAACTAAGAATACATTATGAAACAGTCAGGTTCAGGAAACTTCCAGGAAAGAATAGACACAATAAAACAAAAATTTTCAATTAGATCTACAGACATCTGTAATATCTAATACTAATCTTGAATCAGTTTTATCTATATCAGGAAGACCTATCACTTACTAAAAAGTTATTTTGAAAGTTACTTTTTTTTTTTTAATTTTGCATAAAACGTAAGACGTTATCAGTTAACTAGCGTAGACACAAGTTAATGTTTAACTGAACTAAAATATAAATGTTTTAGCTGCAATGGTAACTCCCTATTTGTTATCAGTACCATTAGATGACTTTTGCTTTTGTCCTTATTAGGATAATACTGTATGTGCTTTTCTATTGCAGAAAACTTACAGCTTTACAACTTCGGTTTGTAGTACTGCTTTTCCATAGTATTAGTAACCAGTTTCTATTTACACAACTTAGCCTGACCATTTAGTTTGCATTTCTGAAATATTAATGCATTGTGCAAGGCAAATAATCAAATAACTGGTATAAATTAGAGAAATTCCACTATAAGTACAATATATTAATCTAATGGTGAATAATATTAGATGAAAACCACAGCAAGTTTTATGTTTTAAGTTTCAGTATTGGCCAGCTTCTTAGAATACCACTCCTACAGGAAAAGAGAAAAGTATTATTATATTCAAAATGGAAATTTACAGGTATTTGAAAGAAGATAATTGTATAGGAATTCGAGATAATAAGAGATAATACCTTCCAGCTGCAGTGCTACTGGGCAATAACTGCCTGAATCTAAATTAAATAAACACAGAGAACCTATCTGTATGCATGTGATAGCACAGAGTATAATTTCACTTACATGTGACAATACTTGGGAAGCAGATAAAAAACCAATATTTTTAAAACTTCCTCATAGATTATGAGTTATAGGACTCAAATGAAATCAATAGGAAAACACTTTGCCCAGCGTTTTAATAGTGTTGCAGTCATCTGCAAAATAAGTGAATTAATTCCAGCAATTTTGTTGGAATACTTCTTTGTTGATACCATCCAACTGCAATGCAGCCAACTATGGAGGGGCAATAAGAAAATATTCTAGAAAATATAATTCTCTGTACTATATAACACTTCATCTACCACAACAACTTCTAGCACTGTTCAACCTTCACATCTGTGCTTTTCTTCATGTTAGAAATACATTCTTGGAATATTTTCCATTAATTCCTGATTTTCATTTCCCTCAGTTTTAATTAAAATGTGCTCAGATAACTTCTGCTATCTGAATGTGCTTAATGATTTTGAAAATGCCACATAGGAGCTTTGCTATCTGTAACTCTGGGTACATGTAGATCCATTACTCTAAAGACCTTATCATTCAAAGTATAAAAACAAACCAGCACAGCAATGTACCCTCTGTTCAGGCAGTAATTTCTGATTTCTTGCTGTGTTCACTGAACTGTTATCTATCTTCCTTGTGGCACACCTTATACGCGGATGGGAAGGAGAAGACCCCTTCCTTCCTCCAGGCCCCACACAAAGGGAAGACCTTCTGCCTCCTTGACTCACTTAGAAAAGGGGATGCAGCAGAGCACCAAGAGTAAGGGCACAGATTCTCAGCAGATGAAGGCTGCTGTAACTCCAGTGCTCTGTGACAACATCCTCCAAGCAAAACCTGCTGCCATCTGAGTCCTGAGCAGAGAAGAGCAGGAAGATTGCTTTCTACCTCAGCATGGGCCAAGCCTCAGTCTTTGCCACATAATGCGTCAGTGCCAGACTGTGCTGCACGTCATTATCCAGTAACAGCATGACTTCAGCAAAAAAAACATGCAATAAAGGTGTTGTTTAATGTTAATCTCCCACGTGAGGCTCCCTTTCTAAATCTTTACAGATAATCCAAGGTTTCTGCTGCTCTTTCTGAGAAAAGCATCTTTCCTCCTCTAAGAGACCTAAATGTACAAGCAGCAGGAAAAAAAAAAAGGATAAATGCAACCCTGTTTAGTAGTGATACCCATTTAAAACAAAAGTTAGCACAGAAAGAACTTCAGAAATTGCAGTATGAGAGCCAGAATCTAAGTAACTTGCAGTCACATTCAGTAGGTTTTTGTTTACCAGATGAAGTCAATTGTTCAAGGACACCACTGTTTTGCAAACATTATTGTCCCTGAGATTCTGAGCAGTACATTTTTTTCTTTCCTCACACTAAAAACAAGATACTGTTAAATTCTCCTAAAATGTAAGAATGTTATCCTAGTTGTCAGTTTAACCAGGCAGAAATAAAGCGCATACAGCCCACATAACATACCTATTCTGAGAGGCTTTATACTCAGTTAATTAGTTTGACTATTGCTTTCATGGTTCATTTAAGTCTTCCATGCTTCATTAAATATCAATATATTTTATCACCTTGGAAAAACTTCTCAGTAAAAATACAATTGTATTTTCAAGTGATAATCTTGTTAACTAATATATATATTTCAAGCATGTCTATCAGGAACCAGCAAAGTCTGAATTGCTACAGTAGCAGTATCCCAAACCATTATGCAAATTTCTTTACACACACAATGGAAACAAAAGTACTTTTGCTGAAATAAAAGTACTTTGTCAAGAAAATTATTTTGACACGTTATTTTCATCATTTAAAAACTTCTCACACGGATTTTTTTGCTGTTCCACCTTCACAGCAATCAGCTCAAACGCACTCTGGATTCAGCACTTGTAACTATCTTGCCAAAAGTCCTTGATTCATAAAGTCAGAAAATTACGTCCTTAAGGAAGCATTAAGACCAATGAAACTAATAATTATAAGTAGAAGCCAAAAGCCAAGTACAACCCATAAAATAATAAAACAAACTCCCGTGGTTTAGAGAACATCTGTCCTACCAGAAAGATTTACTTACTTATACATAGTATGAATTTTCTCAATTCAGGATATAGGAATATGCCAGAGCTATTTGGAAGACCATTTCCTAGACTGAGAAATTAGTCCTTACAAGTCCTTATACCTGCGTGATTATCACAAATTCTCTGAAATTTCTACTACTATCTTCCCATGCAATCTCATTCTATGAAATACACAGCCAGTAAGGTGCATTGCAATAACAGAATGACAGTGGATCTTATTATTCAAACTGACTTTTAGGGGAGGCCACTATCAGCATCTTCATGGTCCAAACAAAACCTTCTACTTGTCTTGCCACCTCAGCTCTTCATGTCAATGAGAGGCAAATCCTGGGAAAATTACACAAACAGACAGAAGTACTTAAAATCTGTATTGGCACTACATGCTTCCACTCCTCTCAAAGCTTTATACATTTTTCTTTCAATTTTATTCTTTATTCCTTATTCTTTTCAACAGCCCAAGCCATACTAATTAATCAGAGTTTCCCAGGTCTTTTGTTGTTGTGACCAAAAAGAAAAGACCAAAATGAAAGCTTGATTCATCTTTTTAAAGTGAGTCCATCTACCTTCCACAAAGCCAGGCAAATAAGAGGGAGGATTAAGGCCAATTGAATGGCTTAGGCCCCTAAATACCAGTCCTGCTCCTGCCCTTAGCCGTCATCCTTGCCAAAACTGATTTACAAAGAACGACATCTTAACCACAGCTATTACTTTGCAAAGAGGAGGCTGCCGCCTTGGCAGGGTTGGGAAGCCAAAGTTGGTTCCTGACTAAGGTCTGAGGTAAAGACACAGGAAACCATAGTGGGATCCCAATGCAATGGTGTCTGCAAGAGCCATCTGAACAGTGGAAAGAAGTGCTCACAGACAAAGGCATATAAAAGGCAAGTGTTTGCATGCTCTGCTGAGCTCAGTACCTCTGTTAAAGGGCGGAAGCCACACAAATGCCCCAATGGATGCTGAAACCTTTTTAAGAAACTGGTCAACCCAACTGTGTATCTCTCCTCTGTGCCTCTAAAAAAACTGAGCAGTGCCCATCTTCATATTAGTTTGAGAGAGAGAATGCGCTAAATAGGTAAGAGAAAAATATTCCAAATGGATCATGTGATTTTTGAGGACATCATCCTAGTGAATTTCAGTGATGTTAAATTCACAAGTACATACAATATTTTTTACAAACAGAACCTGACCTTATGAGCTGCTTAGGTAATCTTTCAAACTTCTGTCATATGCAGCATTCATATATTCTTCATATAATTTAGTGTGGTTTTTTTTTAGTATTCTGGTGTGATTTTCATTAAATTGCAGGGATTTGATTCCCTGCAACTCAGGAACTGAAATTCCTGAAGTTAATGTGAATGGGATATAAATGTCTTACAGTCAGCTGTCATTGTATCCCAATAACACACTATTCTACAGTTCTTGAAATTCTATATTAAGAAACCTGGTTGCTTTTGAAGTACTTACAATGAATACTGCATGCTAAAAATGCAAAGCAAAGCCCATTCCACTTCCAAAAGGCTACAGAAGACTAAATGAGGTCAACAGAGAAGACTTAAAGTCCTTAAAATTGAAGAAAAGGCAATAACAAAAAACAATTGTTATAATACTTTATCCTTTATATGTCTAGCTTCTCTTTGTCAAGTAACATTAAAGAAACTTGAATTGTCTGCATGGGCAAGCTGAGTGAAGAAAGAGTTCATGCTTGCAGTCTGGTTTTGAGAGAGCTTTCAGTGAGTGCCCAGATGTTGTCAGTTGTCTGACAGATGCCCACCCAGCTGGTCTCTCCCACTGCCCCCACAATAGCACAGATAGCACAGAAGAAAATATGGAAAAAGCTTCTGGGTCAAGATAATGACAGTTTAATTAAAAAGGTAAAAACTCCATGCTGAGGCAAAGCAAAATAAGAAATTTATTCACTACTTCCCATCAACAGGCAGGTGTCCAGCCACTTACTCAGTCTGTGTAGCAGTTGTTCAGTAAGATAAATGCCATCACCACAAATGCCCTTACATCCTCCTCCTTTCCCTCAGCTTTCATGACTGAGCACATCTTACAGTACAGAACATCCCTTTGGTCAGCTGGGGTCAGGTGTCTCAGCTGTGTTCCCTCCCAGCCTCTTGCACACCTCCTTCCCAGTGGAAGCCTTTTTTTGGTAGGGTGATAGAGAGGAAACCTTGACACTGTGCAAGCATTGCTTACCAAAACCAAAACACTGGTGGGCTATCACTGATTTGTTATCAAGACTGCAAACCCCAGCACCCAGGGCTGCTACAAAGAAAGTTAACTGCATCCAGACAGATGCAGTATAGTTCCTCTACAAAAATCCAAATAAATGTTAGGAGACTCCTCTGGAGAAGTAAAATACCTGGGGAACCAGCTCAGGGGGGTGAGGAGGAGAAGCACTTCCCAGGGAATGTCCAGACCTCAGGCATCACTGCTGAATTCTAATTTACTTATAAAAGCATTTTCATTTTGAAATGAGAAATGTTTTCCCATTGTGATTTTAGTTTAAAATATGTGAGAAAAAGGAAAATTAAACATTGAATAGGTATTAAACACTCAGCTTTCTACTGAAATAATGTAGTTGTAGGATTTCACAAGGCTTAAATTTTTAAGAAAGAAAGTAATTTGTTTTAAAACTAGGGGTGTCTTACTGGTTTCAGAAAACAGCAAGAACTTTGAACACAAATACTTTCATTTTATTCACTCTGAATAATTAAAAGCCATTTCTGTTTTCATCACATAAAAGTTGTTGCTCTTTTAATCAGCAGGTGTTCTTTTAAAAGAATGTTTTGGCCTAAGAAACCCAAGAAATGGGGAATCCTGAAGGTTCAGCTGAAGATATGTCTATAGTATTTTTATGTATGCATTTGGTGGTGAAACATGCTTATGCGATTAAATGCAACATGATTTTGTTTCATGTGCATTCTAGTCATATCCAGCTATAACAGCTACTGAGAAACAATGACATCATTACTGTAGCAGTTATTTGTTATGTGAGGCTGATTGTGTTGCATTCCTGCTCATGGAGTAAGATTTTTAAAAGAAACAACAGTTCTTGAATTAACAACTCATAAACAGATATCTGTAAAGTCTGACATTCTCTTGACTACATTTTCATCTCCACCATGTTTTCTACTCCTCTAATCCTGTTATGTTCATCCCAAAATTTTTAACTAGACTGCCACCTTGTCTTTCAAAAGGCTGCAGCTAAGGGACAGAAAAATACCATCAACATTTCAAAGGTTACCCATGGGCTAAAGAAGGGTGCTTCACTTGAACATATTATGAAATCTTGCCCCAGTCTTATTCAGCTTTTTTATCAACAACCTGGACTCAGGGATGGAATGCAATTTTGCTGATGATACAAAAGCAAGGGGATTGGCTGATACACGTGAAGGCTGTGCTGCCATTCCACGGGACCTTGACAGGCTGAGAACTGGGCAGAGAGAACGAAGTTCAACAAAGGCAGGTGTAGGGTGCTGCACCTGGGGAGAAATAACCCCAAGTACCAGTACCAGGCTGGGGACTGACCTGCTGGGAAGCAGCTCTGCAGAGATGGACCTGGGTATCTGACTGGCAATCACAAGCTGCCCATGAACTGGCAGTACCCTTGTGGCCAGCAGGGCCCGCCCTATCCTGGGGTGCCTTAGGAAGAGCATGGCCAGCACGTGCTGCCACAGGGAGGTGATCCTGTCCCTCTACTCAGCCTTAGGGAGGCCACATCTGGATGCTGTGCCCAGTTCTGGGCTGGTAAGGACAACAGATGCAGAGCTGGTCAGTACAAGACAGACAAGAAGAGGGTGCAGCAGAGGCCACAAAGATGTTGAGGGGACTGGATCATCTCTCTTCTGAGCAGAGACTGCAGGAGCTCCGTCTGTTTACTCTGGAGAAGACAGAGGGAATCTGATCAATACATATAAATATCTCAAGGCAGGTGCCGAGAGGATGGTGCCAGACTGGTCAGTGGTGCACATGACCGGATGAGGAGCAATGGCCATAAACTAAAACACAAGTTTCACCTCAACACGAGCACTGGAACAGGCTGCCCAGGGAGGTTGTGGAGTCTCCTGCTCCAGAGATATTCAAAATTCAGCTGGATGTGTTCATGTTAAACTTGCTCTGGGTGACCCTACCTTGGTAGGGAAGTTGGACTAAATGATCTCCCAAGATCCCTTCCAAGCCTAAAAATTCTGTTATACTGAGTTCTTTGTGGTATTAGTTTTAAAAAGTGCAATGTGGTTGGCTGAATGGATAAACAGCCCAACAACCTGGCCCTGTGCAGTGATGTAAATACTTGGGAATTAGGCTACTATCTCACATCAGTAAAGGTGTGTAAATTCTTAATTTATGGGACTGGATCACAGCTATGATCAGAATAAACCTATACATTTCAATTAAATAATATAAATCTCAATAGCCACACCCAAGTTTTCTATTTTAAAGAAACAATAAAAGTTGCTTTACTGGGAGCAGCTTCGTTAGGACCATAAATTAGCCTCTGGTTTCTAGTTTACAAGTCTTTAAAAATTTCTTTCTCCATGAATTTTTTGAAAGAAAGAAATCTTTGTCAAGTTATAATACATTAGGTAGTCATGAAGGAAAAAATGAGATTATTATCATTATGTTCAATGTTCAAACCCCTTGAAAAAGATTCCAAATCTAATCTAAGAGACACATTTTGGAGATCTGTGGGTAAAGAACTATTCAAATCACTCAGTTTGACCATTAATGAACTTATAGGTTAGTATAGAGTGAAGGAATTCACAGGAGCAATCATGTGGAAAGAAACAGCTCACGACTACTGTTTGTTCTTGTTTTGCAGCACTTTTTTTTTTAGTCCAATCAATGTTGATTCCTTCTTTCTGGTTTAATATACTACAAAGTTTTTAAAGTTTCCTCAGAGACTGAGGAATTCATAGTCTTTCTCAAACCAGAATCCCTAAAGCTGAACATAAAAAGAAATGCAAAATAAAGATCACAAAAAAAAAAATCATAATTATTGTTTGCACAGAATTGATATCATGATGTTTGCTATATGACTGTACAAAAGCAGGCTAATTGCTGGAGCTCTTGAAGAAATGTATTCATTAGTCAGGAATAGGAATATGTATCTCTTTTATTCTTAAAGAGTCCCAATTCTACTTATAGATCAACACCTATAAAAGACAAATTTACTTTTATAAAAAGCAACTGTGAGGAAAAAAAGTTAAAGATCACACTAAACATATTCTTCCCCACATTAAAACCATAGGTTGTAAGCCTACCTTTTGCTAAAAATACATAGTTTTAGATGGTTTTTTTCCCTTACGGTTTTTGCTGAGTTACTTATTACACAAGTGATAGAAGGCACTGCATTCCTCAAATGGTATTAATGACTTGACATTTATCAACATTTTTTAACTACAGAGCTGTCTGTAAATGTACTCATGTGCATTTTCTTTCCACAGCCAAGCCAAGGGGTACTGGCAAGGGTACTGAGAAGACCCTGCTTGTCCTCCACTCCCAATCAAGGACACTGAGCACATGTTTATCAGTTGGTGATAGAAGAATACCAAGATCAGGGTGTTTCAGCCGCCCTCAGCAGTGCAAGAACCCAGCTGGATGTTACCATGGTGTCTGCAGGACACAGCAGGGAACTTGCTTAGTCCAGCTCCCGACCTAGAGCTGCTCGTTACACCTGCACTGCTCTTCTGTAAACATGAGCCAAGATTTTCAAAAAGAGCCAGCAAACCTGCTAATTCACCTACACCACATTAGGATCTCAGGATCAGACAAAGTGTAACCACTTCTGAAGACTTAAAAACAACCAAACTAACACAGCTGTTCTCCAGTCTGGGCACAGCAACAGGACAATGCACACTCCAAGGCTGACCCTACAGTGTTGGTCCAGAAAAAGGCAGACAATAGTGAATAGTAAAGAAAATAAAGTGAATAAGAACTGCATCTGCCGAGTGAAACCTGTGAATTCTGAGGCACAATACTTCCCAGGTCTCTCCTTCAGGAAGAACAGCTTTGCAAAACTTCTCAAGTAACCTGAATGTCATTTACACAGATTTGGTCCTCGGTGTTCCACTTGGCTTGTAGCAGGGCAATTAGCAGCACAGTCCCTTTGTCCAGCTGGCAGAATTGTACTATGGTTAAGTAAACATGGGGCACGTACACTTTGTTCTCCCTCTTCCTCCCACAGGTATCCCTTCACACGCTTTCAATTAGTATCGGTTTTACCAAAAGTCAAAGGAGAAGTAATGAAATCTCCATCAACAAAACATATTGCCTTTTTCTGCAAGAAGACTTCAGTCATTCACACAGCAGATATTTCACACTGCAGCTGTACCTGCTCTGTGTATGCCTTTCTGTAGCTGTACATAAACTATATATTTTTAACACTAGAACATTGTTGCTTATCATGAGTGCTGTCACAGTAGCTCTTCATCACTCTATAAAGAATTTGGAGACTGAGAAGGGATTTGAACCCTGCTTTGAAAAGTCTAAAAATAGAAGGTAGCAATGATGGGGAAATTATTAACAACAAGGATGGTGGAAGATAGAGTAGAAACAAAACCACGATCAGAGACCTGTAAAGTCACACTTTTTAAGGCCCTCCAGTGTACTTATTTGAGTACACTGCCTCTGTTAAAGGACTGCTTGCCCAAAGGTGCTTTTGACATGCACTATCAGTTTGGGGAAATGGTAAGTACTAACCTGAGTCTTTACTGAGTTATCATTAAATCATAATTCAGAGTTGATACTACTCACCGTTGCCAGGAATTCACCTCCCACATTCAACTACAGGTTTAATGCAAAGGATCAAGTTGTAAAATTTTGAATTGGACTCAGTACCATGCTGAAAATGTTTATCAACATTCATAGACAGGGTCCATTTCAGAGAAAAAGAGGCATACAGAAGGCAGGTGACAGGTATGGGAGAGGTATGACCACAAGCACTATGCAGATATTAAGACACTTCTTTAATTTGCAGTTGTACATTTTTGTGTCATTACAGTCACAGATTTTGATGGAGCATTAGCAACAACTCAGAGCACCTGGAGCAGGAATTGTTTGCAGGAAGGCAGCAAAACTGGAGTTAAGGGAAAGAAATAGTAGTTTTCCACAAAAGGTAATAGACATGCTTACAATGCAGGTGTTTCCTTTCATGTGCAGTAGCCTTGGGGTTTCTTTCACATAAGGGGGAAAATGTGGCTTTTTGCTTTGGTGGTGAGAGCATTATCACAAACACAGAGCAGTAATCACTATTTTTCTGGTTACAAGTTAGACAGCTACACTGTTTGATTAATTTGTACATAGGAATAAAGGACATTTGCATCTTGCATTTTGAATTTGTGCTGTACAAATAATGGCATGTAAAATTAGGATATGGGCATATACCACTATGCAAATAGATAATAAGTAGGAATACTGTAAATAATTAGAATACTCACCAGGAAAGTGGGTGAAAATAGACTCTAAGAAGAAAACCTGAAACCTTTTACTGTATTAGCATCAGCAACTAACAAATTTGAATGAAGTCATCTGAACTTCAGAGTGCACCTTTCACAACCAAGTATGAATGACTGAAAATACTCATGCTCAGTGTTTTATTTCAATAATTCAAAACATTTTTTAAATGTTTGCAGTCATACATCAGATGCTTTGTTATTACTTTAACAGCTTGTTTTCCCTTTTCTAGAACAATTCAAGGCTTTTGGGGCGTTTACAAAAGACAGCTAGACAAAAAAAAAAAGTCCTATGTATCCTTTTTTTCTAATCTTTCAAAGATACTATTAATCTGTAAGTGATTTCTCTTTGGCAGTTTTTAATCCAAACTCAATTGGCTTCCTTTTAACACTATTTTACCATATTAATTTCAACAAAATCTGTTCTGTGTGGAATTCCATATTACAGGATTTAATCAAAATGAAATAAATCAGTTTAAACATTTAGAATCTGATATAAACTTTTCTATTACACATTCAAGACTTCTGCAGAAACAGGCAGTAACAGCATAGTTTTCTATTAGATTCTACAGAACTCCAGCATTTTCTTATAAAACTTCTATCACTCCTCCAAAAATGCTAAAAATAAACAGCTCCAGCAACCTTTCATTCAAAGTTCAACTTCACCTTTTGACAAGAAGTAGTTACAATCTGAAAGAAATTGTTTTTCCAGCTGCACAGACTTAGCACCTTTCTCAATGGAAGATGTTAATTTTTAAAATCTTTAGATTAAAAAAGAAACTAATTACAGAGACAGGGAACATTCATTCAGTATTATCTGACAGTAAAAATGTAAAAACTCCTGTCTTCATGACCAACAGAGGACACAGCTGTGTAGAAAGAACCTCCCAGATTGTATTTTCAGAATTCTCTGAGAGAGCACTGGAGCTTATCTTCCCACTCTCAAGGTCCCATGGATAGCCATATTTTCTCCTCAGTACAGTTTTCTAGCACCACAGTCAACATTTGCAACAGTCTTCTACAGAATACACACAAAAATCTTCCTTTTCGTTTTACTAGAAGGAAGATTTTTACACTGTGCTTTAGGTTTGAAGGCTTCAGCCATTTGTCTTTCAAAATAAATATTAAGAAAATTATTTTTCCCCTTAAAAATGATAGTGCTCAACAATAAGAAAATACACAAGTCTAAATAAGTCTCTTGAATATTAAGACCAAAACTATGAAAACAGATGTACCAACCTCATAGAAGAACTGAAGCCAATCACAAGCTAAGTTTGATTCAAGAGTAGTGTCGGTAAGTAATTATATCTGTATTTGAATTACACTTTCTAACTCCTATCCTGGTTGTCCTATGTTTACTGAAATTTTCATCTCCTGTGGTCCAGATGATGACCCTTTAATTCCACTAGCCCTTAACTTTATACAGTGTAATATTTAGGAGGCAAAAGGTTTTCAGCATCTATTTCCTGTATCAGATAATATTTACTTTTGTCAAAAGCAAAATTTAAAATCAATATCTATTTGGACTTATTTTTCATATTAGACTCTTCACTGGACTTGAGGAATTTGGTGTTTTCCGGCACAAGTGAAAGAGAGAATTCTTGCAAGCCCCAAGTTTCAGTTTCTCCACCTCTCAAAATTACCACTCATTGTACTTGCTTTTGTACAATGCTAGTTTTGTTTGTACAAGCTAGTTTTCCTCTCCCATCACGGCTGCTGGCATGCTTGGAAAAAGCTGAGATGCACGAAGTTAGGAGGAGTGTCAAGGTACAAATGAGAAGACACAGTTGTCTGAGGTACAACACAAAGCTCCAAGGCACACACTGCACAGGCCTGCTGGTTTCTAGAAATGCTGGTTGACAGAGCAGTCATAGAGGGAAAGGAGACAGAATTGTGATGCTGGGGTGACCAGGACTTACCCACACCTCAGCTCATAGGGACCAGTGGCCTTCGGTAATCACCACAAAGAAGACTCTGTGGAAAAGGCATGGGCAAATAGTTTTCCAGCAGCTAACTGGGCATGTGGTCTGACTCACTTGTTTCTCAGCTATTTCCTTGGGCAGACTCAAAGCTGCTATACCTTTTAAATACCCAGTAAGTTTAACATCATAGTGAGATATCAACCCTATCTAATTTCTGCACAGGACTGTCACAAGGCCAGTTAAAGTTATAAAGCATTCAGCAGTTTCCCTATTTAGCAAGAAAGTGATTTTTCTTTTGTGTGAAAGGAATTCAAAGCAGAGATAGGAAAAAAATTAAATTAATGTGTTTTATACAAGCCTCTAAGATGAGTTGGTAATTTGACTACTAATTACCAAAGCCATTTTATAAAACAAATGCTCTCAACCCCCTTTCAAGTTAAGAGTAATACACTGACCAAAAATTGACAGTTTTACTGGCATTTAAATACTGCCCAGTGTTTGTGATTACAAATGAAAGAATGGATGTAAAAACATAAATCTACATAAAATTAATTTTCTCATTTATTTTCTTAAAATCCATTCAACGAAACAAAAAAATTCATTGTAACGTCTCTACTCCTTCTTCCATAGTGACAGTAAAATAAGTGCAGTTAAATAACAACTCACTGCAGCTAATCAAGATGCCAGAAACAACATTACCATCACAAGAACCCAGTAATTTCAGAGGCAAATACTCACGGCAGAAATTTCCGTGTTCTCTTATGAACACACAATGCATTCAAAAATAAATGGCTTTTCAC
Source organism: Alaudala cheleensis (assembly GCA_013398995.1). Taxonomy (NCBI): domain Eukaryota; kingdom Metazoa; phylum Chordata; class Aves; order Passeriformes; family Alaudidae; genus Alaudala; species Alaudala cheleensis. The sequence goes on from VWYE01028341.1 coordinate 108,451, forward strand.
ATGGAACTAAGATGTGTAACCATATTTCACACCGAAGAAGGGAAGTAGTTGAGAATGTACATGTGAGATGGGAAAGATAGGGACACAGTAAGAAGTCAATAGAGAAAGCTGCTCCTGGTGGTGCAGCAAATCTAGCAAGAATCCCAATATGGTTTAAGCAGGCAAAACACACCAGCCTTGCAGCCCTCTGGACAAAGAAGAGTCAGGGAGCAGCATCAACAATCCCACTGCTTATGGGTTGGCCAGGCAATGTACACCACGGCCAACACATCTTCCCTCAGGCCATCTTGAGGTCCCAAGATGAACAGCATTTCTCTAACACTACCAGAATTTTTTAAAACATTCCCTCCTATTTGCAATTCAGCTAATTTTATAGCCCCTTGTTTATGCAAATAATTATTCAAGCAGTTCTCTCTCAGTGCCAAAAGCGTCAAAACATTCACAAGAAACAGTGGATTGTGTTAGAAGATATATTTCACTAATTAATTGACATCAATGCTGGGTCAGTAGTCTTTTTACTAACAACATTTATTTGTGAATACTGATTGACAGGCCAATTATAGTTTAGTTAGTTGAAACTTGACAGCCAACTGCAGATTTATTAACAAATGTTCAAACAGTAGTATACAACAAATGCAAGTTCAATCTAGGTCAAATATGCTACAACTGAACTCTGAAACAAGCCATTGAAAATGTCTCAGGAGGACAGAACAAGCACGTTAAAGTGTATGTTACACAATTAAGAACAGTATTTAGCTGCCAAAGTGGTATGTCAGCAATGATGAAGACTGCCTGTCATATTATACTGGCATTTGAATAAAGCATGAATTATAAATTTATTCTGGGTTTTATCAAGTGCCATTTTAGTAAGAGTACCTATTTTTTTTTTAACTTTCTAAGTGCAAATTACTTAACTGCATATAAAGATTTCTTTTTCCTTTTTTTGAATACATACTTACAATACTTCCAAAACACTCACAGCAAAATTCTTGGTAACCCTAAGGCCTTTACACTGACCAAATTTAACTCAAGTCCTAGAAACAGACAAACTGTATTGTTTAACTGTAAAGGTAACTTTTTTTGTGCAAAAGGTAGACTATAATTCTAGTTGAAAATACTCAAGTAACATTAATTAACAGATACATTCAGGTGAAATAAAGAGAAACATTTTTAATCAAAACTGCAATATTTGAGGATGCTGAAAAGCAGAGAACTTTTTCATCTCTGTTATTTCTATCTTCAGTCCAGTCAGTACTAAATACCACCTTCAAAGAAAAACCTGTACAATTTCCTGTGCTCATATGAAATCATCACTCTTGGTGTTTATAACCAAGAAAACCTGAATAAATTATATTGGTAATATAACATAATCTAGCATAAAAGTTCACCCTCTGAAGGGAAATTCAAAACCTTTCTGGAAACCTTTTTTTGGACATTACATGATGACTTTTCTTCTTTCTTGAAGAAAGAAACATTCCCCACATGCCTTCAAGGTCTTCTATCTCATAGCTCCTGTGAGATAGAACAGCTTGACCCGAGCAGTATGTTCCTGGTTGCATGGGCTCCTTTTAGAAGGGACAGCACCAAGGTCACCCCTGGAGAAGAGAGGAGCTGCTGGGCAGCTTTTGGCAACTGCTGGGCTAGTGGGGGGAAGAGAGGGCTGGAGAGACTACAGGGTATAAAACAGGGCCAGGATGGAGCAGAAACATGGCTGTGGGTGGACAGGAAGCCACATCTTAGGGGAAACAGGCACAAAGACTTTGCAAAGGATTTGTGAAGGAACATGCCTCACAGTACCCAAATCCCTACAATGGTTGCCAGCAAGGACTCTCTATATATAGAAACCATAGGGAATTTATGAATAAACATTTTCATTTCCCTTACTGTTTTTACTCTTCTTCTGTTAGCTCTAGTTAACATCCAGCTCTAGTCTCTTCTTTAGTTAACTATCCTATCTTTTAATAACAGCTTAATTTAGAAAAAATTATGTAGGGCTTGGCATCTGTTTTATAAAGGCCAACTAGCATTCTCCATCAAACTGTTACCTCCACTAGCAACTGGATCAGACATTGCATGAAGATTCCATTTCCAAAACCTCCTCAGTACTATTTAGTAAAGCTAAACCAGTTAGGGACCACAGACACAGAAAGAAAATGTGCCAAATTTAATGATTTACATTTTCGTATTGTCTTTGATCAACAGGAAAAGGAGAGAACATTTTGGGACAAAAGTGACTTTGAAGCTTGCCATTTCCAGTTGGCATCTGCCATTTTCAGTTTGCCAGCTCCTAATATTTGTCAGTGTTTTTTTTAGCCACATTGCAAATTTTAATATACTGCATTTTAATCTACTCTTAAATATTTTAGTAATTAATTCTTAATATCCCAATTCTGTAAAGGACTTTTACTCAATACAAGGTAGGAATCACCCAAAAAATATTTGTAAAAGCAGAAAGACACGGATTCTCCTACAAATGATAGCAGCTCCTGCAGGGAAGCTGCATGGGAAGAGCATTATCTCACTGCTCTGCTGGAGACCCAAATATGGCTTCTTTAGTAGGAGAGAGATTTTAATCTGAGGGAGCTTATTTCCCTGCAGATGAGATACAGAGCAGATAGCAGTGGCCAAGCACATTTTCTCTTTTTTATTTTCTTTTTGTTTGTTTGTTTGATTTTAGGGAGAAAAGGGGTAGACACTGAAAGGAAGTAAAAATGGAAAAGTATGTGATTACCAGGTGTCGTGGGTTAGCACAGTTTTAGTACTGCATCCACTCACAATTGTTTAAATATATTTTCTTATTCGTATTAATCTCTATGAAATTTACTAACTTTTAAGGCTTAATTTCATTTAAAAATGAACAGTACCAAGGCAGAGTCAGACAAAGCAACCTTTTCTGAACATAAAGGAATGTTTTCTGAAAGAAAATAACCTTTTACCCTGTCAAGCTGCCCTCAACGCCACAGGAAGCTCCGTAGAACAATTCTGACACTGCAAATAAGTTACATCAATGTGCAAAGAAATCCCTTACTAGAGCCCAAATATAAATTTCTGGGTACACCACTGTTTTCAGCAGGAATTTGGCTGGAGCAACATGCATTAGCATTTCAGGGGAATGCTAATTCATCAGACTTTTGGGCACATTCCAAGGGGAAAGTGGAGAGGGAAAGCCACTGTTTCCTCCCTATTGCACTCAGCTACCATGGGTCAGCCAGGACACCAATACTTCTCACTGGCTGAAGTTCAACCACGCCGAACACCAACAGAAAATTCATGCTCTGGAGATGTTCCTTGGACAGAATGGGCCTGCAGGGAATGTGAACACTTGCAGGGAAACCTGTCAGGTCAAAATTCTCTCCAGAGATTTTGGAAGGGAAATGTTATGCAGCAACTGCCTTGTTGTAATAATTAAAGTTGGGAAAGGCATGTCTCTTCTACTGACCTCTCAGGTTGGTACTGTCCTCAGCCACAAATGCCAGACTCAGTTAAGCAGAAAAAACTGAGGAGGTATAATAATCCACTGCAGACGAGCTCTCCTCTCCTCATTTGAAACCTCTAACAAAGTGTCATGGTTTAACTCCAGCCAGCAGCCAGGCCACCCCATAGCCACCAAACTAATAATGTGTCAAATGGTTAGACTAAATAGGGATAAACTTCTCTGAAAAGCCCAGGAAAAACCACTTAAACCACTGATTTTATCAACCACATACTATCTGTAAAACTGACTACATGAAACCTCAGTGAAATGAGATTTTTATCTCAAGTTCCATTTCATGTATTTAGAGCTGCAACTGGAGAACATTGCCTGAGCATGTGGATTGTTTGTTTGGGTTTTTTGGGGTTTTTTTTTTTCCACAAGGACCTATGTATTTCAGCTGTATCCCATGTCACAGATTGAGGCAAAGGGCTCACAGAAGAAAAAAGTTCATTCCCTACTCCTACATTCTCTGGCCCTCCTACATTTCATGTGAGATGTGTTCTTTACATCCCTTTCTAGTTCTGGGGGAACTTCTGCATTCTGGGGAGTCTATTGAGCTGATTTCCAACTTCTGAAAAAATTCAACAGTTAATCAGCTTCAGCAGCACACCTAAACCATTCTAAATCTCTCTGGAACCAATGTCTACAAAACAACGGAAGGCCATGCTTATCACAAGCAGAATTTAACAATCATCGGTACAAAATGGCAGTATTTGATCTAGCCATAAAAATATGACAATTAAATCCATACCTTAATGTCTTTATTCCATGCCTAGTGCCCCTTCTACTGCACTCAACACACATTGAGCTGGTCTCTCAAGACTGCTGAAAAAATGGTGTGCACTCTTACCACTAGCAGTAAAAGACTACTTGAAGTGTAAGGTAAAAATGCCTGCAAACACCTCAGTGGCCTGAGATGAAATTTAGCCTTGAAGGTATAAGAGGAACAGAAACTTAGACAAAGGGATATGTGCAAGGTGTTTATAACCCAGTTAGAAACAGGTCAGGTACATGTTAAGCAGTTTATTGTCCAAGCAAAGCCAAAGTTCAAACATGGAAGTGTGGTACTTTAAAGAAGTAATATTTTTTGCCCCAGCTTCCTTGAACTCTGAGAGAGCACTAATTACAAAATTCAGCTTTGGAAAGACTAGGCATAAATAAAATTGAAAAGAAAAAGATCCCATTGGTGCATTTCAGATTTCTTCAGACCATTCCCACTTCTATTCACAGACTACTAGAATCATAAAATCACAGCATGTTTCAAGCTGGAATGGACCGATACGAATTATTAACTTCAACTCCCTGCTCCTTGCAGGAGTGTTCCACACATTTATAGCTGTACAAGGACCCTGAAAGTAAACAAAAGGTAACTTCACATTTTATGTACAGAATAAATGTTAGAAGAGCATCTTCTCACTGTTTTCTGTGGGTGAACAGCTAAGCCAAAGCAAACACTGGGTTTCCTTCCTGTTCAGCACCATCTAACAGGTCTGCAGCAGTTGGGACCAAATAAAGAAAACCATGGTGAGGATCATGTTACAGTACTGCTGGGAAAGGCACTATAGTTCTAGAAGAATACAACAGAAATATGCCAAAATGCCAAATCCAACTGCAAAATTCAGTATTTGCACACTTATGCTATATGCTGAAGTGTATAAGGGACAGTTTTTTGGTAGCCTGCTCCTCTGTGAAAAGGCACAGACAACCTGTTCCCTCTTTAGGTGAATATGCAGGTCTAAAATTAATTTTGTGTTTGACATCAAGAAGCTGCACTTTATGTGGAGGTCTCAAATCCCTTTATGAATGTAAAAATAACTTTTCAAAAATTTGCCAACAAAAGGAATAGAGGCACAAGGAATTTATGTGACTTACCCATATGTCTACCAAACTAGTGAAATCTTAATTGTCCCAGAGGAGCAGGTGGCATCAATACAGTTTTCAAGAATTTTCAGGTATAAAACTTCCAGACCTTTCATACTTCAACTGGATTTTTATTGCTAATTTCGCCTATAAAAGGTGACTGAAACATACATCTCTGTATGAAAACAGATTTTGTTAGTGCCATCTCCTGGTGATAAAACAAAACTGAAAAATCTTTAACTAGAGTTGAAGATTCTCAGAGTAAAGTGAAAATATAATAGTTTGATCTGGTTTGGTTTTCTTGTTTTTAATGGCTTGACCTGAGGTATCAAATTTTCCTCTCTGTAAACTTGGAGGATACAAAACTCATTAGCCAATTTTAGGATGAACATAAACAAGCATCAGTGACCATGAAGGAAAACGACAAGCTGTCATCATGGTGAAAACAGATGTCATAAACCTATTGATAAATACACCCCATCCCCTTCACTGGGTTTGCCACACTCAGAAAGAATAGTATTTGGTCTAGGAAAATCAAAGAAATGTGAGCCTTACTTAAACCAACACCTTCACTATACTGCATTTTGGATGGCTGCCATTAATTTTAAATCTCACTGTCCAAGTCCACAAAGAGGAGGGTAAAGGGTATAAGACACAGTATGAGAGAAGTTAAAATACACTCTTAACACAGAATGGGTAACTGTTGGCAATATGCCTAATACTCTTGAGTGGTTTTACAGTTCTTGTGTAAAGTAGCTCCTTTTTGGCATTAAGCCTAAGACTCTTCAGGGCATTTTTCTAAGTTGCCTGGGGGCCTTATAACACAAGTCCAATATGCATTTTGGCATCACTAGTTTTTTTTTAGTTTCTTCAACATTTTGTTCTTAAACAGAATTCTGAATGTTTAAGATAAAGATGGTAAAAGTACAGAATCAATGTAAATCATTCCCTTCCGTCTGTCATTTCTGTTTAAGAGTTGCCTGAATATCATTTGTATTCAGGAGTTCAACCATGCCTGAAATATGAAAGATAGGGGAGAAAATAAATAAGCCTGAAATAAGCACTCCAAAGGAGTGTCTTTCAACAGCAATATATGCACTAGCTTTTACATAAAAGTTAACTTCTTGCACATTCTAGGGGAGGCATAGCAACAGCAACAGTGAACCTGCTCAAGCCCAACCAGGACTGCTGGTCGTCCAGCCCCTAAAACTAATTGCAGATTTAAACTGAAGGAGTCTCATGTTCACAGCTGTGCCATTCTGGAAAGTCCTAGACAAGAGAAAATAATCCACCAAGGCCCATCCTTGTTGTCTTCAGAATGGATTTCCCCAAACAACTGCCAGAGCTGCAATGCCAGTGCATTCCTTGCGTTGATGGATTCTATGTTGTTTTTTCAAGCATATCAAGACCACAAAAAATATGCAAAGCTGAAAAAATGTGTCATGCTGGATAAAACTAAGATCATTATCACTTACTTTTTTATACTTAAATATCATCAATAACCAGGCTTTAAAACTGCCTGCTTATTGATTATAGAAAACAACTGAAGAAGAAAGTGAGTCTTGAGTAAAGTTTTCTGCATAATGAACCCCACAGAATACTGATGAATGTCTTTTTTTTTCAGACTGCGCCAACTGACACATAAAAAACAAAAAGTACTAGAGAGCAAAATAAGTATGTTAAAGAGATTTCAAGTGTGGCTCAAGCTGCTTACTGATTAACACTTCAGCATATAACACTCCTCACAGACCTCTGTGGTTATTGTTCAAAAGTGAAACAAGGCTCTTTCGGCAACTGGAGACAAATTATCCTCCCTGACCAAGTTCACAGTTCTCACACAGCTTAGTAGCACTGGAACTGTTTCTTCTTCCAGAGTCTCTGGAGAGAAAATCAGATCAAATCCCAAGATGTAATGTCTGTCATCTATTTCCAGGATAAGGAAGAGGCCTAATGATGTCTAAGAGAAAACAAGTTAATCTTACACATGAACAAATGAGCTAATTGACTCATTTTACCATAAAAAAAAATACAGTCACGTTTGCAAGAAAACAGAAAATAAAACACAGAATTGTCTTTATGTCAAGGACTAAACAACACTACAGAAACCTCAGAAATGGAAGATGACAGCTGTCTTTTCAATGCCTGGAAAAGGACAACAAAGGGGGTCCATGGCTATCTGCACAAGTTTCTGTATTTCTCACTGAAGTGCCTCATCAGGGGGGAGGGCAGATGTCCAGATTTGCTTCCTCAAGCTCCATTTCAAGCATATTTATGCCAAGTCTTCACAACTATAGCACAGTCTTCATCACACACCCACATGCTCACTGCACTGGTTTTAGTAGAGCAGTCAAGGCAGAACAAAAGGCCAGACTGGTTTCAAGGCTTGAACCCCCCAAACACCAACTGCCAGGGGAACACAAGGAGATGGCTAAGGTATGCACTGTAAGCTGCTCACAATTACTGAAAATCCTGCCAGACACACCAGCTTAAAACACAATCACAGGAAGACCAAAAATCAGGCTGAAAGGCTGCCTCTCCCTCCCCTGTCCACGTTGGACCCCTCCACCAGGTTGGGAGTGCAGTGGCTGGAGGTGCTGCAGCTGCACTGATGCCCCTTACAGCAGGTCAGCATGGCATTTTGGACACAGTAAAAATTCTCCATCAGGCAAATCCAGGCTGCTTTAAAACTCTAATATATTGTATTACTGCTCCTAAAGTTTGAATGAATTGTTATGACATGTTAAGAATGACCTCTGTGATTCAGATTAAGGATCCAACTTCCCCAGCAGGATCGTCTGTCCCGTAGTGCTCACCAATAATGCTGAGGGGGAAAAAAAAAGGAAGTGAGCTTCTTAATTATTCCCACAGCTACCTCCTGCAACTACCCACACCAGCAGGAATATCTTTAATACTTCTCAATTAACTTCAAAAATATTTTTTCATTGACTGAATATGAGAAGCAAGTAGAAATGTTGAACACAGTGGTGTTTTCAGAAAGTATGTGCTGTTTTCAGAAAGATTTGTGATTTTTATTACAGCATGAGACATGAGAACACTCAAGATTTGCCTGAACATGGTCCAGCTCACACTCACAAGTTCATTGTCTGCACATAGGAATGAACAAGACAAGCAGTAAGAATAGCTACTAGACTTCCTAGGAAACAAAATTACTATTCAGATGTGCATAAAGTGTAGATATGCTGGTACTAGATCCTCAAATATGTAATTTTTGGTTATCACTACGCTAGATCACAGTTCTAATTTGAACTGTTTGAAATATACACACCTTAAAATAAATTACTTTCTTAATAGAACATTCAGTACAAAGCTGACTTTTTAAAATTGTATTATTTTTCATAATAACACTTCTGCCAACAGAGCTGTATTGATGAGAGATGCTGAAGACCAGTTCTGGTACCTGAAGTCCACAGTATTTTACCATGTCCACAGTGTTCATATTTAAGCTTCCCTAATGCCAGCCCTTCAGCTGAACTTTCTACTTGCTATCCTATCAAAAAAAGTGGACTATATTACATCTGTGCTAGCTAATCAGGCCAAGAAGGAAATGCAGAATTTACAGGATCTAGGAACAGAGCAATCAGGCACAGCACATAAAAATCCCAGTTCAAAAAAACCGCAAACCAGGGACATAGAACAGGCTGATGTTCTCTTCACCTTCCCATGCTTCTCTGCAGCATCTATTGTAGATGGATTAGCTGTTATGTAGGGCCATTTTAAAGATCCCAATATGGATTCTCAGTTTTTGGACATACAATTTTGAAGACAGCAAGAATAAGGCTCTGCCTGTAGTGAAAGAGAGATAGAAAAGTTCCTCCAAAACTATCCTGTGTAGAGTCCATCTCTTTGCACTCTGTGGGCTATGGATTGCATCCACCACCTCCACCACTTTGAGCACCAGATCAGTGATCTCAGAGGTCATGCAATGAATATGTACATGTATTACCACTGGTCTGACTCAGCAGAGCACTCAACATGCAGTTAACTTTCAACTAACTCTGGAATGATACTGGTTCGAGTTTGCAAGCCTTGAGGAAGAGGGATGGACTTACTAAATTTTCAAAGGGAAGTAAAGAATAACAGAAAATGGAGAGAAGCAATACACTTGGAATAAAATGGGAAATCTCTCTCCTTTTCTCCACTTCCACTTGGATATCAACCCAAGCCTTTTTTTCATTTATTGAATTTATTTCCTTTTAAACCTTTTAATTATTTTATATACATTAAATTCTCATGTCTATGTACATTAAATTTTGAAAATATGATAAAAAACTCCTCCAAAGGAGTATTCTCATCTCCAGCATGACCAGAATCAAGAAGTATTGCCAACTGAAATGTTCTGTTTTGACTTCTAAGACCCATGAGCAGAGAGTCAAGTACTTTTTCATCTGATGCACAAGCACGCACTCACAGAGAACCAGACTCCAAATTTTGTGAGAGTTATGCATCATTAATTTCTACAGAATAAACAGTGGTTTCAATAAATGAATTACAAATCTATGGTCAAGACAAAGCACTCTACAGCATGTCCAGCCTAGACACCTTAAAAAAGCATGACTATTCCTGCTTTCATCAGTAAGCAGCTCTTAGTCACCAGTGGAAAGGTGTGTTCATGCATCCAAGGAATATTCCTGATAGCAGTGACAAAATTCTGGTGCCATAGAATATAAAAATACTCTCTGGATTTGTTGAGTCAAAAGGTTAGGTTATTCTGTTTATAAAGAATCTTAGGACAACTCAGTGATTCTGAGCAACTGCTATGCAATACCAAGTGTCTGAGCATAATCAAATTATGAGTTTCTTTCATGGAAAATATCAAGACATCTTGTTCAGTGTCTCCTCCTTTGTGGGAAAATAGTGGTAAACAAGTGACTGGCTTCTATCTACTTAAACCAATACCATCTGAATATGTGCTGCTGCTGCAAAAAAAAAAAAAGCTATTACAGATGGCAGTAGAAAAATAAGTATTATCTTCACCTCTGCATGGAGAGAAACCATTTGAAAATTCTTCCATTTTTGGCTTTAAAAGCTGTGGGACTGGCAGTTCTGGAGACTGTGGGACTTGTAAAAAAGGGCTCTCATTTGTAACCACACACTTCTTAGGATTTAGGGCAAGGGAGTGAATAGGATTGTCAATGGTGCTGCTCTGAGGAGCTAACCCTCTTCCAAATGCAGGCTGGCAGACAAGTTTCCAGTAGCTGGGATTGGGGTGCTGCTATTTGAATATGGGCAGCATGTTCCTGCATGAATTCTGATAGGTGAGATCTATGGTCCACAGATGATCCTAGATCCATGAGGAATACCTGCTTTCCAATGGCTCATTCTGTGGGACCTCCCATTCGTTTTTAAGAAGTCAATGTAATTCAAGTGTGTTTTATAGACCCATGGCTATGACTGATATCAATCCAAAGTCAGTGGGAAATCCACTGTGTATTACACTTGTTTCAAAAAAATACATAAATAAAACCCAATTATATTGTAGTAAGTAACATGAAAGAGGACTGCACATGACTGTTAATTTTACTGGTTACAAGAAACTAAGTACAAGCTCTATATGGTCTCTGAGGAAGAAAGAATAAAGCCAAGCAATGACTTAAGCTCTAACACAAAGAAAACCTTCTTCTCCTTTCTCCACTCTTCAAAAACCTGAAGTTTGCAATAAGATCAGCTGCCTTCACATTATCTAAATCAGCCATGACATGAATTGAGCTCTGACCAAGTACAACAAAGCAGCCGGGATTGAAAGGACCCTCTGATAGGGAATTGTCATTAGGATCTACTCAGCTACTGCACTTTTTTCTGCCATCTCCTCAGTCTAAGCTGAAAAGCACATGCACTAGGGAAGCACCATATAGATATTGACAAAATGGGAAAAAAGCAGTTCACATTCTAAAGGACATGCATAAAACAACATGAAAACAGCAAAACCCTAGAAAAGACTCTGTGGTGCCTCAAACTCTGAGACAGTTGACAACAGAGAAGTACTGGAGGAAAGCACAGCACAGAAGCATTCATAAACGTAACTGCAATCACTTCAGAACCAGATGCTTATTATAAGCCTATAGATATGCCATAATTGAAATGTAAGCACAGAGTAGCAAATCTTTAAGGACATCCTTCCAATTATACCAATAATTTCTGAACTCTGACTTTTCATCACTTATGCTTTCCTATTATTTAAATCTTATAAGACAAGGCTGTAGGGGGTTTGAGACATCACCTCAACCTACCCCAAGGCAGAATCAACTAGAGCTAAACATTTCCTGACATTAAAAAAAATTTTAGGCAATAGCTGCACTTGTCAGTGTAAGTCATTGGGCTAAGAAATCATACAGATGAGGGTATAACTTCAGCCCTAATTCAGCTGAACAGCTCAGGCCCAGTTTTCATCACTAGGTTCATCTGTTTAGCATTAAGTACATGTTTAAGCAGTTTGTTCAATTATAGACTCAGCACCTATTTAACTTCTTCAGACAAAAAAATTAAGTTGACAGAAACAAAACTGAAGTATGGCTTCCATCATAGTTTTAATTCATATATACATTAAGGTTTTAATTAAGTGTTACGGTCTTCTTGCAGCAAAACACTGAACTGTAACTTTAGCATAAAATTTTCAACACTGAAACCAGTAAGATTCCAACCAGTATATTCATGACTGAATTTGACATAAAACCTTCATACTTAAGCCTTTGCTTACTCTGATTCTGCAATGTTTCCATTTTCTCCATCTGTGAACACTCAAAAAACACAAAGCATCCTGTGTATTTCACAAAACTGCATTCACAGCACACTTCTAGACAGAAAGTCATCTAAATGTCTACAGAGATATCGATGCACAGTTATTCACACACACTTCCCAGGTAAAACTCAGTAAAAATGAAAGGCCTAAGCATGTTATCTCCAAAGGCAAGAGCAAATCCTTAACTAGGAGAGATAAGCCTTAACCACACACAAATGGTCATAAAAGTCTTATTCTACATACTATTTTATATTGTTACATTTTTATGTTGCAGGAATAAAAATTGTAAAGTACAACAATAAAAATCAGTATTGCTTATTTTCATGCCTGGGTGAAGCATAAATCACTCTCTCCAATTCAGCCAAGGACAGGGAGAGCTGAATGTCCTTAAATTCTCAAAGTCTATTTTAAAATCAGAAAGTCCCTTGCCTTAACACAGGTGACTAAGTCTTTAGAAAAGGACATTAAAAAAAAAAGAAAAGAAAAAAAGAAGGCAAGTTTTGCTGGCATGGGTTTCTACCATGTCACTATAAACTGGCTACAAACAAAAATCATTCTTCCCTTTAGTTCTTGTCTGCAATTTTAACTACATGGGAAAAGTACAAATATAATCAAGAAAAGATTATAACACGATGAATGCATTAGCTTTACTCAACAAAAGCATCTCTAGTTTAATGAACTGAATATTTCTACATAGGTTATGCAAGGCCTATAAAACTGAGGTCAATATACAACTTGTGTTGTTATAATGCTGGTGTCCCTTGCTATTCTTCTCTAGCATTATTATATCTTACAAGGAATGACAGTGTTCTATGCTATCACCTTTCCTCATTAGCTACTGTTGTGGTTTTTACACTTGAAGAAAGGCCTCTGAACTCATAACTTCTTTTCTTATGTTAGCAGATTTTTTTTGGACCAGTTGACCTGCAAGTTGAAACAAACCAATTTTTTTTTAATGAGAGTAGAACCATGCTAAGTCATTCTTCTGCATTCTCTTCCTCTAGTCTCCTTTCTGAGTCTATCATTAAAATGTATAACATTACATTGACATGCAAATGCATATATTCGTTCTTTAAAATATTAAAGCACCTTGGAGAGTGTAAGTCTTCTCATTTAAAAAATTATTATTTTTTGGTATTTCAGTATGTATTTCCATCAGGAAATCAGGACCTTCTCATATTAGTGGCCAAACTGAATCAGGCCAAAGCATCAGATTATCTAGAGGTGCACTAAATCATATATAACTAATTAAATGTCAAGTGGACATTAATTATTTTCTAAAAGTCTAACTAACTTTTGCACCAGATCTATAAACAGCTACCCATTATAGTTAAACCCCATACACTTCTAATCAAAGTGATCTTGGAAATTGTGAGAGTACAGCACTAAATACAATGGCTTACTTAAAAATAAGCTGTGCAATCCTGAATAGGATTGAAACTTAATGTGGTAAGTTAAAACACACAAAAATCCCCCTGACAAACAAACAATACCCAGAAATAATAATAACCTGGAACTGAATGGCTGTACTGACAAATTATTTTGTTCTATCAAAGGAATAGAAGCACTTTCCATCTTTTAATGCAACATTTCTGTCCATCAGTAAGACACTGTAGTGACCTTTTTGTGCTCCAACTGATGTCAAAGGAACACTTAATGTCCACTGCTTTTAAAGTCTCTTTTTTCTAAGCTGACTTTACTCAAAGCTCTATGACTCTGCATCAATAACATTATGACAATATAAGTGCTCGAAATCCATAACAATGATTCATAAATTCCCTTTCATCAGAATAAAATTTAAATTCAAGCAGAATGGAAGCCTTGGAAAATCCAAACACTAATCCTTTAGAAAGTGAAACAAAAGAATAATTCACAATGTCTGTAGCACAGTATTCTATATATTCTATTTTTAGTTTTGAGAGTTTTAATCAGAGTTGGCTTACTGCATCACCCACTGAAAGAATAGGTAAAACACTTTTCAATTTCAACAAAAGCTAGATTACTCCACTGCACAGATCAGTTTATGGAATAGTAAATCCAGCTCAGGAGATGCTTTCATGAAAGTAGTTATCAGATACTGGCATTTTGTGCATAGCTTGGCAAGCAGTATCCCAAAGGTAAGACTAAAAGACAAGGCACTGAACCTCCTATTTTTTCCAGTGGACACATCTCACCTCTACAACAGCTACCAGACATGACAGAAAGCAAACACAAACCATAACCCTCTCCTTTGGGACTGTGCATTCCAAGACTGTGAGTGCCTGCCCTCATCCCAAACATGAATATGGACAGCCAAGCCTCTCACCATGTTCCCCTCCACAGTTTCCTTGGCGAAATTCCAGGAAAAAATTTACTTCCTCCCAGGACTGAGCAACCATATGGCCACCCAAAGAGTCTACTTACCCTCTGAGCTCTATTCTCCCCAATCAGCCCTTCCGTCCTTGCATGGCCATGGTTTTTGGAGCATCATCTCTCAGTGGCACCATAGTGAAATATTCAGAAATACTGATGTCACACCCCTGATGAGCCAGTATGGGTAGACAGGACTGTGATGGAGAGGGAGAAGGAACAGGCACCAAAAGCTATAGGGATGCTTCACCTCAGCCTCACTGACTCCTTTGGAGTCTCACAACTTTTGAGAAAGACACACCCCAATATAGGTGTAAGCTGCCATGCATTTTCTAAATACAGCACACATGCATAGGAAGTGTTACAGTTTTTGTACAGTTATCTGGCTCCAGTTTGCAGACCAGAGTATGGTAATAAATTCTCCTTGAAAAGGAAAACCACATAGAGATTTAACTAGGCAAGAAATAATAACTGAGAGTTTGAAATTAGGCTTCAAACAATAAGTCCATTAAGAATCCCAACTGCAATAAAGGAAGATCATGTGCTTTCAAAACTGAGGCTTAAAAAAAAGCTTTTCTCTCAATTTATATAGAATATCTTCCCCACCCTCCATGTCTGCCAGCATCTCATAACTCACGCACTGCTGAGTATAATAAATACATCATATTAGCATCCACTGTTTTGGTCATTTGTATCCATTTCTTGACAGTTGTATTCTTGAAGTACCACAGGGGGCTTCATTCCAAACTGCAGTACTCTGAAAATACCACATTTTTCTAAAGCCCAGGTCATCAGCCAAGGGAAAATATAAAAGATCCCACAATCTTAAAGTTTTTAGTTCTCAAGCATCATCAGAATGTCCTCCTGGTACCAGATGAACAAGCAAGACAAATGATACCTGAAGATCTTCCACAGCACTCAAGGCAACCAGCCCCCAAACACGATTGAGTTTCTCAGAGCTAGTATAATGAAATCTACTAATTACTTATTACTTGCATCACTATAATTCCTAGGAAGATTAGTCACAGAAAGGAATGCCTTTGTGCAAGGGACTGTACAAACACAGAGCAGAGCACAGTCATTGATACTGCTGCAACTGCCACCAAAAGGGCAGCCATTATCAGTGGACAGGATGATGTATATCCTAGTGTTGTTACCATTTTTGTCAGTCTGCCCGAGAAACCTTCTCAAGTTTATTGTGTTAATTAACATCTCCTAAGCTTCTTCTGTAGTAGGACCTTAAATATCAGAGCTGTGCTACTGCAAGAGGTTGCTCCAAAAGAACAGCGTGAGCTTTCCAGGAGCAAAGTTATTCTCATACAACCTTCAGACAAGATGCTTGCAAAACCCAATACAAATCAGGCAACACTGAGTACGTGAGTCTGAGGCAGCCTTTGCGACATGCCATCAATAGCCGCAGCATCCTCACCAGCAAAGGTTCCTGCCAAGCCCTGATTCGTGCACCTTTTACTCTCCATGTTGCCTTGTTCACTTTGCTATAATGGCTTAGGACTTTCTAGGAGTGCAGGCACAACTGCTAATGCGGCAGTGTCAGCAATTGTGAGATCTTCAGTCCACGCAGGACATAGGAAACTACCAACCATGTCCCCGTGTGAGTCGACGGCCAATGCCAAGGCAGAGGCATGGGGCCATGGACACCTGCCCTGCCGTGGTGCCCCGGCTATGACCACCACTCGTGGTGTAGTGCAGGAGGTCACCATCCGCTGCCCGGCTGATGGCCCGAGGGACAACTACCGCCACCCTTACCACAACCACGGCTCACCCCATATATCTCACAGCCAAAGCATGAGCAGCTTCAACCGGGGCCAAAAGCGAACACGGGAGGAGGGCACAGCTAAAAGCCATTAATTTCGCCTCTTTTAAGAGGCTGGAGCTGCTAGCAACATACAGGCCGGCAGATGAACAGAGCTGTCACCTCACCAAGCACGACACGTCTGGTCTCTTGCGCGCGGGAACAGTCCTTGGATGAGAGGAAGCCCTGGGTGGGACAGTACCCGGCATCAGAGCCACGATCCTCGGCGCGGCAGCGCCGCGGGATGCACATCACTCCGGCCGGCTCCCCCGGCCGCTCCCGTCTTCCCGCCCGCACCGCTCCGCAGCCTCCCTCCAAGGGGTACCTATCTCCGCTTATTCACCAGTGGGATGACAAATCTCCCGGACGTGTGTCTGTCCCGTCCTTCCAGACAGCGCTGCGTCCCCATCTCGGCGGCGGACCAGCCGGCGAGGTGAGTAACCGCGGACTGACGGCACCACAAGAGCGTTTGTTTTGCTTTCCCTTCTCCTCCGCCCTCCCCGCGCTGACACGGAGGCCGTGAGCCGCCGACTCACCCTCTCCCCGCCGGGGCCGGCNTGGAGGGGATGGGGGCGCGGAGGGGTGCCCCGGGGGCCGGAGGTGTTTGCAGTGGGGAGGCATTTTGTGTCTCTGTGTAACGGGACCGGGGAGAGGTGCGGAGCTGCACCCATTCTGAAGGAGAAATGCTTAGAACTGTAGGAACTGCAGACTCCCTGGAGGATCGTCTGATGGCTACACACTACGGGCTGTATGGGGAATGCGTGGGGGATTGCACGGAGGCTGTAGGGGGCCTGGATGGGACCTGTGCGTGAGGTGTACGAGGAGACCAAATGGTAGGGCAGGGTAGCAGGTAAACCAGAGGAATGGGACTTTGGAAGCTGTGATATGCATGTTAGAGGGAAATCTGACTTGGAAATACCACAGGACTAGCAATGCGATAAAGTTGTAAGTGTCCACTCAGAGCAAAAGCACTGGGGTACTAGGGGCCAGAGCTGATGATCAGCTCTTGCAGGAGCAGTAGCAGCCAAGAGGTAAATGCCATGAAGAGCACCCATTGCTCTCAAAAAGACTCCTACACATACAGGATATGACCCGACCCAGCAACTGAAACACGTTGGTTCTTTCAGTTTGGGTCAATCTTATTCCCCTCTGGTGTAATTTGGGAAATGAGACCATAAATGAGCTGAAGCTAGAGGTGAATGAAGCAGCTGAAAAGCCAGGCCCAGAGAGCAGCAAATTGCCCTATCATTCTACCAGCATGAGCATGCAGACCTCATGGCAGGACACCCTATCAGCCAGGGAGTCTCTAAGCAAGGAAGCCCACTAGAATGGTTGGGCAGCTGAAGAGTGCAGCAGGTGTGGGCCTTTCATGCCAAGCATGGCCAGCCCTGCATTTAAAACCATTTTTAACCCCAGTTCTCCAAGAATGAGAATGGCACTGTGGCTGTCCAGATTGCTTCTTCCAAGGAGAAGGGAAGTCTGTATCCCTCTTGTGCTGCAAGAGCTGTTAGGAGGAGAGTTGAGGGAGGGGAATGTGTGGTGTGTCCACATCACTGCCCTCCTCGAGGTCAGTCTTGATTCTTAGCTGAATAAACTATTCCAAGCTAAAGCTCCTTTGTCATTCATTCATATTACATCCCATTAATGTAACTGTGAAATTTGTAAGAAGTCAGTATTATGTTCTTTACATACCCAGAAAACCTAACAGAAATACTGAGGCTTCAGTGCTTTCCAGTATTTTGGGTTTTCTTTCTAAGTGCATGGATAACTTAGAGATTGGGACACTTGTAAGTAAATTTACTATTCATAGCACATTTAAAGCAGAAGTTTTTGTAAGCTGTGTCTTACTTTAGAAATCATATTAAAAGAACTGACAACTGAAGGGGTTTTTTCCTCATGAAAGTACAGAATTTTCTTGTGAGCTCAATGAGTTTTTTTGTTTACTGTCTCTTTACTGGTGCTATATGCCAGAATTTTCTATGCAATTATCATTTAATTGGAAGTCATCACTAAAAGGTTCAAGGATCATCGCCAAACTAACGTGATAGCCATGGTAATGATAGTGGAAGACTCACACTGAAAATAAATAATACAGAAAGAAAAAAGGAGGCATATACTGTCAATGTGCTCATTTTAATTCAAAGCTACCAAATACATGGTGAGTTTGCTTTCAATAAGTTGCTTTAAATAAACCTTGACATTATCAGAAACTAAATCTGACCACCATTAAAAAAATCTATTTGCCTTATCAAGTTATTTCTATGTATGGGAAGTATGTTGTCTCAGTTTTTCAAATGAAATGAAGTGATCCATCCTATCAATGTACCACCTTGAGAAATATGTGGTCTAAAACATAAGATAAAGACAGCCTTTACATACAGGATAAGAGTTTTTGTTGTCATGGATGAAGCCTACTAAGAAGTTTTGAGCATGAAATAAGGAGGACAATCAGAACCTCATATTAACAAAATTAGCATCTGAAACTGCAACTCATATCTAAAGATGATTCTTAATGTTTGATGTGGTGAAGTAGCAGCAAAGTTTATGTAAAATAAGCCAGGTAAGACTAATAAGTGCATTGAAAGTAAGTGGATCCAAAGTTTTCTTAGTGGGTAACACTACTGGATGTTCACACCTGTCATACACCATTGCATGTTCATATCCATCAGTATGAACCCATACTCATTTCTCACATAAAGCACGCATCCTAATTATGAAAAGACTGTGTCCTAGTCCCTAAGAAAACTACTGCTTTTTATTTTCTCTAGTGCAAATTTTATCTATTGAAAAACATGTATCTAATGGAGCTAGTGCATTCTGAAATTCAAGAAATGCATCTGAATCCACAGTAATACCCATGACCTTCATCTGCCACCCATCCAGGATCTGAGAGTAAAAATTTATTTGTCACAAATAATTTTTATTAGTTCAGTAAAATCTTATATTTACTGCTCAAGGAAATGTATAGTTACATGCTATATGAAGGTACAGTGAACTTTGAATTAAGCCTTCAGTTTACAATTTGTCAAACACAGAAGCATTTTTCAAAATACTCTTTTTTAAGAAAAAATTGTGCCCTTTTTCTTCTTTTTCTCTGTCCCAAGGTCTGTTGGAATAACACACAATCCATCAGTCGTTGCCAAGTCTCTTTGTGGTCTGATTCTTGTATTATGCCATTGGGTTTGCTGTCCTAGAGTGTTGCTCCCAGGTATGAAGGAAAAGAGAGACATCCTCATATAAATCCTTGTCTCCTTTGTCCCAGGGAAAGACCATCTTTATAAGTGAGCCCTGACAGGAGATGGTTAGTAGCTAAAGATTCTATAAAGAGCTCATTTAATGGGGAGAAGGAAATTGAATGGAGATTAGAGTATTTATTTCGTTTACTGGATTTATTTTTGGATGCCTTTTTGAGGAAGGGAATTACTTTCTTGATGTTGAAACACAATTTATAGAAACTCAGACTATTTTTTCAGGGTCTAGAGGAAAACCATTGTCGCAGAGGGAACAGAGAACAAGGAATGTGACAACCCAAAGATACAGCTGGTTTTAGTTTTTCTCATCTCTTTCTTCTGTATAGTGGTAGCAGCAGAACTTTTTAGGGCTAAAAACCTAGGTAGTAGGATTGTAAGACAAATTAATTTTGCATTTCTGTAGCAAAACTGAAAATATATTTGACCCAACAAATTTGAAATTGTGGCAGTCAGTTTAATGGGAGGGCAAGATTCCACTAAAAATAAAGATAATCTCAAGAGTACCTGGAATACAATGATGCTTGGTTAGAGAACACTAACAGAATTAAGAGGGCTTGTCCCTTGATGCCTTGGACATGCTGATTTAAACAAACCCAAGTCTGAACATTCACTTCTCAGATGCAAACAGGTATGTGGAAGCTTTTGCAAGTTGTTTGGGGTTGGGGGTGGGGGGGAGTTGTTGGGTTTTTTTGTTTGTCTTGGAGGGTTTTGTTTGTTTGTTTGCTTTGTTTTTTGGTTTTGGTTGATTTTTTTTTGGGGGGGGGCAACAGATCAAAGAAAATCTTGCTGATTAACACTTTTAGTCTAATTCTTTTATTTTACCTCAGATCTTCCATTTCATATCTATTCAGTTTTCATAGTTGCTGTAAATGAGAACAGTATTTTTGCTACTTAAGGTATGACAAAAAAAAAAAAAATTCCATCTTGAATACTTTTACTGACACCAGTGTATTAAAATATCATTGAATTGGTTTTTCCTGGTTTAGCTGTAAAAGCAGATCTTTGCACCTCTCCCATCTTAGCTTAGACTGACTCCTGGCAAGAAGGAAGTCTACAAGGAGGCTCTGTTTTCCATCATCCATGGGTCTAGGGCTCATACCTCTTTTTTTCTATTAGAAAATTTAGGGTATGATGGGCATAGGTTCTGGGGTCTGATCCTTTTTCTTCATCTTTCCAGTGACAGCTCACAGGCTGCATTTACCTGCTCCTCACAGGAGATCAAGGAGGGCTGTCTGATACTGTCATGACACAGTATGGCCACAGAGCTTTTTTCTGTGTTCAATTTCCTTGTTCTATATTTCACAAATACTACTTTTGTAGTAGGTTTTACTTGCTACACAGGACATGAGGCAATATATTTCTCTTCCACATTGCAAGAAACTAACACAAAGAGCATATTGCTAAGATCTTCAAAGTTCCTAACAGCACCCAGATACCCTTATAACAAATCAGTTCCTCTCCTTGCAGCTCCAGCAACTCACCCTGCACTGTGAATTGAAGAGATATATAAAAGCTGTTTCATTCCCACTCTTAAATGTAAGCTGTCAGGTGGAGAGAAAGCTGTCTGTGTAATAAATATGAAAGAAATAGATGCATCCTACTAACCTCCTCGAAGAAATTTAATTTGGTTCCCCAATATTCTTATACAGACAAAGCTGGCACTGGTAAACAGGATTCATTTAATTAAATTGTAGTCTCGTTTTATACAGTACATACATACATGCAGAACCTTTGCAGAAGAATGCAGTCTCTGTCTACAACAGTATGTGATTATACCATGTACCTTTAGGGCCGGAAAATAAAATTATTAGATGAAAAATTAATTGCAAGGGAGTTCTATATTCCTACAATGCTCTTGAAGAAGCTAGAACTGAGGCTGATGAGTAGAATAAGTTTTCCATCTCTCATAAAAATAATCAGTGCAAAGACATAATACCAGCAGTGGAGATTAGCTAGGATATATTAATACTTTACTGACACTTTTTTTAGGTATTTCATATGCTGGGGTTCAGGTCACAAAGTGGAAATATCATGTACATAGGCAAATTGCTGAAGAGAACAGAGGGACTGCATTTGCTTGGGAACCTCTGTCGTCATGCCTGAATCAAATTTGAAGTCGAATTGAGTTTGATGTGGACCAAAGTATACTAAACCAAACATGTCTAATTTCCATTGAGAAGCTACAAGGGATTTCGGGCTAGCATGATATTTATTCCCTAATATCTACTGAAGAATAACACTGCTAGAAATTGTGTTATAGGTAGGATGCTAATTGAGGGCAAAGTAAGAAAAAAAGAAGGAAATTTCCCACAGTCCACTTAGAAACCTTAGAAGAAAATGCTGTGATAAAGTGGAACTACTATTTGTCCTACAGTAAGATCTTCTGATATTAATAATTATTTCTTTTGTAGGCCCCAGCAATTTTAGATTGAACAGCAGATAAGTACAATGTCCAAACTCACTTTTCCTGTTTGAGAGGGTAAGCATTTTATTAACCACTTCAGTGGTATGAACATACCACTGCAATTTTGCTCCTATTCTTGTTTCTGTGCCTACTCACCTCAACACTGATTTTTAATGTTAAATTTTACTTCGTACCCTGTAATAAATACTGACGTGTGTAGTTAGCTTTCTTCATTATAGTACCTTTGGACTTTTACTAAAAAAACTAATTTAGTTCAGAAAATACTGGTGGAAAACACACTAAAAAGTAGGTCCTTGATCAGTCAGATATTGAACAATCCATGCCAAATGTGGCTGTCTCCAGCAGTCAGTGTGCCTCTCCCCAAAGGTGACATGCAATTAGGAAAAGGGGTGTGGGGGAGGCATATGGATGAAGCTATGGTGCTGCAAGTACAGTGTTGCCTCAGGAAGTCCATTGCCAGTAACGAAGCAACAGTTGTTTCCATGAAGTCCAAGTAAAAGGTATCTTCACTTTGTAATCTCTACCATGTCCTTAAGAAAATCACCCACACTCCATTCTTGTCATTCTTTTAGTAGATTTCCATTATGAGAAGATGTGCACTTTAAAAACAGCCTGTGAATAGTTTGATATTACTCTTTTTTGGTTCAATTTTACATGGAATTTGTTCTGAGAGTAATCTACCTTTTTCCTAGGATCATATATTTCACTGTTAGAATATTTTTCTTGTGTCTTCTGCTTCTGAACCATTGAATTTGCTCCCTAAAACAGTATTTCTTTACTTGGAGTTAGAAAGGACTCCTATAGCCTCTACTGAAATTAAATCAAAGTGCAGATTTGTGGCTGGTCACACAATATTCTCAAAAATTTATGTTTAGACATATATAAGAAATAAGAAAGTTGTCTGTATGCTACCCAAGTGTCAAAATACTGACCTGATTTTATTCTCACAACAGTACTCGCTCATATTCCCAGCCTAGTTCATATAATTGTATCAACATATCTTCACATTTAATTAGCTCTATAAGAACTACAGGGGTATAGTGGCTGAGTCTTGCCTTGAATTTAAGTAAAGCAATGCTAACAACTGTCTTTTAATGAAAATAGCCATGATGATATATATAATACTACAATCTTTATTTCATTCCATTGGAGTTTGTTATTCTAAGCTGTAAGAGTCTACATTGGACAGACAAAAACCCTGATAAATGTTGCCAATTCCCTATCATACTTCTTTGCTCTAATTTAAAGAGCCCAAAACATAAAAGCATAACACCAAGTCACATGTTCCTCTCTTTCTGGGGATATGATGTGTCTTGGAAAATATCAAAAATCCACGAGTGCATCCAAATTTTTTAATAAGCTGCATTTTTTCTTACTATTTTTTATACTGCAAAAATGTTTTCTCTATGGTATGCTTATGCACTTCAGTAATTTCTGTGAGCCTGACAATACATATCCATAAGCATAAGTGATTTAGGTAGATTTCCATTTCCTTCACATTGCTAAAAACATATTCTGATCCTCCCAAAATGTTACTTTTTTATATTTTTAATTTATTCTGTAAGGAGCTCCCTTTTAAAATGTCTTAATTCAAAACAACTTACTAATTTTCTGTTCCCTACAACTGAAGAGGTTTGCAGTTCCACAAAAATCTCTGGCATTCCTGGATTTAAATGGACTTGACTTGAAAAAAATCACACTGTCAGTAAAATTCTAAAATATAAGGATTAGACAAACAAATCCAGTGAGCTTTGGCTGTGGGAGAAAAATCTTCCAAGGTTTCCAGAGAAGTGCTGTGACGCTTAGATCTCCTTCTTTTCCTTTTCTAGCTTCCTGATCACACCTGTGATGAAGACTGAGTCCTGACTTTCAGAAACACAAATTATTGCTTGTGCAATTGGATTCAGACTGTTTGTTTTTGCTGGGTTAGATTGAAAGTGTCATGTGCTAAATAGTTCTTTTCTTTTATGACAGCTCTGACAACATAAAATGTTGCATAGCATGGGGATACATAAATTGTGGGAAAACCTGGCCACAGAGAAACAGGAAAATTAAATATAAACAATCTTTATAAAACTTTGTGTCTGTTTTCTTTTTTGTTGCCATCCAAGAACTTTGGCATCATCTGTTTTTTGCAAGAGATACCATATCTCTAGAGAGAATATAGGTTCACACATATGCACATAGAGAAACTCAAGAATCCAAGCAAAAATAATCATATCAATGTCTAATGAAAGCCTGTACCCATTAAAATAAAACAATACTACATGCTATTAATGACTTTCAATATTTATGAACATTTTTATTGCATTCCTTATATCTTTTTTTGTTTCTGGAATTTTACAACACTTGCATGTTATTATTAAGGGAAACATTTCAAAGACTTGAATTGGTTTGATTTCAACAATTTTCAAAAAGATAAAAATATTAAAACTAATCAAGTTTCAAATATTTAGCTGGACTGCAGACATGGCCTTCAGTATCTCACAAGACAGGGATGATAGGAAAGAAGGAAAATACAAAAAGAAATGCTGTCTGTCTAGAAAGCATGGATAGCCAGAAGGGCATTCCTCAAACTAAGGATTTTTCAGAGCATATGCCTTTGTGTACTGGCACAAATGAAAACCTAACCTCTAAAGCAGATGCTAATTAATTAACTTTTACTGCTGCACCATTAATATATTTCCAGGTGCTTCTCAGCTTTGATGTTATAGCATCTGGGAGAGGGGGAACTGCTGACTGCCTCTTCAGTCAGCTTTTTTGGGTGCCTCATTCCATGAAATATATTTGCCCAGCCAGGACTGTCCAACGGGCCCTGATATATTGTGAAAAAGAGAGGGTAAAAAAAGGGCACACAAAGATGAGAATGAGGCACCAGGTCTTACTTACTGAGAGCTTGGCATCACATTTTTCTACTCCGATCTTGCTGGAGCTCCTCAAAACCTGTACTTTGAAAGACCACAAGCACCTAAGATCTTAACAGAAGAGAATTTTGCTCTCCATTCTGGTCTGGATGATGTTTTTGGATGTTGGCCAGCTATTAACATTCCATGGTTAATATTTTTTAAATTTCAGGCTAAATTAATATATTAGTAATAGAAATAGCAGGGAGTAAAAACCCAGTCACCTCTATCTTTAATTGTCTATTATAATCACAAGTCCTATGCTCATTTCTGTTACATGGCATAATAAGACCACTAGGTGATTTTTTTGGTTCTTATGATTATTCAGCTCAAGACAGAGCACCTACTATAACATAGTTTCACTGCTGGAATAATCTGTTTCTTACTATACTGCTTTACTGTTTTAGCAACAAATGTTGCTGATAGCTCAAGTAACAGTCATAAAGTCTGTGGATATATTCAAGCATGGCTGACTCCTGAGTCACCTTTTGATGGTATAAAGTGTCTATACTCAAGTATCCTTTTTCAATATTCTGCCAAACATACAGGTTTTTTTACATATTGTAAAGCAAATTTTTAAACCCTCTGTGGTATTCATTATCTATAAAATATAGAATCCTACCATGGCTATGGTTAGAAGAGACCTTTAAAGATAATGATGATCCATGGAAGGACATCTTTCACTAGATCAGAGTATGAAACCTGACCTTGGACACATCCAGTGATGGAGCATCCACAACTTGTCTAAGCAACCTGTTCCAGTGTTCTCAACACATTCATTGTAAAATATTTCATCCTTACATCCAAACAAATCTACCCTCTTTCAGTTTAAAACCATTGCCTCCTCTCCCCATCACGAGGCAGTTGACTGCTATGAAGTCTCTCCTCAGTCTCCTTTCCTCCAGGCTGAACAGAACAACTGACCTCAGCTGCTCCTTATATGGCTTCCATTCCAGACCCTTCACCATCCTCCTGGCCCTCCTTTGGACACTCTCCAATAGTTTTATATCTCTCTTTTATTGTGGCACCCAGAGCTGCCCCCAGCACTGGAGGTGAGACTGCCCCAGAGCAGGGCAGAGCAGGACAATCCCCTCCCTTGCCCAGCTGATGCTGTCCCTGATGGCCCTCAGGACACAGTGGCCCTCCTGGCTGCCAGGGCACTGCTGACGGGTGTTCAGCTTGTCACAGACCAGGGCCCCTGGTTCCTTTCTGTGGCACTGCTTTCCAGCATCTCACTTTACATCCAGGACTGCCCCATCCCAGGTGCAGAAGCTCTAATGCCATGGGAAAACACTGGACACAGTCATTCCAAGCACTGGCTGCAGAACCTCACCTCAGCCAAAGCTGGAACTTCCATAAGTTCATGAATCAAAATCTAAATCCAACTCTATGAAGCTCTAATCCAACTGTGAGCCTGCATGTTCTCCTTTAGTATAGACTTTAAAAATAGTAATGTAGGAGGTAGACAGAAGCATGATCTGGGCTTTTATCCTAAAGCTTTTTCCAGTGATCTGGAAGCCATGTTCCTAGAACAGTGTCAGGGGAAAAGAATCACTGTGTCCTCTTCACTACTTGCACTCCAACACTGCAGATAAACACTTGAACAGTAATCAAAAAATAAACCTATTATTTAATATAATGATATTGCTGTTAAATAAGGGTTAACATCTGAGAAAACTTTTCTTTAAATGCAATGTCAGGGTCAATCCTAGTGTTGAAACTGGTTTTTCAAAGATATTATTAGCTTTATTTCTAATTTGAAAAACAATAAAAAGTTTTCACCCAAAATCATAGCCACAATGTCACAGACATCTGTGAAATTGGCAAATCTACTTAAAGTAGAAGAGAATCAGAATTTCAAGAATGCAAGATTTATTCTAACTTACAGCTGAGTGTCCATCTTTAAAAAACAGGATGAGCTGGAGTTCTAATTTTTTATTTTTCTTGGCTCAGAGAAGTCAAAACACTGTACTTACTAATGTCTTGCTCTCAAAGTTACACTGAATCTGTCTGAAAGGACACATGACATTTTCATTTGTCACTGTGCAAACATGTGAGATGTAAATAAATACTGGTGATAGACAAAGACACTTCAGCCTGCATCCAGTGTGATAATACTGCAAACCAGCATTGCAGTTTTCTCAGAAGTGGGTTTGCAGTGACCTCTGTAGGACAGACCTGAAACACAGTCCCAACTCACTTTCTGGGAAGCCATAATTATATTGGACCCTGCTGCAGCTTCAGCATAATCCCATTGCAGGTTTTCTGCCTACTCATACTAAGATAAGAAACTAGGCCTTCAGCCCTTGATACCCAGAATGCCTGACAGTTCTGCTGTGGCAGTGAGGTAGTGACCTCCCCCACTGGTCCCTTTAGCCATTGACATCTTAATACTATTTGTGAATATGATTAATTTCTGAAAAGTAATTTCTGTGAAATGTGTTTTGCTAGATTTCACATGGTATACAGAGACCCCCTGGCAGCCAGACTCTGGCTCACCAACACATGGAGATACAGCTGCCAACTACAGAATGTTCAATTCAGTTTGACTGTTGTGATTATTTCTTGAGTAACTGTGCTGCAAGACAGGGACAGTTTGTGCAACATTTTGATCTCTGGCCTCTTGCACATTTTTAATAGAGCAACGTTGTCTACCTGTTCCTCCAGGGAAAAATCAATGAGGAAAAAGCTGAAGTTGAAAACACTGAGTTGCAGCTTCACACGCACTTCCTATCCCAGCCCAAGTTTCTGAGTCAAAGAGAAAAAATTAATTCCAATGTGTGTTGTTAAGCAAAATTTCTTTGACTAGTTCAAGATTCATAGTCCTCAATTATCCAGGAAAACTGCAGTAAATGATTTCTTTTCACAACTCCCCTGTACTCGCCTTAGAACTAATCACCAATGTACAGGAAATCCAGGAGATCAGGACCACTCAGCAAGAGTTTGTGAAATGCACGTCTTGCTTGACCAACCTGATCCTTTTTATGACCAGGTGGCAACCTCAGAGGATGAGGGAAAGGCTGTGGATGTTTCTCTTTGAACTTTAGTAAAGCCTTTGACCCTGTCTCCCACAACATTCTCCTGGAGAAAGTCTCTGCTCATGGCTCGGACAGGCACACTGTTCACAGGGTTACCTGTATGTATGGCTGGGTCCAGAGAGTGGTGGGTCACAACAAGCCCAGGCAGTGCCACAGGCTGGGGCAGAGTGGCTGGAAAAGGACCTGGGGGTGCTGGTGACAGCAGCTGAACCTGAGCCAGGGGGTGCCCAGGTGGCCAAGAAGGCCAATGGCATCCTGGCCTGTACCAGCAATAGTGTGGCCAGCAGGAGCAGGACAGGGATTGTCCCCCTGTACTCAGCACTGGTGAGGGCACACCTCAAATCCTGTGTTCAGTTCTGGGCCCCTCATTCCAAGAAGGACATTGGGGTGGCGGAGCATGTCCAGAGGAGGTAACGGAGCTGTGAAGGTTTCAGAGCACAAGACCTATGAGGAACAGCTAAGGGAGCTGGGGTTGTTTAGGCTGGAGAAAAAAGGCTCAGAGGGGATCTGCTTTGAACAACTACCTGAAAGGCTGTGGTGAAATAGTGTTCTGTCTCTTCTTCCAGGCAGTTAGCAATAGGACAGGAGGAATTGTGCCAAGGAAGGTTCAAGCTGGATACTGGGAAAAATGTCTGCACTGACAGAGTTGTTAAGCATTGGAACTGGCTGCTCAGTGAATGGTGGAGTCACCATCCTTGGNGGACATTGGGGTGGCGGAGCATGTCCAGAGGAGGTAACGGAGCTGTGAAGGTTTCAGAGCACAAGACCTATGAGGAACAGCTAAGGGAGCTGGGGTTGTTTAGGCTGGAGAAAAAAGGCTCAGAGGGGATCTGCTTTGAACAACTACCTGAAAGGCTGTGGTGAAATAGTGTTCTGTCTCTTCTTCCAGGCAGTTAGCAATAGGACAGGAGGAATTGTGCCAAGGAAGGTTCAAGCTGGATACTGGGAAAAATGTCTGCACTGACAGAGTTGTTAAGCATTGGAACTGGCTGCTCAGTGAATGGTGGAGTCACCATCCTTGGAAGCATTCAGAAAAAAAAAGAAAAATGTGGCACTTTGTGCTGTGGTTTAGTGGGCATGGTGGTATTTGATCAGTGCTTGGACTTGATAATCTTGGATGTCTTTTCCAACCTAAATTATTCTGTTACTCTGTTACCTGGGAAACAGTATTGCAGCAAAGAAATCCAGCCAAATATTTGGCTATACTGGCAAAGGCAGAGACAGCAGATCCAGGGAAGTTATCCTTTCCCTGTTAATGATTCAGTCCTTGTGAGGTGGCTATGAATTGCTGTGTCCAGTTTTGGATCCCAAATAATATAAGGAAGAGATGGATATATTGGGATAGGTTCAACAGAGCCCCCCAGCCTTCTGTCAACCTGGAAAAAGGGATGGGAGATCTGTTGCTTTTTCAGCTTCACAGAATGATAGAATACTTTGTGTTGGAAGGGACCTTTGCAGGTCATCTAGTCCAACTCCCCTGCAATAAGCAAAGACATTTTCACCTAGATCAGATTGCTTAGAGCCCCATCCAACCTGACCCTGAATGTTCCCAGGGATGAGACATCCCCAAGTCTCTGGGCAACCTGTTCCAGTGTTCTACCACCTAATTATAAAAAATGTTTTCCTTACATCTGGTATGAATCTACCCTTATATTTTAAAAGTACCATTTTGCCCTGTTTTTTCAGTTCCTCAAAAAAAAAAAAAAA